>OV884017.1:11200000-11800000 GCA_930367235.1 Sarcophaga rosellei
ATTTGCCAGTAAATTCCAACTTTTAATGTGCTTCTTTCGGGAGCACGTTTCCAGTTTCATATCTAATGTCCGTAGTCTCTTACTTGAGCCATAGTGCAGCTAATGTAAAAATTCTAATTCGAAATTAAAAAAAATAGGATTCATGGGAGTAAATAAATTAATAAATTAAACTAAACAACTGAATCAAATAGAAAAAAAATGGAAAACGATGCAGTTTTCTCATTCATTTATTTATTTACAAAACCATTTCATTCATTCATTCACTCATTCAATCACTCACCACTCACTTCAGGCATTATTTCAATACAATTTCAGTTAATGTTTGCTAAACCGAAACCAATTTTTTACGAATGCAAAGAAGAAATATTTTTTTTAAATGAAAATATAAATATTATAACGCACATACATACATACATATACATATACAAATATCATATCATAAATATAAATATTAAAAATAATAATAAAACTGAATGATGACGATGATGATAATTTCTGTACAGAACAATTTTTATTTATTATAGAATTTCATTTCATTTCATGCCATTCAATGATGAAAAATACTTGGACTCACACTAGCATTGCACATTCATGTGATGCACCTTTTCGAAAAGCATACATCTACTCGCCAACATTTTCATTCACTAGAACATTGAAAATATTGAATCCATTAACGGTTGGTACTGGGAAAACCCCCGACCATCCCGCTTTGCCCGTCAAAACTTCACTACTTTAATTTTGTTGCTGTGGATGTGTTTTGTGTTGCGGTTATTGTGGTGGCGTTGGCGTGGTTGTTATGAATTTCCAAAGCTTCAATCCTTTTACCATATTTACTATCCTATAGACGTTGCCTTGCTAAAAGCAGTAACTTAAAGGAATTCAATCTTCTTAGAAAAATTCAAATTTTAATCATTTTTATCGAATTCATATTAATGCATCTGCCTATCTTGTTTGCCATCACTTTACAAGTTCTTTGGTATGTTTAATGTCTTGCCAGGTCTTATCAGAAGAACAGCACATTGACCTCAAGTGCAGGTAAGTTTTATCTGATTGGCCATCTATCGGTTTAAGTTTGAACCAGCGGTAACTTCGAATCTGGCAATACTTATGTCATTCTATTCTGTCACTAAATTCAGTATATTATCTCCATTGCATTTAGGCTTGAGCAACGTTGGGATTTATAGAAAATTTATTTCCAAAACAAAGACAATTTGCCGAAAATTGCACAAAAATGTCGTATAAAATTTGGTCGTAGAGAAGTACCAACAGTATACGCAAGTTTATTGGTAAAGTTCGGGAAACTGGTTTCATTGCTGCGTGCCAACGAGAGTTTGCACAAAAAAAAAAATCATCTTAGCGGGAACGTTAATAAACAAAATTGCCGTATTTGGGGCTCAGAAAACCCACACGTGGTCTTACAGAAGCCAATGCATCCATTATAAGTGAATGTTTGATAAGGCTTTTGGAGCGGAAGCATCATTGGCCCATTTGTCTTTGAAAATGAGGACGGCGCAAGTATTACGATCGTTGGTGACACCTATCGCACCATGATAACCAATTTTTTTGTAACCGCTTTTCATGGTATTGTTGTGAAAGATGTTCGGTTTCAACAGGATGATGCAACTTGCCACACAACTCATACCACAATCGATTTACTGCGTCAAACGTTTGATGGCCGTTTAAGAGGCTGCTATTAAAGGAAAGTGTTATACTGACAAACCAGAGACAATTGAGCATTTGAAGGCCAACACTCGTAGTGCCATTGCCGAGATATAACCACCATAACTCTAACAGACTTTCGCTTTCACAATGCATAGCCTCCCCTCAGACAACAGAATCCAATCATCGAATTCAAGAACCTGCATCGTTACCTTCATTATTTCATCTCGTAATTTTAGAAATCCTCGTTGATATCCTACACATATCTAAGGCGAGTGACCTTACAGGCTCTACGCCACAACTTTATCACGAAATAAAGCGTGAACTTTCTGAACAGGCGGCCAAAAATGGCAATGACGTGGAATACTGATGGATGCAAAATGTTCCATAGAGAGTGGGAGCAGTAGCATTTGGGTCCACAGTGCGCAGCTAAACATCATTGACTTCCACAGCAACATAATCTTCCACAAGGGAACTCTAAGCAACATGGTAAATACTTGGAGTTTTATTAAAAAGAATACAAAAAACACTGCCAGATAGTCAGTCAATTTGTATTAATTCAGAATCTTTGTATTTTGATATGAAGAACACGAATGAATTGAGCTGTAAGCACTTTGTCGCCTAATGTGTTACACTGAGGCATAGTAGCTACAAAGCTCGGTGAATCATTCCCATTGACAAAGCTGGTCTCATTCTGTTGTTTTAAAATCTTTGAAATGCTCTTTCCAGTCCCGTATGCATGACGCTATACAGGATCGAGACTTATCAAGAAAATATTGCTAGTCAATGGCAATACTAGAGAGTGGTGTTTCATTTTCAATTGGATGTAGTTAGCGTATGTAGAAATAAGGCCAGTTGGAAGTAAACTGGCGTTGTTACCAGGATTTCTTGTACTGTAGGATATATAGTTACCATAGTCTAGTGGGTAGTGCGTTGTTGTGCCAAGGTTCAAATTCCAGGTCAGACATCTAAAACAAAACGAAACATGACAAATATTTCTTCGGCGATTTCCTTTCAGCAGATTTCCAACAAAAACTCTCAAAAACCTGTCGTTCGGAGTCGACTTTAAATTTTGAGTCCCAATACTCAAGTATAAAATTAACGCACACATCATAAGTGGTATGAGAAGCTAGGTGTGAGAAGCTAGGTCCTAGTATTGACTGAAGGGTTGTAATGACGAATTATGTATGTAAGTATGTAGAATATATAAGATTGTATGTACAACTTCAACTTTCCTTCTTTATATACGATTACATTCCTTTAAATTCATTGCTCTAGTATAGCTCCAGTATAGCTGAAGTTACTGCAATTTTAACAGACTCTGATTTGTTTTTACTCTGCGAAAAATGAATATTAACCGCAAACCAAATTGCAAAAACAAATTCACAACTACAACTACAACCAATGCAGCAACAGCGTTAAAAACTCATGGCATATCAACATTAAAAGCACACCAACAACACCCATGGCTGGACATGGAAATCATTTTTCCTCATCAGCCTTCTGTAGCCCTTTAATAGCAACAGAAATAATAAATAAATTGACTATGAATGTAGGGAACGGGAGAGAGAGAGAGAGAGAGAGAGAAAAGGAATAAAAATTGAAGCCTTTTTTCATCGCTTAATGGAATACAAGTAGTCGTAGTTAGTCGTTGCAGACATAGTTAGTCAGTCAGTCAGTTAGTAGTTAGAACGTTCGTCTATGAATGATTCCTAAACTTAAGTGGAATAAAATCATAAGCGTTTTGTAAATAGCAAAACTATACGCATTTTCTACATTTGATAACCACTACTACAGTTACTACCTACCGTTACTATTGCATGTTGTATTACAGTTAGGTTTTTTCAATTTCTGTTTTTTTGCTTGTCGTGACAGAGTATTTTTTAATGCACTTTAAAGGTTTTTGCAGTTGTTGATGTAGGAAATAGGTTTTAAGAATGTTTTCAATGCTGGTGTTTAATTTTTATTGAAACATAACCTAAAAAATGGAAGCGCAATCACTTATTTCATTAAAACTATGAAAATAAGGCGCCTAATGCTGTTTATACATCTTAATTTAAAGGTCAGTATAATATCTGATATTGCCCAGATAACTGAGAAGACATAGAGGTATACAAGCAGATATCAAATTGCATAATGAATTTCAATCAGCACTCCGTTAGTTAAACGGCTGTAATTGCCTACGAATATTTTGAAAATAAAGTTTTAAAAACAGTTCACTCCTAATCCATTCTGTCGAAACAATTAAGATACGAGTGTTAGTTGAGGTGGATACTACGGCTCCATGGCATGGAGAAATGTATTCCCCGGAGCCATAAAACATACTATCAATATTTACTTGAGGACATGGAAGGATATGTATAAGCATGCTGCTCTGCTACCGATACCAAGCATATGAAAATGGTGATTTTTTTGCTATTATCTTTTTGGCAACACTGGTTTAAACAGCTCACGTACGTTTCGTGTTTTGTTTCACTGTCAAACATCTTCAGTTTGGTGTATAATTTAACCATGAATCGTCTTACAAACGAACAACGCTTGCGAATCATTGAATTTTATTATCAAAATGTGTGCTCCGAAGATCCGAAAAATTGTGTTCAGCGACGAAGCTCATTTTTGGCTCAATGGATACATAAATAAGCAGAATTGTCGATTTTGGGGTGAAGATCAGCCAGAATCATTGCAAAAGCTACCAATGCATCCAGAAAAAGTCACAGTTTGGTGCGGTTTATGGGCTGGTGGCATCATTGGACCGTACTTCTTCAAAGATGCTGCGAATCGTAACGTAACTGTGAATGGTGAGCGCTACCGTGAGATGATATCCAACTTTTTTTGCCCAAAATGCATGAGATTGACTTGCATGACATATGGTTTCAACAAGACGGTGCCACATGCCACACAGCACGCGTAACAATGGACTTATTGAGAGGCGAGTTCGGTGAACATTTTATTTCACGTTCGGTACCGGTCAATTGGCCGCCTAGATCGTGCGATTTAACGCCTTTAGACTATTTTTTGTGGGGCTATGTTAAAGCTCATGTCTATACAGACAAGCCCGCTTCAATTGACGCATTGGAAGACAACATTGAAGCATTTATTCGTGAGATACCGGCCGAAATGTTGGAAAGAGTATGCCAAAATTGGACTAAGCGGATGGACCATTTGAGGCGCAGTCACGGTCAACATTTGCATGAAATAATCTTCAAACATTAAATTTTATGGACCGTACTATCGATTCAAATAGAGATTTCATGCATTTTTCTGAATTTTATGTGTTTTTTTTTTAATTTTCCTATAGCTCTTAAAAAATCACCGATTATTATGGCCACTTACACTACTGTAACATCGAATCGAATCACAGAAGACTAACACAGCTGCCTGCAATACCAATAGGGTGTAAAAGCACAGAAAGTGCCTGTTAATTACGGCATTAGGGTACAGAAATTCAAATTCTCGGGATATAGAAAATCCTCTCTCCTTGCCAGAAAAATATTTTATCTAGGGACCACATTTGCATTTCATCGAGGCGAATCACTTTTTGGCACGAGCGCCAGTTAGCTTTATGAGAGCCTTAGTCCAGGCTTCGTTTTTCTCTCAATAAAGGGTGTTTTTTATAGAGGTATAGAACTTTAAGTTGGCATTACTTTTCAAGATGGCGACCGATTTAACAGCTGTCAAGTGATTTATTCTCAGTTTGGTTTGGCAATTCATCATGAATAGACTCACGCCTGAACAACGCTTGCAAATAGTGCAATTTTATTTCGATTTATCGAAAGACACGTTTGGTGACCGCCTAATTTCACGTTTTGGACCTGTGAATTGGCCTCCAAGATCTTGTGATTTAACACCGCTAGACTACTTTCTGTGGGGCTATGTAAAGTCATTGGTCTATGCGGTTAAGCCACAAACGCTTGACCATTTGGAAGACAACATTCGCTGTGTTATTGCAGATATACGGCCACAAATGTTGGAAAATGTTATCGAAAATTGGACGTCCAGATTGGACTACATCCGCGCCAGCCGTGGCGGTCATATGCCAGAAATCATATTTAAAATGTAATGTCACAAGATTATCTTTCGGATAAATAAAATTCATGTCAATCGAATAATCCATCGTTGTTTTATTGCAACTTAAAGATCTATACCTCTATAAAAAACACCCTATACATTTCGCAATTGAGAACGGTCGTGTAGTGATTAACAACCGTTTCGTATTAGATGCATAGATGCATACAAGTATGTACACAATTGGCCATTACAACCCTTCAGTCAGGATTACGATCTTGCTTCTCGACCCATGTTGTGTGTGTTAATTTTATACATGAGTGGCGGGGGACTTAGAGTTTAAAGTAAATTTTTGAGAAACATTTCATGACAATTTATAATTTCATGACAATTCCGTTGTACGTTTGGCTAATTGCAGGTCATGGGTATCCAGCCGCCTTTTAGTGCGTATCATTTTTGTATTCCTTACTTTGCTGACTGCCAGAATATCGTATGCTTCTCCTTAACGTTTCTGACTCCAGCAAAGATCTTTTAACGGTCCCTGAAGTCGAAATCCAGAATTTTTTTCTCTCTCTTCTAGAAAGATATTTCGAAGTTTTGGTGATTTATTCTAGCCTAGATTTCTTAGACTTAATTGATATGCTGATGAGAACAAGTATTGGTTCCTTCCATAATCTTTAATTATGCCTTCTGTTAAGCATATTCTTAGTAATATTCTTAGTAATCATTTTGGATAACAATCAAATTAAAAATCTTTATTGTAATCTTTATCTCTTTAAAATGTGTTTTTTTTTCTTCTCAAAATGAAATATGAAAAGATATCACACACATACACACACATGCATACTATCATAAATTCAATTTCCAAAATTCAAACTGTCTAATACAGACACACTTTCAAAAAAGGATTTCTAAAGTTCTAAAGTAATGAAATACTTAATTAAATATTTCACTTTGAAATTTCAACAGAAAATCGCCGGGGGTGACAAAATTAAAACATTTTTTAACGCTAAGGTACTGCAATAGATAATGAAAAGATGTTTGCAAAAGAGGATTTATGAGAGATCAGTAATGAATCGTTTTTTTGTTACTCATAAGTACTCATGAAATTTTGAGTATGAGTGAGTCAACAATATTAAAATGTAACTACTCTGATTCATTCGTACTCATTACAATATTGATTTATAAGTACAGGTTGCAATGAGTATGAGTACAATGTTGACATCAAACTCATACAATTCGAAATATGTTTGACTACTCATTCAGATTCATAAATTTAGAAAAATACTTATAATACTCATAATTGATTCCGAGTGATTCGAATCATTCATCAAAATTTACAGGCTTAGTTGTTGTTGCATTTACAAAAAAAGAAGAAACAAAAAGACAAACAAGACAGCAAGCAAAGCAAACACACAACCTTCCAGTGAGTATTGTAGTATTTATAAGCGAATCATACTTATTTTGTGTAAATGTTGAGTAAAGGAGAGTCGAAATCAACAACATCAAAAGTGTTGTTAAGTATGAATATGATGAGTACTTCAAATTTTGAATATGAGTAAAGGTTCCATGATATTAAAATAAGTATGAATGCGTAGTCGCCGTGGTCTAGTAGGTAGTGTGTTGGCTTATTAGACGTAAAACCCGGGTTCGTATCCCAGGTCAGACATCAAAAACGAAATATGAAAAAAATATTTCTTCGGCGACTTCCTCTCAGCAGATTTCTGGCAAAAACTCTCGGAGTAAATAAACCTGCCATGAAAAAGTTTCTCAAAAATCTGTCGTTCGGAGTCGGCGTTAAACTGTAGGTCCCGCCACGCACACAACATGAGTGGTGTTGAGAAGCTAGGCCGTAATCCTGACTGAAGGGTTGTAATGGCCAATTATGCATGTATGTATGTAAAGGAGGGTCGAAATCAACAACATCATAAGTGTTGTTAAGTATGAATACGATGAGAACTTCAAACTTTGAATATGAGTAGTATGAGTATGATATTAAAATAAGTATCAATGCGTATAAGTATCAGAAATTATGAGTATGATTCGCGTCTACTCATCTTTTTGAATACTCACTGCTGATCTCTGTTTCAGACAAGGCGATTCCTTATCATGTGATCTCTTCAACTTCGTCATGGAGATTGTTCTGCGGAAGGCGAGAGTAGCGTAAAAACGATTCATTGATGACCTCTGATCTGATACCTCGCACGGTATTAAAAGGTTGGGAGAGGTCCATTCTTACGTCGACGGAGCTGTAGTAATTGCTCAACATCATTCAGCTTCTCAGGTATACCTATATCTTCTAGGGTTTTTTTTATTAATTTTCTGACTTTTTGATCAACAATTTTGTAAACTTAATAAAGCCCTTAATACAGGCCCCCATGGTAATATCATGCCATTTAAAACACTTAATTTATGAATAATAATGGCTGGATGGCTGGATGGCTGGTTGGCTGGTTGGCATTTCCATTAGAGTCATCTTTAGCAATATTATTAATGGTCGTGTTCAATCATGATTAAAATTAGCTCAGTTTTTTATTTTTTTATTTCTCTTTCAATATTTGCAATAAAATATGACTCTGGTTGTAGTGGTGTTGTTGTTGTTGTTGTTGTCGGTATTTCCTGTTGATTATTCCCTATTGAACAAGTCCTTATTAATAATTGTCATTTACTGTTGTTGTTGTTGTTATTGTTAGTAATCGTTGATAGATTATAACAAAATATAGGAAATAAACTCCGTGTTGGTTTTATTTTTCTACCAGGTTTTTTTTGTTTTTTTATCATTAATGGTCGGTCACTTGTTTTTAATGAATATTCTCTATCTCTCTCTCTCTCTCTCTCTCTCTTTGACAATATAGCGCTTTGAGAAACACTCAATGGCCAGTTAGTGGCTCCAGTAAGTCATTTCCCTGAGCAGCATTTATTGTGTCATTCATAATAATGCGGCTGTTGATCCTCTTTATGAATGGCTTGTAATTATTTAATGAAAAACAAAAAAACATATGGGTGATGTTACATTAAAAGGCAAAGGACGGGTAACCCTTTTAAAAAATTTACAAAATAATTCAGACAATGCTTATATGATAGCTCTTCTGGTCGAAATATGAGGACAAAATATGGAGGGACATGAATCAAACTAACACACACAACATGGTTGCGCTTGAGCTTAAATTTAACAGAACTTCCAGTGTCGATAGGGATAGACTCTCATTGCAGTTGATATGCCAACGCATGCCAGTCTCTACATTTTATGGATCCTCGTCACGGTGTTCATTTCACCAGCATCTCGATATTTTCTGACTTGTCCGACTTACTAGGACTTGATCATCTCGATCACAGTGGCCATGCTTACAGATCGTTGTATTATGGGAAGATACGCAGTAAGAATGCAGCTGCCATCTAACAACTTTTGCCGTGGGTGTGGATCTGGTGAGGGAAGAAGAGACTGTTACTCACTTTCTTTGTCAATGCCCATCTGGTGCTGGTATAGATTATTTGGCTTTCCAATCCTTATCAGCTATCATCCATTTAGCTTCGTTTATTAACCTTTCAGGCTGGTAGTCGGATCGGTAGGGTAGTCGTGCTTTTAATGTACAGTCCTAGCGCTGACAAACTTCTTCTTCTTCTCTGGTTTGAAGGAACTCAGTCAGTACAGAGACTGTGTTCATCCGTGGCATCACAACGGGCCGCTATGCGTGCTCAAGTGAGCTTTGTGATATCAGAGCTACCACTCCGACCTAAACCTAAAACATGGTTGAGAGAAACTAGGTTGAAGTCCTAGCTAAAAGGTTGTAGGGAACAATTAAGTTAAGTAATCCTTGGGTTATTGTATCATGAAAGAACTTGCAATATTGCTGGGCCCTTGATGGACTGTGAGCGTAGTGATTATAAAAGGAGAATGATTGATTCTTAAAAACCAATACTTATGTTAGCAATGCTTGTGATTACTTACCAGTCCATTATTCCAAAACAGAAAACATAGTGAGACCATAATTTGAACTCAATTGCAGAAATCAGAGTTTCTAACCTCTTTTCTAACATCGTACTCAATCTTGCAAAGGTTGATTATACACTGCAACATTCACTTTCATTTAAAATCGAATGCCTTTGCACAGTTATCTGTATGAGTAGCCGTAATAGCTAGAGATTAAATATCAAGTGGACCATCTATCGGTTTAAGTTTGACCCCAATGGTTATTTCGAATCTGGCAATACTTATGTCATTCTATTCTGGCACAAAATGAACGATATTAACGCCATAATGTCATAATGAATTGATTTACATGTGAGTAACGATGGCAATTTATTTCGAAAGCAAACACGAAATTGATCGGAAATTGTACGAAAATGTCGTATAAAATTTGGTCGCAGAAAAGGACCAACAGTGCCCAGGTATACGCCAGTTTATTCCTAAAGTTCGTGAAAATGGTTTTAACTGTTGATAAGCTTGTACTGTGCGTACACATGAAAATATCGAAGCTGTGACTGAGAGCGTGCCCGTCATCAACTCGTCATCGTTCTCAAGAATTGAACATTTCACGAACCAGTTTACGTCGAATTTTGCGAAAAGATCTCGGTATGACGAAAAAAAGTCATTCTTTCGAAAGATCTTCGTTTTCATATTGGTACGTACGTTAATAATCAAAATTGCTGTATTTGGGGCTCAGAAGACCCACAGGTAGTCTTACAGAAGCCAATGCTCGGATTACGAGTGATTGTTTGAAGCCGCTTGTGGAACGGAGGCATCATTGGCTCATATTTCTTTGAAAATGAGGACGACGTAACTATTACGGTCAATGGAGACACTTATCACGCCATGATAATGGAATTTTTGCACCCGATCTTCGTTGTATTCATGTGAACGATGTTTGGACTGCCACACCTCTCATGCCACAAACGATTTATTGCGTCAAACGTTTGATGGCCGTTTAATTAGCCGAAATAGTGATGTTTATTGGCCGCCAAGAAGCTGTGATTTGACGCCTTTAGACTATTTTCTGTGGGACGCCGTTAAAGGAAAAGTGTTATGTCGTTAAACCAGAGACAATTGAGCATTTGAAGGCCAATCTTTGTAATGCCATTGCGAGATACGACCTCATACACTCGAAAAAGTGCACGAAAATTGGTTCGATCCAATGAGGTACTAAGAGACCAGCCACGGCAGGCATATGAATGAAATGATATTCCATTTCTAATCTAGAACAAATGTGCTTCACTACAAAATAAATTTGGCACATTTACCCTTGCGCTATGCTTTGTTTTTCATTTTATAAAAGGACCCACATGTTATCCTTTCGCTTACTACCCTATAAAAATTAAAATACAACACGATTAAAAAAAATCGAATTGTCTGTGTATGCATTGCAGTGGCACTTATATTGGATTGCCACTGTATTGAATACAACATTTATATTCCGTATGTTATTTTTATTTTATTTTTTTAATAATAACTTCATAATCATTTATTGAATTTTTTGTTGTTGTTGTTTTTTTATAATTTTATTTCATAATTGTTTTGTTTATATGGAGTTGTAAATTGTAGTGCTTATATCCGCGTACATATCGTATTATTAGCTACGCATTATCCAATTCATTTGCAAGAGGTTCTTGACATATTAACCAACCAATGGCATGAATGACCAGCCACAGCAACAGGCAGGCAGAGAGGCATCTGTTTCATTTGCATTTTAATTATTCACAATTATTGCTTGTGATAATTGATTAAAAATGTTTAAAATTGTTACATTTTATGGATGATTAACTCTTTTCAGTTTCTATCTCTTGAGCTTTGGAAAAGAAAAACAAACGGAAAAATATATGCACACACAGTCAAACATATGATGTGGTGTATTGGGTATTTAAATATCATGTATCAGCATATAAAAAGATATAAGAGATTTTGTTTTTGTAAATTTTTTAAATAATTTTCTTTAAATAAAAATCAATTTGAATTTGAGTGGCTATAGGAACAAACTAAAATTTGTCAAGGACTGATCTTCAGTTGGTCTTCGTCTATGCAGTTTTGCAGACACTGAAACAATATCTAGCGGTAGTTTTTAGGAGGCGCATTAAATATGTTTGTCATCGGGCATTCTCCTAAGGGAACACAACAGCATTTTTGTAATTTAATTCTGATTGATCGATTTCGATTGCGATCAAATTATTAGCAGCTGAATTTGTAGCAGAATTGAACGCTTCACCAGACTGCGACAGCTTAAAATGGACAATTTCTTTAAAAACTACCAAAGGCTCAACATAACTTAACTTACTTACTTACGTAATTGGTCATTATAAAGCTTTACTTAGAATTACGCCGCTTTAGCTCCTCACATCGCCTCATGTTGTGTGCGTTAATTTTCTCTAGGAGTGACGAGTCCAACAGTTTCACTTAAGCATGCATAGCGGCTCATTGTGACGCCACAGGTGAACGCAGTCTCTGTACTGACCAAGTTCTCCAAATCAGGGGAGAAGAAATTGGTCAGCTGACGAGATGTAGTCGGCGAAGAAATATTTTTTTTTGTTAGAAATGTCTGAGCTGGGGTTTGAAACACGGGCTCGTGTCTACTAAGCCAACAAGCTAGCTACTGCAGTACACCTTGTTTGCTCAACTTGTTTGACTTTAATCAAGGCTTTATTGTTATGCTATGCCTTAGGTTCATTAAGGTTAGTTAGAATTCGTTAGCTAGCACTACTTGTATGCAATGTTCCACTTAGGTTGGAGGATTAGGATTACCTTGGGGATCCATTACTTCATACAGGCAATTTTCTTGACTTCAAATTAATGCGGTTAAATTGAGATTCCCATTGAGGACGAGGTACACCTTAGGGTTGAATATCTCCTTTCTGGACCAACCCGATACATAGGCAAGACTTGAACCAGTCTGCCGTGTAGACGATGCCTGCGAATATTTCAGTGGAAAGCGTAATATGAACGAAAGATGCTCTGAATTGTAGTAAAATTAAGGTCAGATTTTTTTTAAAAAGATAGCGAAGGTTAATCAAGGTATCAAGATATCCTGGATTATTTCAGAGGACCCTTGATTCTAAATGAAGCCTGAAATCAAGAATAATACAAATACATCTCATACATGTTGATTGTGGTTAAACACAGAGTTCAACCGGAGCTCATTTAGGAACACTTTTTTTTCATATGAATGAAGTAGCAACGATGCAGATTAGACAGGGACAGTGACACAGCATGAGACGATTACTCACTTCGTCGTCAAAACAATTCGTTTGTTTGTTGGAAAACTTCATTTGGTATCAAGATATGTACACTGGATATGTGCTATTTATTACGAGCATTGCCAGCAACACATTGCCGGCACTGTCACAAGCCAACATTACTTAGCGTGACTGATATGTTTGGCCAAATACTTCGTACACATTTCGGCAGTACTGTCGTCAGTCAATGGTATAATATATAGTGAGCGTCAAAAGAAACTTTACAAACAAATAACATTAATAACATACATAATTGGTCATTTACAACCCTTTAGTCAGGATTACGTCCTAGCTTCTCAACACCACTCATGTTGTGTGCGTTAATTTTATACATGAGTGGCGGGACCTACAGTTTAACGTCGACTCCGAACGACAGATTTTTTTGAGAAGCTTTTCATGGCATTTTTTACTCTCAGAGTTTTTGCCAGAAATCTGCTGAGAGGAAGTCGCCGAAGAAATATTTTTTTTTCATATTTCGTTCTGATGTCTGACCTGGGATTCGAACTCGGGCCTTTCGTCTAATAAGCCAACACACTACCTACTAGACCACGGCGACATTAATAAATTATCGTTATTTTTCTCTTAAGATTGTATCATTCCAAATATTTCCAAAATATTTCGAAATATTGTGAAATTTTTTCGGGCACTCTCCTTAAGTGGTAAATGTTGACTTTGATGATTGTTAGAATTTTATCCAAAGTGTACAGTTTCTTTTGACGCTCACTGTAGGTACCATGTGATTGTCAGAAACATTTAAGAAATTCCATAACTGATGGAAGCCTTTTGGTTTCAAAACACAAGAAACATGTTATTACTGGCTATGGCCGGCATGTCTGGACACATACTCCGTGGAAAGCTGTCTTCAATCAAAGATACAATATAGGTTTCATGTGATCGTCAGAAACGTGCAAGAAATCCATATTTGATACAGCATTTCGTTTATAAGCCAAAGATATTCTCCTATGGTTCTCTAAACCGATTTAGCTGATCATAATAGACGGTATTCTTGTCACACTATATGCAGACCTTTACCTTGGTGACAAAGATTTTTAGGGGTATGTTGTTAATTGGTCGCATGGTTGGCCGACAGGCCTTATTTAATGTTTCTAAGAAAACACTTTGCATCGTACATTGTTTGACTTCTTCATGCGACATTTCGGGTATGCAAAAATTGTTGTTTCTTTTGGCATGCATTGCAACTCAATCTGCGCTTGTAATTATAATTTTACCATGAATTAATTGCCTGCCTTACAAAAAAAAAATTTAAAATAAGAAATTATTTCATGCCGCAAATGTGCTGTCCTTTTGCAAAGAAATTTTTCATAAAATCTGAAATTCTTTTCACATCAGATTTCTTTTATTGCCGAAACTATCTTGCATGAGAGGCCATTTTTCCATAATTATTTAAATTTCTCTCCACATTTATTGCAATACGTTACACCTTGTTCTGTTTGTGTCTTTACTTTCGTTCCGCTTTCACTTAACTTCAGCACTTCAACTCTTTGATGAAAGGAAAGGAAAGCAAAGGAAACGAACAGCAAAGTGAAGACGTTGTTTAAACGATAATTGAGTCAATATCCGCTTGCATGCTCTGCTTACATTTAAACATATTGAATGAAAATTAACTCTGATGTTCATAATAATAAAGTGTGTAGTTGTATCATTGTTGTTGTTGTCAATTTTCATTTTATTGGACTGGTCCAATGCAAATGGACATAAGTGTATACACATACACGTACACATATACATTTGTACACTCGCTGATATGGAAATTGATTAAAGAAATTAAAAGAAATTAATTACAAGTGGTTTCATGACGATCCAAATGGAGAAAACAGAACAGAAACAAAAACAAAAAACGGAAAAATAAATGCCGAAATAAGTGGAGACGAAATATTCTTAAAAATATGACAGCAGATGATCAGCAGATGTCATTATGACATTTTCTTTATTGATTACATTAACAATATTATGTATTCAATAATAACAATACAGTGAACAACAAAAAATGTGGTATTATACATTCGAAATTATTATCTGTGATAACCTTGTCCTGAGATTCTTTACTCGTTAGCCCTGACGTTAGTCATGATGTACTATCGTGGTTGTGTAAAATAGAAATTGAATGAAATCATCGTGTAGGACTGGACTGGACTTGACATCATACGATATCTCTTGGGAATTGGAGGCAGCAGATCAGCAATGAACCGATTTTTCGCTACTCATAAGTACTCATGAAATTTTGAGTATGAGTGAGTCAACAGTATTGAAATTCAAATACTCTGATTCTCATTCGTACTCACTACAACTTTGATTTATAAGTACACAGGTTGCAATGAGTGTGAGTACAACGTTGACATCGAACTCATAGCATTCGAAATATGTTTGATTCATACGCCTACTCATTCAGATTCATAAAATTTAAAAAAATACTTATAATACTCAAAAGTGATTCGAATCATTCATCAAAATTTACAGTCTTAGTTGTTGTTGCATTTTCAAAAAAAAAGAAGAAAGACAAAGACAGCAAGCAAAGGAAACACACAACCTTCTAGTGAGTATTGTAGTGTTTGTACGCAAATCATACTTATTTTGTGTGATTCTTGTAAATGTTGAGTAAAGAAGATTCGAAATCATCAAAATCATGCGTATTGTTAAGTATAAGTACGATGAGTACTTCAAACTTTGAATACAAGTAGTATGAGTATGATATTAAAATATGTATGAATGCGTATAAGTTTCAGAAATTATGAGTATAATATGAGAGTACTCATTGCTAATCTCTGAACTATACCATTCAGATATGTAAGCAAAACTACGGCAAGTTCGAATCAAGACTTGGTCTCACACCACTTATGTTGTCTGCGTTAATTTCATACATTGAGTGGCGTGACCTACAGTTTAAAGTAGACTACGAAGGACAGATTTTTTTGAGTAACTTTTTCATGGCAGTTTTATTTACTCCGAGAGTTATTGCCAGAAATCTGCTGATAGGCAGTCACATCTCTTGTGGGAGATGTTAGACCTGGGGTTTGAACCGTGGCCTTACGTCTAAACAAACGAAATATGGGCAAATATTTCTTCAATGACTTCCTCTCAGCAGATTTCTGTCAAAATTTCTAAAAGTAAAATAAAATTCTCATGTAAAATTTCTCAAAAATCTGTCGTTCGGAATCGACTTTATACTGGACGTTCCTCCACTCATGTATAATAAAATGAACACACACAATATAAGTGGTATGAGAAGCGAAGTCGTAATCCTGACTGAAAGTTTGGAATGGCATTCGAACTTTGCAAAACTGCCCAGAAACACAGCTTGATAGACTATTTATGCCTTGTGGAAAGTAAAGCTAAACACTCATCCGTACAGTTCACCATTTAAGCTTCCAAAACACTTATCAATTTCCCTTCCTCTGAGTGCAGCCACTTCCTTGTGTCGTCTGTATTACCTGTTTTTCCAGTCATTGTGTCGCGTCGTCTACACTCACACCCTTCATTGCTTTTTAGTTTGTTAGTCGGCGCTACCGTTAAAAAATTAATAAATTATTGTGCAACATGGATATCCGTACGTCATAAATTTAATATTTTCCACAATAAGCGAATGAACGAACGAACGTAAGTGTGGGGACATGGTTTAAAGTATGTATGTATGTATGTATGTATGTTTGGGTGTATAAACACATGTATTAATGCTTTGTTTAAAGTCAACAACAAATATACAAACAAACAAACAAACACATTGACACGTAAATTCAAACAAGTTGTCATACCATTTCTTACAATTCTACGCACACACACACACGCACAAAGATAATTTCAAAATGACACTGAGGCCATACAAATGTAATTTCATACTCTGGACGCATACACACACACTTTCACATAAACAAACACATTCATTCGCATTGTTGTTGAAACATAAAGGATTCGTTATACAAATACATAGAAACGCATGGATGTATGGATTTGTATAGGCAAGTGGAATGCATATATGTGTGTGTGTCTGTCTGTGTTAATGTTTATGTTTGTTGTTGTTGTTATAGCCGTTGAAAGGACAATAATATTGACGTCATTTCCCTGTATGAATGTGTAAATTATTGTTTGTTTGTGTGCGTGTCTGTGTGAATGTATTTGTATGAGTATGAGCACTGTTTTGATTACTGATACTCCTTCAAAGCGAAATTTCATGTGACAAATACACAATGTTACAGTGGCAAACAAATTTGCCAGTATTTTTATTGAAAATATAGGAGGCATTCGAGACAAAAAGTTTAATCCATCAGAACTCAATTGAACAGATGTACTGCCCACTGTCAATGTTCATAACTCAATAATAATGTGTAACCAACCTTAAAATACTGAGAGTAAAGCTTAAAACAAATACACACACCCTTTTAGATATTTTTCAAATACTTAAGAAGCAGTGAATCTGCTATGTCAACTAATAGCTTAGCCAGCACAGCTGCTCAACGTCCATTCCATTAAGGATCGGATGCGGAAATCGTCACCTACTTGCACTGCACCGAAAATCATATATCGGACTTTTCTCGCTAATACTCTCAAGGGTGTTGCATCTGTGTTTGATAGTGTCCATGCTTCTGTGCCATAAAGAAGCATGGGGAAGATGAGCGATCTACGTTTCTCCGTACGAGAGAGGTTTAGGCTACTCAATTGCCTATTTAGACCATAATAGTATGTGTTGGCAAGAGTGATGCTACGCTTGATTTCCAGACTAACATCATTTTTGCTGGAAACGACGGTGCGAAGATAAAGAAATTCCTGGACTATATCGAAAGTACAGATATCGGCCGTAATCTACGATTGAATACGTAGCATGTCCTTACTAGTTGACAACATATCTTTCGTATTGCCCTCATTTACTGTCAAATTCATCTTAAAAGATTCCAGTTCAATAGCGCTAAGGGCAGTAATAACCCTATAATGCGCCCTATGATGTCAATAAATTTTAAGCAGGTGTGGTAATTGTCAAGCACGCCGGTTATAGATCACATCTCTCCATTATGGATCCTTCTGGGCTTAAATATTTTTAAGATCATACAATGACATCAATTGACAAAACTTTTGTGATCCTTTTTGTAGGACTTCTTTGGGGTCACAAAATCGAGATACTGGTGTTTTGCTTTTATATCGCTTAACATTAAAATTATAAACAAAAAAATACAACAACAAACACCTGTATAAAAATGGTAAACAAGTAAACAAAAAAAAACAACAAACACTACAAGAATAAATGTAAACAAAATACACAAACTGTAATAATGAAACAACGATGTTTACATTTATAGAGATCTAGAGAAGGCGAAGCCACGAACATTCGTCTTCAAGAATACTCATCAGACTGGTAACTTTGCCATATAAAAGGCAAGGCAAAGTAGTGAGTTAGTGAAGTTCAGTTAGTCTTGTGTGAAGTCGCGGTTTGTTTGAAGAGATTAATCGTGATTTGAAGATCTCCATTACAAAGATCAGTCGAATAATTGCCTAGTTATTGTTATTGTTTATTCAAAGGGTATAAACAAAGTAATAACATACAAAACAATTGTTGTTGCTTACATCAAGTTGTAAACAGTGACACACAGAATTGTGCGAATAATAAAGAATTTTAATTAAACCTAAACACAAATTTAGTGTAACAGTATACAATTTCGATGTTCACTGTACTCTCAATTTGTTGTCATTTTACAATGCCACTGTACTTCTACATAGAAATGGTGAATACGGTTAAAAATCATTGATCCAAAACTGGCCTAGACACTAAAAGTAGAGTGTATAGGCATAACTTCCAAATATGTATTATATTGTGTTGTAATAACTTTTTTGTTTTAAACAAAGAGATTCCACTTAAACTGTCGAACAGAAAGTTCGAATGTCATTTAACCAGTTATAAGTAGACAATGATTGTGTTCTTCTCCACTAGCCATTTTACTAGCCACTAACGGGCTTGTTTCCTCATTTATTTTGCTTGGAGAAATTGAGACACAATAAATCTTGATAGAGCTAAAACGCCCTCATTTACACATGCAGTTGTTGCCCGTATTTAAAAAATTCGTTTGCAGAGCTATTGCGATATCATAGGGGATACCGGGATTGAATGCCTCTTAAGATATGATATTTTCAGACCACATACTTTCACACAGAACTTTCGACAAGAGAGCATTCTTTTTGTTCAAATAAAAGCCATCAATCTGCATTAAAGTTGCCATAGTCTAATACGTATAAAGTAGGCTTATTAGACCAGCCCAACAAAACGACGACTTCGGCGACTTCCTCTCACCAGATTTCTGGCAAAAACTCTGAGACTAAATAGAATCGTGCTTTCTAAAGAATGTGTCGTTCGTAGTCGGCTTTAGACTATAAATCCTACCACACTTGGATAAAATTTAACGCACACAACATGGGCGATGTGAGAAACTAGATCATAATCCAGACTCTAAGGTTGTTGTGACTAATAAAATAAGTACGTAGCTATCCACAACGTCTCGTGACCTCTGCAACCAGAGAGCATTACACTAGCAAAGCTTCTCACCACTGCACCACACACTGATATGATATGTGTACACAGATAATGTTGTTTCTAGGTAACGATTGATGGCAACCCTATTATACTAGAAAGTGCAATATTGGAACAGCTGAAAAAAAACTTAATTAATGAAGTTGAAACAAATCAGAGAAAAGTAGGAGAATAATATGGGAGTTATAAGATAATTTGTGGGAGTCTATGTCCTTAATAGGAATATGAGAGAATAAATAATAATGAAGACAATTTAATGCTGTTTGGAGTATGGCTTCTTGGTACAGGCACATAACACTAAATTCCAGTCTTGGGAACCAGTCTCTAAAATGATGATAATAATGATGATGTTGTTGTGTATGTATGCAATGCTAGTACCCCTCTGTTTGACGTTGTTATTATACCTGCTGGAATGTGTCTGTAACAGAAGTTTTTTCTTTTTTCGGTTGAATTTTTAAAATTTTTTTTGCTTTCAACATGCCATTACGTATGCTCCCCTCTTTCATTTTGAATTCCATAAATACTCGTATATTTTTTATTATAATTTTTCTCCTTTTTTATAACAATTTTTTTAATATTCCATTGTATTGTATACATATACACATATAGTATGTACATACACGCAGCACATATATTCATATACAGTTTGTATTGTGTTTACAGTTAATAAATAAATTACAATTTAATTTTCACATCATTTATTAAATAACAATAAATATTGCAAATGTATCTGTGTATCTGTATGTGTATGTAGCTGTCTATGAAGATTTATGTTTATATGCGTCTTTGTGTGTGTGTAACTGTATATATATGTGTTGTGTAAAGAATTCATAATAATTTTTAGTAAAAAGATTGTCAATTAAAAAATTTGATTAAAAACTAAATATGTTGCCTACCACTAGGGAGCAGTAGCCCTGTTTTTTATTTTTTTTTATTCAAGGCAATACCCTCCACTTTTTGGTGGTTAATGAGAGCTACATAAGCAATAGAAGTTACAAGTCGCCATAGTCTAGCAGGTAGTGTGTTGGCTTATTGAACGTATGGCCACGTTGCAAACCTCGGGTCAGACATCTCAAACTATGAAGATAAAATATTGTTACGTTTTTATCTTTTAAAAACGTTTAAAATATGAGCTCGTAGATTACAAATAAAATAAAAATAAATTCATGTTTAGTTTTAATTAAAATTCTTTATTATTCGCATAATTCTGTGTGCCAATGTTCACAACTTGATGTAAGCAACAACAATTGCTTTTCATTGTTATTCCTCTGCTTACACCCTTTGTATAAACAATAACACTTACTAGACAGATCTTAGTAAGGGATATCTTCAGCCACGATTACTCTCTTCAAACACATCACGTCTTTACACAAGACTGGCTGAACTACATTAACTCACTCGGTTGCATTGCCTTGTCTTTTATATAGCAGGGTAAACAGTCTGATGAATGTTCTTGAAGGCGAATTTTCGTGGCTTCGCCTTCTCGAAATCTCTATAAACGTAAACATTGTTGTTTCATAATTGTTGTAGTTTTTGTTGTTATATTTTTGTTTACTTGTTTACCATTTTTTATGCTGATGTTTGTTATTATATTAAGCAGTACGATAATTTGTAAACAGGTTTGTTTACTACATTGTTTTGATTTTGTAGCTTTTGTTTATCATTTTAACGTTAAGATTCTTCATTTTCTTAACAATATGAAGAGAAAATATGTCTTTGGCAACGTCTCCTCGTAGCAGATTTCTTGTAAAAACTCTGAGGCTAGTTGTAGTATAGACAGATAGCAAAGAGATGAAAGCAAGTGGCAAATGCAGAGATGAGCGAAGTTGGCTATATATGATATGAAATAAAATATTTGGCTACAGATAGGGTAAAGTGAAATGAACATACGTTTTTTCGGGTAGTCTTGCAAAATGCATAAAATAGTAAACGATTATGGCCTGTTGTCAAGTCGCTCACCCACATTATTTGCTCAACTAAATTATGAGGCTCAAATGGAAGCTGCTAGTTGATTAGAACTGATATATTCAGCATGCTGAGCATAGAGTAACTTTAGTACTGTAACTAAGTTTAATACAACAATGTCTTGACCAGTCATTCCTAAAGTGCTTGCCAATATTGTGGCCTTAAATTTAAAAAAAAAACCCTTTCCTTAAGCTCACCAATTAATAACTCCCACTTTAATACCCCTGAATTAAATTTATCACACCATAATTATATACCAGCGGACTTGTGTTAACAAGTCTCTTGTTCTTATTTACAGACTGTCATTTACCTGTCAAAATTATTGTATGAATTACGGGTCACTGAACCACGTACATATGTACATACATACGTTCTTGTTACGAAGCCAAATACAAATACGCCAATACAATTGAGAACGAATACAAAAGGACACACACACACACACATACAACATAATTTATGCATTTTCGATTATCTTATGGGCCAGTTGTGGGCCAAAGTGGTTTAATTAAATTGTTTAATAAATTAAAGTGCATAGCAAAAGAAGTGTCCGGGACAATATATTCGTATTTTTTGTTTTAAAGCGATAGTTTCTCTGTCTATAAGCAAATCAGTTTATTTTTTAATCAATCAACAGTGAGGGGGATAAGTATACGTCTATGTACATATAAAAATAAATGCAACAACAACTACAATGATTAATAATAATATGCATTGTCGCCGTATCATTGACAATAAATCAATAAACGAATGATATTTTTTAAATGAAAATTATAGACTCCTGTAATGAAATAAAGGCAGAACAATGTGTTTGAACAAAAAAAAAAAAAGGAAAGTAGAGAGAATACTTTTTAGCTTTAATAACCAATGATAAATTTATATTTTATAAATAATGTTGTTGTTATGAAATAAGATTTAAATGACAATGTATTGGGTGCATATGAAGGTAATATTGTTTTGTGTAAAACCATGCTGTAACACACTGTACAACTTTAGTCCAGTGTTTTGCAGACAGAGGTTAGCTCTAAAAATGGTAGTTAATATGAAACTATTGTACACATACATACATACACAATTGATCATTACAAACCTTTAGTCAGGATTACCGCCTAGCTTCTCACACCACTCATGTCGTGTGCCTTAATTTTATACTTTAGTGGCGTGATCTACAGTTTAACGTCGACTCCGAACGACAGATTTTTTGAGAAACTTGTTCATGGCAGGTTTATTTACTCTCAGAGTTTTTGCCATAAATTTGCTGAGAGGAAGTCGCCGAAGAAATATTTTCATATTTTCGTTTTGATGTCTGGCCTGGGGCTCGAACCCGGGCTTTACGTCTAATAAGCGAACACACTACCTACTAGACTACGGCGACTACATGACTTCTCATATGACATATGACTTCTCATTGAAATTTTTCATTGCCCCTTTATAGTTGCCCGTTGAGAAGCAATCCATCTCCTCTGTATTTCTAACTTCACAGAAAGCCTCTAGCAAACTCATTTGCTGCTCATTGACATGGTGCCCAATTAACTAGCGTTCTATAGTACCTAGAGTCTAGTTCTAAATTCAGTTTACTCACACCGTTCCATACTCTTTTCGAAATAATCTTAAATGAGCCAAGTGCTTGGATAGAGGCATAACTGTCATACATATAATATTGCTACAAACAAACCTTATCTTCCCCCTTTTTGTTTTGTTTGGTCGCTTCCCATTCTCTCTTCATACTTGCTCTCATTTTTCCTATCCCCCCTTTTTATCCTTCCTTCTTAACTACGTTACGTACAATGGGTCAAATCGACCTCCGGGCTACTGTACTTGCCTCAATTGACAAGTACACGTCCTCTAACCTAACGTAATCTAATCTAACCTAGCCTTACCTTTCGATGATGAATACTCACAAGTATACCAATGAGTTTCTAATACGTTTTCATTCATGTCAATCTATCTGTCCTAGACACATCTTTATACCATGTCTCTAAAGAGTGTATGCAGCCTCCTTCACTGTATTTTCTCAGCTTCATTACGAGGAGTTTTATAAAATCGTAGAGTTTACAGGTTCTGGTCAAATTGACTTATACTTGAAGATCCCCTGATGAGCTTTGTGTCTTACTCTTCTCTCATTATTCTCTACCATATTAAAAGAGCTTAAATTCAACAGAACTTCCAGTGTCGAAAGGGATAGACTCTCATTGCAGTAGATATAATACCGACGCATGGCAGTCTCTGCATTTTATGGATCCTCATCACGGTGTTCATTTCATCCGCATCTCGATATTTTCTGATAGTCAGCATGCCGTAAGATCTCTGTCTAACCTTGTGAATAACTTCACGATTATCAGTGAATGTCGCCGCTATCTCAAACTTATTTCTGGGCGCTTCACTGTCACACTTATCTGGGTCTCCGGGCACAGTAATATTCCGTGAAACTGCAGAGCCGTTGAGCTCAACAGGGCTGGTGAACTAATTCGGAAATCCTCTTTTATTGACTTGGGGATGCCACTTACATCGGTCAAGCTGGCCATCGCGCGGAAATTCTTTCGAGACGTCAATCTATCCTTGATCACTCGGCCGTCGATGGATAAAAGACTCACCAACCAGTTGCTCGGACTTGATCATCTCGATGCTTACAGATCGTTGTATTATGGGAAGATACGCAGAAAGAATGCAGCTCCCATCTAACAACTTTTGCCGTGGGTGTGGATCTGGTGAGGGAAGAAGAGACTGTTATTCACTTTCTTTGTCAATGCCCATCTCTTGCGAGGTGCTGGTACAGGTTATTTGGCTCTCCAATCGTTATCAGCTTGACGAAGCTATCATCCATTGATGTCAAGGATTTAACTTCGTTCATTAACCTTTCAGGCTGGTAGTCGGATCGGTAGGGTAGTCGTACTTTTAATGTACAGCCCTAACGCTGACAATCTTCTTCTTCTTCTCTGGTTTAAAGGAACTTGGTCAGTACAGAGACTGTGTTCATCTGTGGCGTCTCAACGGGCCGCTATGCGTACTCAAGTGAGCTTTTTGATATCAGAGCTATCACTCCAACCTACCTACATGTCATTTACCCCAAGAGAAATCTAAAAAACATATTGAAAGAATAACCCTTTTGATGTAGAAACTTACATGTGATAGACCCTATGCATTAATTTGTCATTGTATATGTGTAATTGTGTATGTGTGTGCACAACATTAGAAGCCATTCAAGAATTAAAATCCAACAGATACGATAACATTTTGTCAGCCTTTGTGAATTTCAAATATTAAAACTAGAAATATGAATTTCTAATAATTAATAAATACACACCCGAACACACACACTCAAACAATAATACATACATATTATGCCTATAAAGTATAACAGCCTTTATTGAAAGACAATTATTAGAAGATTTTCAATAATACTAATGAATCGAATACATATGCAAATACACAAACACTCGCATCCACAAAAACACACACATGCATGTATTTACGAATGTATACAGTGAGCGTCAAAATAAACTGTACATTAAACATACATAATTGGCCATTACAACCCTTCGTCAGGATTACGGCCTAGCTTCTCAACACCACTCATGTTGTGTGCGTTAATTTTATACATGAGTGGCGGGACCTACAGTTTAAAGTCGACTCCGAACGACAGATTTTTTGAGAAGCTTTTCATGGCAATTTTTTTTTACTCTCAGAGTTTTTGCCAGAAATCTGCTGAGAGGAAGTCGCCGGAGAAATACTTTTTTTGTATTTTGTTTTTGATGTCTGGCCTGGGATTCGAACTCGGGCATTTCGTCTAATAAGCCAACACACTACCTACTAGACCACGGCGACTTCAACTGTACATTAAAAAAGAAAATATATACATTAATAAATTACCGTTACTTTTATTTTAAAATTATTTCATTGCCAGCTATTTAAAAAAAAATTTCCAAATATTGTCCAAAATTTTTTCGGGCACTCTCCTTAAGTGGTTGATTGTTAGAATTTTATCCATAGTGTACAGTTTCTTTTGATGCTCACTGTATATATGTGTGTATCAAAAGTACATGTATTTCTAATTTAAAATCAATTTAGGTGTTGTATGTTGTCGCCTGGACTCATTCAAATCAAAAATTATTGCATTTACGCACCCACCTACCCCTTTATTTAGTTGGTCAACTCGTAATGAGTATGTAAAAATAATTTTCATTTCAATTCACTCTTTTTGAGAGCCTTTCTTTCTGTCTGTCCGTCTCCCAGTTTGTCTGATTATTCATCCTTTTCCATACATTTTATTTCCCCTCGTCTGAATTATTTATGAAACTGACAAATGAGTATGAATCTCGATACTGTGGCTGCATCAATTTGGTCTCTTGGCAATGCAAACATATGGGGGGAGGAAAGTGGAAATAAGGCTAAGCTTTTTGGGCAAATTCGATAATTAATATTGATCGTCCCCTATAGATTGACCACCACAGATTAACACGTTAATTTATTGTGATTGTAATTGTTATTTCAGCTTGAGTCATAGCAAGTGTTGTCTGTATTAAATTTATTTTTTTATTATCATTTAAAAGTTATGTGAATATGAATAATGGCTATTTGGTAGCCGCTGTTAACCCTTAAGATTAATATTAGTTCAAGGTTCAAGCCCCAAGTCAGATATTACTCAACCAAAAGAAATCTGAATTGAAGTCGCCGTGGTCTAGTAGGTAGTGTGTTGGCTTATTAGACGAAAGGCCCGAGTTCGAATCCCAGGTCAGACATCAAAATGAAATATGAAAAAATATTTCTTCGGCGACTTCCTCTCAGCAGATTTCTGGAAAAAACTCTCTGAGTAAAAATTGCCATGAAAAAGCTTCTCAAAAAATCTGTCGTTCGGAGTCGACTTTAAACTGTAGGTCCCGCCACTCATGTATAAAATTAGCGCACACAACATGAGTGGTGTTGAGAAGCTAGGCCGTAATCCTGACTGAAGGGTTGTAATGGCCAATTATGTATGTATGTATGTAAAAGAAATCTGAAAAAAATGTATTTCTTCGACAACTTCTCCTCAGCATATTCGATTCCGAAAGGCGATTTCCTCTCAACAGATTTCTGGCAAAAACTCTGAGAGTGAATAAAATTGCCATGAAAAGTTTTTTTTGTCTTCCAGCGTCGAGTTTAAACTGTGAGGCCCACCATTAATGTATAAAATTAAAACACATAGTATAAGTGGTGTGAGAAGCTAGATTGTAATCCTCACTTAAAGGTTGTAATGAGCGTACATGTATGTATGTAGATATGTATGTTTTATGGTAACCAGTATTTAGAATGGATACTGTAAACGTAAAAAAAAAATTTCATTAGAATAGGATTTGCCTCAAGCCCTAAAAATCGATTCTGTAATGAGGACAATAAATGAAAGCAAATCATAACAGGAACCCGTGCTGCATCCATGTTTTTATGTTAAAAGGAAATAAAGGGACGTGCATTGACTCTAGGTAGGGAATTTGTCTCATTCGTTTTCTCATTCATTTTTCCTTCAACTGAATCAATTGCCCGCTCTACAAGACCCTTGGATTCTTCTGGCTAATGATCTACCATTCCACAGACATACATAATTGATCCTTACAACCCTTCAGTCAGGATTACGATCTAGCTTCTCACACCACATATGTTGTGTGTGGTAATGTTTTACATGAGTGGCGGGATCTACAGTTTTTTAATGTCGACCCTGAACGAACGATTTTGGAGAAACTTTACATGGCAATTTTATCTGCGCTCAGAGTTTTTATCAGAAATCTGCTGAGAGGAAGTTTCATATTTTCGTTTTGATGCATGAAACGTGGATGGAGACTTGATTATACCTTTCTGGTTCTGTCAAATATAGGGTATTGTATTCGTGCTTTAAAAAAAACTACTCAATATTTTCTTTTTTATTTGAAAGTACAATCCTTCCGGTTAATAATGGAAAATAATTTCATTCAAATGGCTGCCTCGGCTGGCCATGCGGTAGCCTACACGGTCGGTCCAATTTTTAAGCGCATTATCGATTGTGAGCAGCTGTATTTCACCAATGGCTTCACGAATATTGTCCTTTAAAGCGTCAATTGTCTCTGGCTTGTCGGCGTAACACTTATCTTTGACGGCGCCCCACAAATAATAGTCCAACGGTGTCAAATCGCAGCTCCGAGGTGGCCAAACGACATAAGCTCTGCGGCTGATAATGCGATCTTCAAAAACAGGGCGCAAAACATCGAATGTAGCTTCGGCTGTGTGGCACGTATCGCCGTCCTGTTGAAACCAAATGTTGCCAATATTCTCCTCTTCAATTTTTGTGAACAAAAATTCGTTCAACATTGCCCGATAACGATCGCCATTGACTGTAACGGCCACTCTTTGCTCATTTTCGAAGAAAAATGGCCCAAACCAAACAGTAACTCGTTTTGGTTGCGTCGGCTTTTCAATGTATGCGTGCGAGTTTTCTGTGCCCCAAATGCGACAATTTTGCTTGTTTACATACCCGCCATGATCAAAATGAGCTTCATCTGAAAAGATGATTTTTTTTGCCAAAATCGGCATCTTCTGTAAGTCGATCGCAGGCCCACTTTGCTTAGTTGTTCAAGCGTATACACAACCATATTCGTTCAGCGGAAGGATAAAACTAATTATCTGTCAAATCAGACACGAAATAAGCACTAGTTGAAAAAAAAATCGTTAGATGGCGGACCCGATATATTCCTCAGTAGTAATGTCTTTAAGAAAAACTATTTTTTTTTTCATTTCATTTCTTTCGAATAATTTGACACAGTGTCTCTACTAAGAGCTCTGGGTGTAAGTAACTGCCTTAAAGGACTTTTTCAAATCTGTAGCATGAAGCCTAGTTTTGACTGTAGAACCTGCCACACATAGATAAACTTAACGCATCATCTATAAGGAAGGTTTGGGTGCCTAGGCAGTAACTCTGACTAAAAGCTTGTTATTGCCAATAGTATATGTATGTAGGTATATCGAGCTACATTTTTGACATTCGAAATCGATTATAAACAGCTCTCTTTATTTTGGGTGGATCCTACTAAAAATACTTTGATTTAAAAAAAAATTTTTTGTTAAACAGTCGGCATGGAGCAATTTCTCCCATTTATCTTCAAACTATTTTGGCTTGATTTAGTTCGAAATCATATCGCGTTAGTTGCACAAACAATTTCTTCCAATTTAAAATGTATGGAACGTAGAACATAATAAGCTTTCATTATCAATTGATGTTCTTCAGTTTACAGCGAATGATACTTTATTAGTAAACAATTCAACATTTGAGAAACGTAGAAGATCTTTGATGTCAACACTATTTTATTTGATACTAAAAGACAGATGTTTACCCCACAAAATGCCACAAAAGTTATTGAAGACAGGAACCAAAATACTTTACCACTGAAATTCACTCCTACCTACTCACACTTAAAGTCATCAAGTTAAACCCACAATATTGCTCTTTTATGCTGCGAACTTATTTAAAATGTGTTCTAAATATTTTCATTTTTAAATTAAGCTCTCAAATATGATTACCTCACATCAGTGTTAAATAAGTGTCGTAGTTAGTTTTAGGTTCATAAATTATTCCTGGCAATTAAACGAATTTAAGCATGAGACTTTATTTTCATTCACATTCTTCCGTTTCATAAAGTCCAACAAAATAAACCATAATTTAGCTGGGCCTTTAGCACTTGTTTAGAAATGCCGCTAATCTCGTCATCTCTTTGCCTCTGGCCAGCACTCTCTCTCTCTCTCACTCTCTCTCTCACTCTCATTGTCTGCCTGTTTATCATTCTGTCTACTGATCATAATCAAATGACGCTAAGGTCCATGATGATGGAATATTTACTGAATACGGCTTCATTTATGCTCTTTTATATTTCATGGTTACAGCCAGTATATGTATGTATTTGTGTCTATGTGTGTGTGTGTATTTGTATTTGTTTCATATCCGTTCCAACTCTATTGTACTCTACTCTGCTCTGACCGTGTGCCTTGTATAAAACATTCTTAAAATGTATGACCATTGTGTGTGTGTAAATGTATGTTTGAATGTGTTTATTGGTCTACACCAATACCACCACCACTACCGATACCACCACACATAATACAACAAAAATAATTTATGTGGCTGGGGAAATTGGGTACTAAATTAAAATTTAATTACAATGACAGCAAAAAGGACCAATAAACTGTAAACGTGCATTGTGTCTCTCTGTGTGTGTGTGTCATACAGTTAGCCAGTCGGCCAGCTAGTCAGTGATTTAGTCTCGCCATTCTTACTTATTTATTCGTTTAGTGGTGCTGTCGAATGCTCAGCTGTTCATTTATTGTATTCGTATTCATTACGACTATAATTTTGCCACACGAAATTTATTTGTTTTTCGGTTTTTTTTCTATTTTTATTACATACAGTGCATTTCAAGGAAAATCGTACAGCAAAAATTAATTAAATCTATTGGAATTTTCTTTTAGAATTTTGGAATTTTTTGGATTACATTGTATTTGTTTATGAATTCTACAGAAATTGTAGAAACAAAGAAGAAAGGAAACAATTTTTAGAAGAAAGTAACACTTCTACCATAGCGTTCGACACACTTCTCTGTGGAAGACAAACATTGGGAAACACATTGGCTTTGCTAATGAACTCAGGGTCACATTAATCTATATGTATATTGTTAAGAAAATGGAAACGGTGTAACATTAAAATGATACGCAAAACCTACACAAACATATACAACGAACTTGTTTACAACTACACCGGCAACATCATTATGAAAGAAAAGGGGATAGACAAGTAAGCTGAAACGCAACCACAAGCAATGTGAACAAAATACACAAACAACAATGAAGTCGCGATACAGTTCTCGGGAAGACAAACCCACGAACGTTCGACTTCAAGAACCTTCATCAGACTGTTTACGTGGTCATATAAAAAGGCCAGACAATGTAGGCAACGAGTAGTAAGAATTCAGTCAGTCTTGTGTGAAGACGCGTTGGGTCTGAAGAGAACAGTCGTGTTTTGAAAATCGCCGTTGTAAAGCTCTACCGAACAGTTGTTAGTACTTACGCGAACAGAAGTGTAAAGAAGAATAACGAACTCAGTAAATGGTTATTATATCATCAAGTTGTGAACAGTGGCACACAGAAGTAGTGCGAACAATAAAGAATTTTAATTGAAGCTAAACATAAATTTATTTTTATATTGTTTGCAATCAACGTAACAATATGTACAGTGTGGAGCATAAGTGGCAACATGACATTTCAATTCGAATATTTTTTTCATATTATATCCTCAGTTTTGCTCGCCAGTATATTTATTTTTTTAGATAACAGGTATCCTAAAGTTACAAGCAAAAATTTTGACTGATCGACAACGATTTTAGACCTTAGGATATGATATGTCTATCAGTATTACTTTCTTAATGATCTTCTCAGAAGCCTTATAACGAAAACGGAGACTTTCAAAGTATGAAATGCAAAATTTGTATTTAACATGATGTACATACAAATCGTTATAAGCAAATATCTGTGCAACATTCTCCACATACGGTAGTCCAGTAGCCTATATAGCGCTATTGATGGTTACAAAGTCAGCAGCAGCAGTTTGAAAAAGAAAATGGAGTTAGATAGACCACACACTTGGCAAATCAACTATTGGCATTACATACATACATAATTGGTCATTACAACCCTTCAGTCAGGATTACAACCTAGCCTCTCGCACCAGTTACGTTGTGTGTGTGATAATTTTATTGATGAGTAGCTGTAGCTACAGTTTAAAGAGGACTCCGAACGACAGATTTTTGAGAAACTTTTAATGGCAATTTTATTTACTTTCAGAGAATCTGATGGTAGGAAGCTGTCGCAGAAAGATATTTTCATGTTTCGTTTTGTTCGAGATATCTGACCTGTGGTTTGAATCGTGGCCACACGTCTAATAAGCCAACACACAACTTACTAGACTACTATGGCTATCACCAGTCAAGCCAAAGACTGTAACCTTTGGGGTCAAAACAGAATTTATTGCTGCTCTATTACATCTGAGTTGGTATCAAAATAAAAATTATCCTTTAGACTAGAGTTCTCAGCTACCTACAGGTCATAAAAGAAATTATTTTTAGACTGTACGATTTTCACTGTTACTCACTGTAAATGTTGTGTGTTACCATCGAGTAGGTATTAAAATTGACAAATGGAAGCTGTTAAAAACAAAAAACAAAAATTGTTTATTTTTAAAATTTGAAATTTAAATAAAAATAAAATTAAAACAATAAAAACAAAACTATATTTGTATATATAGAATATAATAAATCTTAAATATAAGCCTACAATAAGAACAATAATTACTATTTAAGAAAAAATTTAAAAAAGCATTTTCTTAACTTTTCATATTTAATTTCATTAAAAGAGTAGTTTTATTGCAACGTTTTTCCTTCTACAAGGTGACTCGATCTCGATCTCTTTCTATTACTTTCGTTCCTTTTTTTTGCTGAGGAATAAAAAAAATGTAAAGATTTTATAGAATTAGTTTAATGGTCTCAAGTGCTTTTTCATACAAATTCGCTTACACAAATACATACCCATACACACGCACACGCACTGAAACGCTTATTTAGTTACTTCTCAGCTTTATTATCCATTCTAAATACACTGACAGATAAATTTTATAGCGTTTGTTTGCTATTAGGCTGTGTTTGTTTGTATACTTGTTTGTTTATAGGTTTGTTTAGTGTATTACAGTGTGACGTAACTGAAAAGATATTTTTTTTTCATTCTTCCGTTTTTTTTTCTTTTTTCCTTCTCTCTATGTTTGGTCTGCAAAGAAAACTGTCGGTAATACAATTATTTATGAGTGGTTGGAACACAGTGTATGTTTGTAAATATTTTAAATTCTCGAGGAAAATGCAATAGAGAGAGAGACTATTGCAACATCACTTTGGGAAGGATACCCGGCATAAGGAATTATTCCGTTCGGATGGCTTCTGTAAGTATTTAAAATTAAGTTCAGCAATATTTCTACGTTTTTATCTTGTGTTACAAAAGAAATTTACTTACCCAACTATTTTTATTAACACCTTTACATACATACACACACATAATTGATTATTACAACCCTTGAGTCAGTATTACGACTAATTTCTCACACCACTTATGTTGTGTGTGTTAATTTTATACCTGAATTGCGGGATCCACAGTTTAAAGTCGACTCCGAACGACAGATTTTTGAGAAATTTTTTCATGGCGGGTTTATTTTGCTCTCAGAGTTTTTTCCAGAAATCTGCTGAGAGGAAGTCGCCGACGAAATATTTTTTTTTTCATATTTCGTTTTGATGTTTGACCTGAAATACGAACCCGGCCTTTACGTCTAATAAGCCAACACACTACATACTAGACTAACACCTTTAGCCATTTATTATTGTCTAGAAATAACATCCTCTCCAAACGCATACCATATCAGGTGTAGTGGTGAGAAGCTGAACTTAATTGATAATGTAATCCTCTCTGGGGGCAGATCTCAGGATGAGTTCTGAATGGATATTGTAGTATAGGTTGCTTACTTACTTTCTTACTTACTTAAAGAGTCACAACAATCCTTTCTCTCACCACTCACTTATGTTGTGTGAGTTAATTTTATCCATGCTTGGTGGGACCTACAGCTTAAAGTCTGCTCTGAACGATTGATTTTTGAGAAACTTTTCATGGTAGTTTTATTTCCTTTCAGAGTTTTTGCTAGAAATCTGCTGAGAGGAAGTCACCGAAGAAATATTTTTTTCATGTGGATATCATCTGACGTGGGGTTGAACCGAGGCCTCATGTCTAATAAGCCAACACACTACCTATTAGATAAGGCGACTTCATTATCGAATGCTTTAGCAAAATTGTAATCCTGATTGAAATATTGTAATGACCAATGTATATATGTATATGATACGTATGTATGTATGTAAGAGGCATAACTCTATTGAACAAACTCTCGTACTATTTAGCGATCTTGCTAAAGCATTTGACAAGGTTTGCCACGACGACTTAACGCTTAAATTGAAGTAAAATTTCCACCAACCAAGTCAATTAGAGCGGCCTTCCCAGCCGATTGCAGCTGGTGTGCTTGAGGGTATTATTTAGACACCCACACATCAGCCTTTAACTTTGGAAATTTACTGGGGAAAAGTATCTATAAGCATGTAGGATAAAGTTGAATGAACAAAAATGTGCTCACGTATCAAGTACGTGGTTTTTGATGGAAAAGATGCTGCCTACCTATCTTCGTATAAATAGCCAAGAAGAGGCTTAACTTTCGCATAAAAAATGTTATTACGTTTTTACCTTTTTAAAAACGTTTAAAATATGAGTTCGTTGATTGCAAATAAAATAAAAATAAATTTGTGTTTAGTTTCAATTAAATTCTTTATTGTTCGCAAAATTTTGTGTGTCACTGTTTACAACTTGGTGATACAACAGCAATTTGTTTAGTTCGCTATTCTTCTTTACACTTCTGTTCGGTAGATCTTTACAACGGCGATCTTTAAACCACGACTGTTTTCTTCACACAAGACTTGCCTTTTTTATATGCTCACGTAAACTATCTGATGAATGTTCTTGAAGTCGAACGTTTGTGGTCTCGCTTTCTCGAGAACTTTATCGCGACTTTTTTGTTGTTTGTGCATTTTGTTCACATTGCTTGTTGTTGCGTTCTCGCTAACTTGTCTATTCCCTTTTCTTTCATACTGATATTGTTGGTTTACTTGTAACAAGTTCGTTGTATTTGTTTTACTGTTGAACGATGTTACACCGTTTCCGTGACAATATATTAGCATACATTTCGACAGGGAACTAGTTTTGAGAATTCTATATAGACGAAAAGATGTGAAAAAATTACATCAAAAATATTTGAAACTTTTGTTCTCAATGGGGAACGGCCTCAGCTTCAGCGCCCAAATAACGCCTTAAGGGTGATAACAGCAGCCCTCTATGACATTAGGAACTGGAGCACAAACATATAATTCAGCATGTCAATCGTTAGAACTGAGTTTGGAAGATGTTTAGCCACACTATGGCTACACAAATCCTGATGACCTTTGGCGAAAGATATGCTTAAGCAGATAAAACCAATGCATAGGGTTGCATAGATATGAGGATAGCAAAGCGGTCTGTTTGTGTAGTTGAGTGTTTTTGTATAAAGGAATACAAAATTTAAAATGTTTTTAATTGCTTTGTTTGCTGCTTATGGTTTAGTGTAACCCATTTATGCTTCATCTTTAAATCTTAACTTGATTCCTAGCATTCACTTTTAAATTTTGAAACACAAGCATTATTCCCACAATTTTTTTTTACTTTTTTGATAAGTCGGCCTTACTTGTTAATAAAAACTATGCTCTGTGTATGTGTTCAAATCTACACATATGTATTATCACACTTATCTACTTACTAAGTATGTAGCTTAATACACATACATTTAGCAAGAGTAGTTTACGTCCATATGAGTGTAAATGGTGTAGAGAATCGTAAACGTAAACGTACAACATTATGCGGCTCAAGAGAAATCAAAGCTTTTAACCATATTCTCATACGAATTACAAGAAAAAAAGGAAAGAAAATAAGAAAAGAACTACAGATGTATGAAACGTTATATGGAATATATTATTGCAATTTTATAAGTGTATGTGTGTAGATGAATGTAATAGTAAAACACTTGCAATCAGTTGATGTTGCATGCATGTGTCTACGTTAAATATGTAGACTTTAAAAGGTGATAATGCAGTAACTTAACAACATAAAATTTACAACAAAAAGAAGTAAAAAAAAGAGCACCTTAACACCTACATTAGCACACAATTCCTTACATACTTAGACACTTGCATATGACTGAAAGAGACCAACAGAGAAAAGAGTGAGAAAACAACTTAAATATCAAGAGTATACTGAAGTAATACCACGACTAGCTTTATTACTTGGTTGTACTACAGCAGCCATTGCTACCCACTACTATAACCACAAAGTGCATGTGCATATGTATGTATGTATGCATGTGTAGTTGTAGGTGTTTGGTAGATGTAGGTGAGTTGGCTAAACTTAAGAAGAAATAGAAAAAAAAAAATACAAAAAGATTAAAAAAAAACAACGTTGAATTGTAATGTTTTTTAAAAAGAATTGTTTACAACAAGCCCAACAACAACAACAACAAAAGCAAGAAACACTACAATTGTTTAGTCCTGGAAAGATTAACTTTTTCTTAAGCGCCTAGAACGCAAGTAGATAATGTAATTGCAACAACAACAAAAAAACAAAGAACAAAATAATGTAGCTTCTACCAATTGAAATAATGCTGCTGCAAATTTATTCATACTTACTTAACTTAATTGGTCACTTACAACGCTTTAAGGCAGGATTACGACCTAGCTTATCACACCATTTGTGTTACGTTGTGTGGTTAGCAAGACTCACAGTTTAACGTCGACTCCGAACGACAGATGTTTAGAGGAACTTTTCATGCTGAGAGGATTTTCTAGAGTACGGCGACTTTAAATCCATTTATTTGTTGCAGGACTCACAGCTTAAAGTCGACTCTGAACGACACAGTTTAGAGGAACTTTTCATGACAATTTTATTTACTTTCAGAGTTTTTGCCAGAAGACTGCTGACACCACCCATGTTGTATGGGTTAATTACGTCCATGAGTGGCGGGACATACAGTTTAAAGTCGACTCTAAGAGGCAGATAGAATCTTTGGGAATCCTTTCGTGATAATTGTATTTACTTCTGGAGTTTTTGCCAGAAGACTGCTGAGAGAAAGTCACCAAAGAAATATTTATTTTCTCTTCATATTTCGTTTTGTTCGAGATGGTTGACCTGGTAGTTGAACCGTGGCCTCAAATCTAATAAGCCAACACACTACTTACTAGTGAACACGTACATGCATACATAATTGGTCATTACAAAGCTTAAGTCAGGATTACGATGTAGTTTCTCACACCGTTTATGTTGTGTGTATTAATTTTATCTGTGAGCGGTGGAGAACTACAGTTTAAAGTCGACATTTCATGGCAATTTTTATTTGATCCGGGAATTTTTGTCAGAAATCTGCTGAGAGGACTTGCTAGAGTACAACGACTTCTATTCCATTCCATTAGTTGCAAAACAAAGAGCCATATGAAGGCAGAAAATCTATTGAAGTTACAAGACTCCCAGTAAGGTTTTTAAAAGCCAAAATATTTCCAATGTCTTACAATAAGAGGTTGCATGTGCAGTCAACTCTCCTACAACGCTGTGAGTGCGTACCGCGTTATATGGAAACCGCGCTATAAGAAACTCGGATTTCACCGTACAAACCAGTTTAATTCGTAGCGCGTTCTATGGAAACCGTCTACCGCGTTGTATGGAAACCGCGCTATAAGAAACTCAGAATTAGTACAAATCCCATCATTCGTACCGCGTTATATGGAGACCAAGAAATTCAAAAGGCAAGATAAATTATAAATTATTTTTATTGAACTCAAGAGTTCATATAAGAATTGATAGAAAAAAATGAAATAAAAACTAAACTAAAAAACTGCAAGGATTTTAAGGGATATTATTGAACGGAAACCGCGCTGTAAGAGTACCGAGTTATAGGAGGGCTCCGCGCCATATGAAAACCACGTTTTGAAAGTACCGCGTTTTAGGAGGGCTGTCTCAATTTCAGCCCCGCGTTATATGGAAACCGCGTTCTGAGAGTACCGAGTTATAGGAGGGTTTACTGTATAGTACATTTCTTTCTGCTTTGATATATAGCCTGCTTCTCTGGCTGTCTCATAGAATACCCTGCAGCATAACTTCTACTTTCAATTTCAATTCAAAGTCTGAATTTCATGAAACCGTTTGTAAGTGATGTCATCCTGTTACAAGTCTCATATATATATCGGGTGAGCTATTTATCGGTTTAAATTTGAACCATCGCTTATTTCGAATCTGACAATACTTTTGCACGTAATGTATCGACTTACGCTTGAGTAACGTTAGGATTTATTAGACACTTATATTTTGAAAACGAAGAAAATTGGTTGGAAATTGTTCGAAAATGTCGTACAAAATTTGTTCGCATAGAAGGACCAACAGTGCACCGGTATATGCAAGTTTCATTGTTGATGTGTCAAGACGTGAGCGTGCTCGTACTGAACGTACACATGAAAATATCGATTTACGTCGAAATTTTCGTACAGATCTCGGTATGATACCTAACAAAGTTCAATTGGTTCACATGACTGCTTACTCCGCTAGATGGGCCAACGAGAAACTGCACGATGATGTTGATTTTGCCAAGAAAAAAAATAATCTTTTCGAATGAACCTCATTTTCATATTGGTGGATACGTTAATAAGCCAAATTGCTGTATTTGGGGCTCAGAAAACCTACAAGTGGTCTTACAGAAGCCAATGTATCCATTAAGAGTGACTGTTTGGTGCGGCTCATGGAACGGAGGCATCATTGGCCCAAAATGAGGACGACGCAACCTATCGCACGATTATAAACGATTTTTTTTACCCTCTTTTTATGGTATTGATGTGAACGATGTTTGGTTACAACAGGATACTGCAACCTGCCACACATCTCATGCCACAATCGATTTATTGCATCAAACGTTTGATGGCCGTTGTAGTCGCCGTAGTCTAGTAGGCAGTGTGTTGGCTTTTTAGACGTGAGGCCACGGTTTAAACCCCATGTCAGGCATCCCCAACAAAACGAAATATGAAAATATATTTCCACGGCGACTTCCTCTCAACTGAGGGTTGTAATGACCAATTATGTATGTATGTTTGATGGCCATTAAATTACTCGAAATGGTGATATCAATTGGCCGGTGCAGAAGCTGTAATTTGACGCTGTTGGACTATTTTCTGTAGGGCGCCGTTAAAGGAAAATTGTTATGCCGACAAACCAGAGACAATTGAGCATTTGAAGGTCAACACTCGTAATGCCATTGCCGAGATACAACCATACATACACTTGAAAAATTGCACTGAAATTGCTTCGATCGAATGAGTTACTGTGAGACCAGGCCACGGCAGCCATATAAATGAAATAATATAAATACCATTTCTAACCCGAACAAATAAATTTGGCAAAATTTCAAACCATTTTTGTTTTACGGCAGTATTTAAATTTAAACTTTTAAATGGTCCACTCTATATTTAGGCGTATACGACGACTGGGGTTTATACAAGTGTTTTATACATAATTTTTGGTGAAAAGCTTTGTAATTACATCGAACTTGACTTGATTTTTACTATTACCTTAGAGTAGTTTCAGTAGAGACTCTAATCAACTATCAACTGGTTTATGTCTTAACTATCCTTAGGTAGGACTGGCTTAATTTAAAGTAATGTTTTGTTTTAAAAATCCAAATTTATTGTGTAGATAGTTTTCCTACAGGTACAATACACATATACATGCATGTGTTCGAATGTGTATATCTTGGAACATACATATGTATACAAAGTGTGTATGTATGTGTGTGTTGTTGCTTTTTTAACACAGTAACAGATTAGAAATGCTGCAGGGAGTTTATTTTGTTGCCTTTGAGTGATTTATTTGCCGTTGAAATTATCTTGTTTTTGTGGTTGATGCATGGCATTCTGTTATTCTACATACACATTCATTCTCTGACTGACTTGATTGTCGGTTTTTTTCTTATTTCTTTTTGGATATAAAATGGATGGGTTTTCTAAAGGCTCAACAACATTCAGTATTCCAAATGCTTGGCACCAGTAACTTTATTTTCAAATTCTTTTACTGCCATTCTGATATTTTATTGTGTTACTAGCATACATATGTATATGTAGATGTGTGTGTATGTATGAAATGAATCTAGAAAATAAAAAAAGTTTTCTTTTAAAAGAATTGTGTGCTAAAAAGTTAGAAAAAAAAAGAAACTTCAAAAAATCTTTGTTTATTCTCACACTTTTCAGGTGTGTTTTTCAGGTGAATTTCTTCTTTTTTGTTTTCTTTCTTATTTTCAAAAAGGAAACGGAAATGTAAGTAGTTATATAGGCTTTAAAGTCGCTTACAGAAGTAGTAGAAGAAGAAAAACAAGAACAACTACAAAAAAAAAGTAGTTTCAGTAGTAGTTCGACTCAAGTGTTTGCCAACCAAATAACCCACTTAAACAAGGTAAGAAGAAAAAAAAGAAAAAAACGTGCAAAAAGTAAACTCAATACCCAGCCAGTGTCTCTAGAAGAACTTCTTGCTTGTTTATCTTGGTCTTCTCTACCTGCTTTCTTTCAATGCTCTCTCTGATAGAGACTTGCTGCCATATTTTTTTTATTTCCTTTCTTTTTATATCAATAAAACGCTACAAGAGAGAAAGAACGATAAAAAAAAACTTGTTAAACAATCAATATTTGTGGCAGGCAATGAAAAGTCGTCGAAATAAAAAAAAATGTAAAGAAAACTGAAGGCATTCAAAAGTTATTGCTAAAGATGCCTTTGATTTCGTTGATTTTTTGGTTTATAATTCGTACAACCAATTCCACCTGCCTTCAACTACTAGGAAAAAGAAACCTTTATTACACTGGCATGGCATTATCATCATCATCGTCCTCATTGTCGTCATCGATACTGCATTTCTTTTAAACAATCGCTTCAAAAGTAATCGAAGAAGAAGAAGAAGTAATAAAATAAACAAGAACTGTTGAAATGTTTGTAACACTTAAAGCCTCTCTTATGTTAGCCTACTTTATTACTGGAAATCTTTTCTTGTATTCTAGAATTTGTCTTTGCATTGCAATAAACAGTTGTGCTCTTGAAATGCATTTAATTATTGAAAAAACGGTTGCAAGAGATGGCGATATATTTAATCAAAGACAGTAAAAATTATTGTCCATCACAAGATGGAATTCTCTGGCCCTTGCTGTGGCATATCTATGCGAAGGTACAATAAGAGGCACTGCAGCGACGCTGTATTCTCTGATTACGCTAGTGAAGTTGGGCTTTGACCCTTTTGTGGTTCAATCCGGCATTAAATCTCTTAAGAGAATGGTGCTCGTCTTGTAGTTTATTTACAAGATTTCCCAAAAATCTCGTGAAAGGCTAAAGACAGTAGCTTTATCACATAACATACAAACATAAAGCATTTAAAGGGGGTCGTTGGTTAAGGTTTGGGAGCGTACAACTAGCTCTTATGGGTCTATCGTGAAGCCAACCTTCTTGCCTTACGATGTTTATATTTGGTGGACTTTGTGCCATTTATGAATGTCACTCCGGGCTAATAGACAGAGTTAGCAGACAGTCAGCTGTTCTGATCAAGGTTTGGGGCATACATACAAGCTCTAATGGTTCTATCGTAAAGTCAATCTTCTTGCCTTACGATGTTCGGCCTGATAAAAAGAATTAACAAGTAGTCAGCTGTTCTGATCAAGGTTTAAGTGGGTCTATCGTGGAGCCAACCTTCTTGCCGTACGATGTTCACATTTGGTGCACTACGTGCCAACATAAATGTCACTGCGGGCTGATAGACAGAATTGGCAAGCAGTCAGCTGTTTTGATTACTATCGCACTGTATTGCAGTCGACCTACGGCATTATTTGCTATGCTCAATTGGCTTTTCTCTGACCTTCTATTCAAGCACACAATCAGAGCTTGTGAAAGCAATGCGCAATACAAACCAAACCTGGACTTAACTACACATTCGGTTTTAGTACATTCGATCGATTATAACGTTCCCGAAAGAATATTTGATTACAAGATTTAAAGCAAAATTCTTGTTGCTTAAGGTATGTATATGTCTACAACTCCAAAATGCTGGAAGAGGAGTAGTTAGTGAAATCTATAAAAATATTACGGGTTCTGATATTAGACTTTCAATCTAAAATTAGACGTTTCATTGTTGTCCAGACGTAAATCATGATCATATTCAAAGTTCTCTTAACGGCCAATCTGCCATCATCGTCCTTAACGAACGTCATTGAGAGATATGTCCGGAAAACATCCATGAATACAGAGGATTTCTCTGAAAAACTTTGGATCATTCAAAGGTATCTGCTATATTGATTCCCGGATATTATCAGAAATTTCATTGCTGATGAACCGGTCAACTCCAGTACAGCGATCACTATCTCCGGCATGCTACAAAGCATAGGTTCTGTTGAGCCTCATAAACTTGGTCGTTCTATGGAAAGGTTCAACTTCGTAGCAATATCGTTAGGCTCTGTGGAACTGATAAGGATAAGTCAAGGACAAAATTGCTAGTCCGACTAGCATTCATTCAATATCTATAGGAACTGTAGGTCTTACCTCAAGTGCCTATCTGCTGAAGGCACAAATTGGCTTTTTGCGTCAAATTGACTTGGAATTCTTTCAACTAGTGAAGGAGCTGTAGGTATTAGGAGGAGCAAGAGATTATCTTTTAATTCAGGCGCCTTTGCTTTGTTCTTTCCTTGAAGAGGCCGAAATTCTTGTCTGCTCATTGTCGGTCATTTTCGACTGACAAATCGTGATGGTTTCCTCTAGAGAATATTTGATAGCCATATTGGATATTAATTTGTGGCATCATAATATTCCTAAATTCGGTCTCAAGGAGATGTAATACTTTTAGGAGAAACAGCCACCTAATCTAGAGGAAGTAAAAAAGTTTCGAAAAACATACAATTTTTAGAAATTCTTATTTACGGACTCATTTGTTTTGTTCCGATAACACTTCGGTTTATATACAGTGAGTGTCAAAAGAAGCTGTATACTAAGGATAAAATTCTATTAATCATCAAACTCAACTTTTATCACTTAAGGAGAGTGCCAGAAAAAATGTTTGACGATATTTCGAATTTTTTTGTAATTTTTTTTTTTTTTTTTAATTTTAAAAAGCTAGCAATGAAACAATTTTAAAATAAATCTAACGGTAATTTATTAATATATAACTTTTTTTAATATATAGTTTCTTTTGAAGCTCACTGTATCTTGCATTTCTCTTAATATACACCCTCTACTAGGCGTTTGGCAGAAGAATTTGTTTGAAGGAGATCGTACTTGAAACGCTCATCCGTCTTGGGTGTGAGGGGGTATATGGTCGCCAATTAGAGGACAAAAATTCCCAGTTTTTTCTGTGGTTTTTTCAGTACACTGTGGTGCTGAAATGCTGAATAGGATCATTTGCACGGATGATCCTTAATGTGGTGGGAAAATTGCTTTTGTTATCTCCTCAGTCAGTTACCATTTGGAGCTTATCTTCCTGTATAAATAATTTGTAGCAGGCGATCGTTACGTTCACATTACTTTCCAAATCAGTTTCAATATTTTTCTTCCATATCAACCTTAGGCAAAATGGTACCAATAAACTTGGTCTCCCATGAACATTCTAGGGAGGCACTTTCAAATTGTTTACGGCTTTGCCAGATATGGACTGAATTTTGTCATATCGTATGCGTTTTTGCCGTTGATGTTGTTACGGTTTTTACTTGCTCGTGTTTAGTTTTAATTAAAATCCTTTATTACTCGCATAATTCCGTGTGCCAATGTTCACAACTTGATGTAAACAACAACAATTGCTTTATTTGCTATTACTTTGTTTGCCCTTTTGCATAAACAATAACAATTACTAGACAGTTGTTCGAAAGATCTTTGTAACGGAGATCTTCAAACCAGGATTATTCTCTTTAAACACACCGCGTGTTCACACAAGACTGACTGAACTTTTACTACTCCGTTGCTTGCTTTGCATTGCCATTTATAGGGCAACGTAAATACCCTGATGAATGTTCTTCTTCTCGAGATCTCTATAAATGTAAACATCGTTGTTTCATTATTGTAGTTAGAGATTTTCAGCCACTGTTGTTAAATTTGTTGTTTGTGTATTTTGTTTACATTTATTCTTGTAGTGTTTGCTGGTACAATTTTGTTTACTTGTTTATCATTTTTTTATGCTGTTGTTTGTTGTTATATTACACAGTGCGATAATTTGTAAACAAGTTCATTGCTTTTTTTTGGTTTTTTATAGCTTTTTTATAATTTTAATGTTAAACAATGTAAAAGCAAAACACCAGTATCTAAATTTTTCCATTTTCGTAACAATATATTGAGTTGAAGTATGAGAATATTAAACAAAGAAAACTCTTTGCACTGACTTCAAAGCCTCGATTGGGTTATTTTTGATTGTGTTTGTTAGGAAACTTGCATTTCTGATCATAGTGATTAGCATTTAAACTTTTTTTCACAAAGAAATCTAGATAGAGTAACTAGAATTGGTAAACAAGAAAAGTGCTGTGTGTGCTTCATCTTGACAATGCAAGAAGCGGAGCAGTTTTGATGATTGACTACCATTTGTTTTCGTCTCTCTTTCAAAATAAAATTTCATATCTTTCATAATAAAACTTATCAGAAATTTCTTCCATTTAACAGTTGCCTTTAGAAATCCGATCAAAAAATTATTCCAATGATTGCATTGCCATTTTCATATACCTTAAAAGCTGTCGAATTTGACACTTTTGCAAAATACGAATACGAATGCGAATTACTGTCTGTCTTGTCAGTCTATAGAATTTTGCTTCCCAAAACAAAGAAGAGAGTAAGAGGAAAAACAAAATTCGAAATTGGAGTCAAATAATGTCAATTAAAGGTAAAAATTGATTTTCGCAAAAGTGCTAACCACAAAAGGCTCATAATTCATTGCATATCGTATGCCATGCCATTTACAGAAAACGAAACAGAAGCGAAACTCTTTAAACTCATCATTATATAGAATATGAAAGCCTTTTCAAAATACAACAAGAACAACAACAACATCAGGAAGAAAATCTATGAAACTAAACAAAAAAAGTCAAGAATATTGAATGCGCTTTTGCATAAAGATTTTCCCCCAAACAGTGTCAGTATCGGCTTCCATGAATCTTTCGTTAGGATTTTCCTTTGTTCGGCATCTTGTATGATGAAGGCAGGCAGTTAGCTAGGACGGAAGCGGTAGAAAGAAAACATTCTCAAATAAACTATAACGTCAACATGTATTCATGTATTCTCTCACTCTTATCCTTCAAACCGTACAGAATAAGATCATATGCATGGCATAGAGTGAGAGAGTCTTTTTCACCCATACACACACATATCCATTTTAACAATTGCATTTAAAGAGTTTTTGACATTTCCTCGTTTCCATTCCCATTCTCATTCTCTTTTTCTTTAATTTTTTCGTTCTTTTTCAAAGGACAAATTGAAATGTCTGACAGATGTTCGATTTGCATGCGATTGAATCAAAGAATACGAAAATTTCTTCAGAATGCATGTGAAGCCAAAAGAAAATGCTTGGCACTCATACATCCTCACATCCACATATAAAACATATGAGTAGCAAAGGGTGGGGGGGTGTTAAAGGTAAAAGGATTTTTTCCCGAAATATATTACAGATGCACTAGAGCAAGTGACAGTAAGACCAAACGACCAACTGAGGCACTTGTGCACTGTGATAAAATGAAACAATGTAGAGCACAGGGGGCGGGATGGGGATATTGTATTAAAAAAAACTTAATTTTTAAGTAACAGAAGAACGAAGAGAGATTTAGAGATGCAGATACTGGTTGGTTGATTAGAAGAAAAAATCGAATAGAAGGTTTTGCAAAAGAACAAGAGAGAAGCTTTCGAACTTGTGCTCTGAACTCTTAAAATACTTGTTTGCAATCAAGTTCTCTGTATATCACACTATATATTAACCTATATGTCGAAGACTCAGTCCATTAGCTAACGTTTTCAGTCCAAGACCAACACTACAGAAATCTATCGTCAAATAGAAGCATAATTTTCCCTAAGCAAAATCGAAAGGAGTTGTAAGTCTAACGATTTAGTCAGAGTAAGATGTTGAGGTAATAGACGTAAAGATCGGGCTTCTTCAGGGATCCTAGTATTCGAGTTGTTGAAGATAAATACTCATAAGGCGCGTTTCCGAGGTGTCACAGTGGTTAAAGTGTGAAGGGCTACCAACCGTGTAACCAGAGTTTAAGTCCAAGAGACACATACATACATAATTGGCCATTACAACTTTCAGTCAGGATTACGGCATAGTTTTCTCCAAGTCAAAGAGACAGCAACTTTAAATTTCTACAAATTTGTGAATAAAAATTATGAGTGAAAATATCTCAGAAATAGTATTTCGATCGTCTGAAAATACTTGCCTTTGAAAAGCAGGGAGCAAGAAGGAATCGAAGAAGTCCCTTGCCCTTGTCCCGTGAGTTCCCAGAGGTTGTTACAAACACAACGAACATCATAGGAGGAAACTTTCTGCGCTTTACCACTACACATACTACAACAGGCAACTACAATTGCATTTTCAAAAATTACATTTTTGTAGAAAATCACAGTTGGCAACCCTGTCATTCTAGAAACCAGTACTGCGATTAATTACTTGTTCAAATGGAAAAACTTGTTTAATAAAACTGAAACAAAACGAAGAGACACATCCGTGTGGATGGTAAACAGGTAAACAAAAATACACAAACAACACTACAAAAATAAATGTAAACAACAACGTTTACGTTTACAACGATGTTGTAAACAACAACTTTTACGTTTACAACGATGTTTACATTTATAGAGATTTCGAGAAGGCGAAGTCATGAACATTCGCCATCAAGAACATTCATTAGACTGTTTACCCTGGCATATAAAAGGCAAGGCAAAGCAGGCGACATAGTTAGTGAAGTTCAGCCAGTCTTGTGTGAAGACGTGATGTGTTTGAAGGGAATAAACGTGGTTTGAAGATCTCCGTTACAAAGGTCTGTCGAATAATTGCCTAGTAAGTGTTGTTGTTTATGCAAAGCGTGTAAACAGAAGAATAACAAAGAAAAGCAATTGTTGTTGTTTACATCAAGTTGTGATGTGGCATACAGAATTGTGCGAATAATAAAAACTTTTAATTAAAAATAAACACAAATTTATTTGTATTTTTATTTGCAATCTACGAGCTCATATTTTAAACGCTTTTGAAAAGTAAAAACATAACAATATATACATATATACCTGCTTACAGTGCTACGAGTTCCCATATTTTTTCTCCGTTTTATTTTCTACTCCTTTAATATATTTGTATTTATGCTTGCATTTAATACGACTACTGATGACGATTATTATGACGATAATGATGAGCACATGATTCCAGTATCAAATAATGCTCATGTTATTTGACTTCAAACAAAAAGCGTAAAAAAAAACCAAAAAGCATTTGAAAGGATGATTCTACTGCCGTATTCAAGCATAAACGTAAAAATCCTTTTTGGTTTTTTCATCGTTTTTTTTTCTTTTTGCTGTTTAAGATTCAACATCCAACTTATTTGCATCTTTAACTCTTTTGCCCTTCCTTTCTTTTTGCATTTCAGTTTTTAAGTTTTTATGTGAAAACGAATTCGTTCTGTTTTGGTTTTTCTATCGTATATCAGAAGGAATTTCACTTTAGAAGCGCATTTAAATAATATTTTCCTAGGGTTGTTGTTGTTCCTTTTGTTTTTTGGTGTTGGCACTGTTGTTGTTGGTTGGTTGGTTGGTTGGTTTACACAGTTTTTACTTGAACTTCAGTTTTCAAAAGGCAAAAATACTAGAAATGAATTTAAAAAAAGCAAGGAGCAGGTTCGTATGCTCGCTCATGTGTTTCTTCAAGGCTACAGTGCGATCGAAAAAAGTTTTTTTCGTAATTAATTTAAATGCACACAAACTTTCAATTCAAAGACAAGAGAAATGATGAATTTAGTAATACACGACTGTATATCAAGCATTCAAATAGGCCAGAACTGCAAAAACTCTGATGAATTTGGGAGCTTATGGTCATTGCAGTATATCGTTGAGCTCATCGGATGGGTTCTTCCTTTCATGTCTGCTTAAAAACGTTTATGTTATGTACATACATATGTTGATGATCTTTCTCTTACATTGTCAACTTTTTGCATCCAGGCAGTTATCAGGCACTTGTCCATCCACATATATTTTAATAACCATCAGTAGGGCCATGGTATGGCCTAATAATAATACAACTTGCGTTATCTGATGTAAAGAAGAGATGAAGCTCCTTTGTGGTGTATCCATCAACACTGTTGCAAACGATAGAAGTGGTAATTCCCTAGTGTGACATCGATATATAAGGATTTTATTGCCCTATTATTGACCTTAAAGGGGAAATTCTCATATTTTTCCAAGGGCAGTGGAATTCTATCTCCTTCTCTGTTATTCCAAGAGCTATTTGAACAAAGTTTGATTAATGCAAGACACTGTATCAAGAAATTTACAAACTCTTAGCGATGTATACAGGTCATTGGACAATCGGTACGTAGGCGGAAGAATGAGTTTTTTTTCCCTTAAACATTACGTAGTTGCCGTAGTCTTTGTTAGTGTAAGATATTGGTCAGTATGCGACCAATAGCAGAGAAAGCTATCGTCAAGCAGAAATATAATTTCCCCTAACTGAAGGCAAATACACGACTAACTATTCAGCGAGAATAAGATCTTGAGTTGTAATTTTTGTAGTCGCCATAGTCTAGTAGGTGTTATGTTGGCTTATTAGACATGAGGCCTCGGTTCAAACCCCAGGACTTCCTCTCAGCAGACTTCTGGCAAAAACTCTGAAAGTAAAATAAAATTGCTATGAAAAGTTTCTGAAGAATCTATCGTTAGGACTCGACTTTATACTGTAGGTTCTGCCAGTCATGTATTAAATTAACTCACATAACATAAGTGGTGTGCGAAGCTAGGTTGTAACCCGGACTAAAGGGTTGTAACAACTATTAATATATGTATTACGGCTTAAGATATATGTACATACATATGTAGATTGACTTCTGACAATTATTCATATTTTATGTAAATACCCAGACAATTAGAACCCCTTGGAAAACCTTTTTTCATTGCATTTAGTAAGAATTACAACCTAGCTTCTAACATCACCCCTGTAGTGTGTGTTAATTTTATGCATACATACATAATTGACCATTACAACCCTTCAGTCAGGATTACGGCCTAGCTTCTCAACACCACTCATGTTGTGTGCGTTAATTTTATACATGAGTGGCGGGACCTACAGTTTAAAGTCGACTCCGAACGACAGATTTTTTGAGAAGCTTTTCATGGCAATTTTTACTCTCAGAGTTTTTGCCAGAAATCTGCTGAGAGGAAGTCGCCGAAGAAATATTCTTTTATAATTCGTTTTATTAATGTCTGAGCTGAAGTTTGAATCACGGCCTCTAATAAGCCAACATCTACTAGACTGCGGTCACGCCAGATCGCATAGTTATGAGCGTAACCTTTACTAAACATATGATATGATATGGTCTTGTCTGCATTACTTACTCCCCTCGCAAGTAGACTGATTCATTAAGCTTGTCTTCTCAATCACGTTTTACTTTCCCTAAATACACATTACTCCCCCCTTTTAAAGCTCGTTACCTCTTTGCAAGCATAGTCCATGTAGGTTTTAAAGTTTAGAGCGATCAATATGTTCAAGTCGTTGTCGGACTACGTAGTGGTAATATTGTACTAACGTAAACTTGACCGGTTTCCGCTTGGCGTGCAAGTTCTTAGTGAACTATGAAGTGGTAATGTTGCTTCTGCTAATGTAAACGAGTTTTCTCTTTTCGTTCGGATCTAAAGAGAACAGCACACCGTTTTAAAATTTTCGATATTTTTCGTTGTATTTATAGCTCCTCTGAGAGTATCCCTTAATATCACCAACTATTGCTTAATACACCCAAGGAAATATTGTTAGTAAAATACGTTTTTTTCTTTTACTGGTCGAATAAAGATTTTAAATGTAAAAAAATATTAAATTTTTTTAATGTTTTTCTAGAGTTTAACTGTGCTGTGTGTTTAACTGTCTACACTTGACTGATTTGTTACAGTTTTCTTAGCCCGAATTCCACAATTTTTTTTTGCTTTTTTTTCTCGACTTTGTTTGGTTAGTAAGAACACACTTCTTAATTGCTCATTGCAACTCAGCTGCAAACCGGCAAACACTTAACAAACGGCATTTAAAAATTGTTTTTCAAACTGATTTGCTTATCCAACCAACAGCAACCCATTCATTGCCTTATGATGATGGGGTGGTGGTGGAGTGGATCTTCTTCTATTTGCTTACGAATTAGATGGTTGTGTCATTAGAAAGTTTCTTACCAGCGCTTAGAAAGAACGAATTAAAGTTCCTTTTTCTTTTTCTTGTTTTTTTTTCTCAAAACAAAATTTCGTATGCAATATTTGCTCTGATTTCAGTAGGATCCTGGTGTGGGTTTGTGTCGAGGTCGTTTCTGCATATTGCACTTGCTACAACTGCTGTTCTTTTGTTATTGCTTGCATTGATGCTGGCGCTGGCGCTGGTGCTGTTGCAACATGCAGAACAAAAACATTTCATTTCGTTTCATTTCATTTGATTTGATTTTGTCGTTTATTTTTCCTTCTTTGTTTTTTGTCATTTATTTTGTCAAAATGTGTGTGTAAGTGTGTATGTGTGTATGTTAGCGAATATTTAAATGTTGTTTTCAAATGTATTTGTGTTGCAAACAAAAAGTTTTTGAATTGTTTCTCTCAAGTATTTGAGAAATTACTTTCGCAGCATCTTTGATAGCAAGCAAGAGCACAAGGATAACGACAACATAGTACTGTGATACATATACATATTGGTTGTCAGGCGAAAAGGCATTCATTGTTGTTAAATGGAAATTTTAAGGTTTTTTTCTCCTTCATTTTTTTGTTTTCCTTTTCATGTCTCTTTAGGGAAAAATAAGTTCACTTACATGAGAAAAAACTTATAAGATTTGTTGTTGTTGTTTTTTGTTTTTATGTTCCTTAAATTATTTACTTTTGAAAAACAAAAACAAAAAAAGAGAAAAAACAAATTTGTTCGTTAAGTAGTTGGAAAGAATATTTCAATTCTACGTCTGTTTGCTCCAGTTTTCCAATTCGATAGGTTTTGTAGCAGAGGATCATTAACAAATAAGATTATAAGCAGAGTTAAATGAATCAACATTTGTACCTGACATATTTAAGCCAATTAGTTGGATTTCTTTTAATTTCAAATGAAAATCAATTTTTTTTTAATTTCTAGATGGCAATCCCATTATCCTAGAATTTGCTACGATATACTAATCACCTAAATCACCAAATAAAAATAAATCTGTGTTTAGTTTTAATTAAAATTCTTTATTATTCGCACAATTCTGTATGACACTGTACACAACTTGATGTATACAACAACAATTGCTTTGTTTGTTATTCCTCTATTTATAAAGGCATTAGTTTTCAAGATGGCGACCGATTTAACAGCTGTCAAGTGATTTATTCTCAGTTTGGTTTGGCAATTCATCATGAATAGACTCACGCCTGAACCACGCTTGCAAATAGTGCAATTTTATTTCGATTTATTGAAAGACACGTTTGGTGACCGCCTAATTTCACGTTTTGGACCTGTGAATTGGCCTCCAAGATCTTGTGATTTAACACCGCTAGACTACTTTCTGTGGGGCTATGTAAAGTCATTGCTGTATGTGGTAAAGCCACAAACGCTGGACCATTTGGAAGACAACATTCACCGTGTTATTGCCCATATACGGCCACAAATGTTGGAAAAAGTCATCGAAAATTGGACGTCCAGATTGGACTACATCCGCGCCAGCCGTGGCGTTCATATGCCAGAAATCATATTTAAAATGTAATGCCACAAGATTATCTTTCGGATAAATAAAATTCATGTCAATCGAATAATCCATCGTTGTTTTATTGCAACTTAAAGTTCTATACCTTTATAAAAAACACCCTATAGTACACTCTTTGCATAAGCAATAAGCATTACTATACAATTGTTCGACTGATCTTTGTAATGGAGATCTTCAAACCGCGTTTACTCTCTTCAAACACATCGCGTCTTCACACAAGACTGATTGAACTTTTACTAACTCACTTGCATGCTTTGCCTTGCCTTTTATATTTTTTTTTGCGTTGGAAGGATCAAATCAAGAAGCGGAGACGCCTGGAAGGATGTGTTAAGGCAGTGTCAATTAAGCCTTAGCCAATTAAGTAACCAAGTAAGTAAATTTAATAAGCAAACACACTACCTTCTATACCACAGCGTCACTAAAGTATTGTGTTTATATGAAGGGCTGTTCAATCTTGTCAACCAGAGGGTACGAGCAATATTGCTAGACTCTATTGGATACATGCGGGGGGCTGACTCGCTTATATGCTTAAATTGTGATTACGACAGTCTACTATCGAATCACAAATTTGAGGAACTTTTCATAGCAATGGCCGTCTAGCGATAAAATAGTTTTATAGGATAACGAAAATGATTTCGGGACAGATTGCATTCATCTATCGTATGAGTAATAAGACAACAAACATAATTTAAGGAAACTTCATTCCTTAAAAAAACGAAAACTCACTAGTCTACTCATTGAGCGGGTCAATGTGTGTTAAAGGCACTGATGTCCATCCAGAACAGCAGTCTTATTATATTGTTACAAGAATGGAAATGGCGTTTTGCTTTTACATCATTTAATATTAGAATTATAAACAAAAACTACAAAAACAAAAACAATGAACTTGTTTACATGATAAACAAGTAAACAAAAATATACCAAAAAACATTAGTAAAAAAAAAGAAAATGATAAACAAGTAAACAAAAATACAACAACAAATATTACAAGACTAAATGTAAACAAAATGCACAAACAACAATAATAAAAGAAGAAGGCGAAGCCACGAACATTCGTATGCAAGAACATTCATCAGACTGAAGCAGTCAACGGAGTTAGTAAAAATTCAATCATGGTGGTTTGAAGAGCTCCGTTACAAAGATCTGTTGAGCAATTGTTATTGTTTACGCAAAAGAGTGTGAAGAGGAATAACGAACAAAGCAATTGTTGTCGTTTACATCAAGTGGTGAACAGTGGCACACAGAATTGTGCGAATAATGAAGGAAATGATTAAAACTAAACATGAATTTATTTCTGTTTGCAATCTACGAGCATATATTTTAAACGTTTTTAAAAGATAAAAACGTAACGTAACGTAAACGTATTTAGTTCAAGTATTTCAATTTGAAAATAATAAAACAACACGAGAAGCGTTTAAACGTTACTAGTTGTTAAGTTTAAAATCATCATCATCAACAGCATCATCACACACATTTATTGTGTGTAATTGAAATTGAATTGAAATTTTTTGGTCAAAAAAATGATTGTGAAATAAAAATAATTTCACTACGAATACACTTCTTATGGGCATGCCATACGCACGAATAGGAGAATATTTAAAAATTTTTCAAATGTTGTTCCTCAGCATATACTTGTACGTATGTAGACCCCCTACCCCCTAGCATCCATACATTAATCGATTATCACAGGATGCTTGGAAAATGCATACTGAGAGCTGTGCATGCAATAAATCCTTTATAATACAAAATTTTGTATGAATGGTACACATGTACATAGCGATGTATGAATGTGTGGGTATGTATGTATGTGTATTATGTATGTATGTATATATGTATATGTATGCATTATTGTAGTGATGAATGTTTGTGTTAAAGTTATTAAAGATTGTGTGTGTGCCTGTTTAAGAGAGAGAGAAAGAAAGGAAGAAAGAGAGAGAGAGCGAGAGAGGAAACGAGTATGCATATGTATTTATAATCGTGCTTTTAGCGCACTAATTGGAATATTGAAATATTGTTAAAACCATTATTTGTAAAATCAAATATAAATTAGTATTTGAATGTTGGAAATTTTCAATAAATACAGGTGCTTATACCCCACACATATGCATACGATTTCCTATTTGTATAACAATAAACAATTTTCTACAAATAGGCACGCCATGCTATGGCATGGTAGGGATATGAATTGCATAAGTGTAGCAGCAAGGTGGTTCAAGACAATAATTGATTTGATTTGTATGTTCAGTAGGAATTTCAATCTTGCATTGAATTGTTTAACCTTTATAGCCTAGAGGCTTACAAATTTAATTGAACATTATCCGCCAGTTAGGCATTTATAATTCCAATTCAAAACCAAATTTTTTTCGCAATTTATTTCTAAACCACCTTAATATATTGGCTGTGTAATATTTTTGAATCTAATATTGAATTTGAAACATTTTTATTTTCTTCGTTAAAATATTAAAATAAATTTCAACAAGAATTGCATTTTCATTGCATTCAATTTGACAACTGTTAACTGTCAACTGCTTTAATAATAAATGTATTGATGACTGACTACTTGGTGTTTGTGTTTATTTATGGAAGTTTGACAATATCAGCCACCCACTTAGACACCCTCCATCACTTAAATGCTTATTAAGCTCACTTATGCACATGCACATGAATCTCACATATATATTCACAGATATTTATGCCAAATAAGGATGTTTTAAGGTAAATAATGCAAAATTTTCTAATTAAACGAAAATGAAACACACACACACATGTGAACAAATTTATTGAAACACATATTGACACACAAAACTATACATGTAAAAACTTTATATATAACATACATATACATACATTTATAGTTTTTTGCACTCAGGGATAATATTGTTATTAATTGTACAGCAAATCTGGGGAATGAATCCCAACAATTTTTCTTTTCTTGCAATGTGAAGGAATAGCCAAGCTATCTTATATATAAAAATGAATGTGTGTTTGTTTGTATGTTTGTATGTTTGAACTTTATAGACGACTAAACGGCTGAACCGATTTTCTTGAAATTTTCACAGTATCTTCCTGTATGTATGGAAGGAGTTATAGGCTACTTTTTATGTTTGAAATTTCAAATGAGCGAGGCGCCATGCCCACATATACTACATACTTAATATTTAATTGCATATGAAATATATTACTCATACGCATAGTTACCCTGACAGTATGCAATAAAAATTCTATGATTTTTTGCCGTATTAAAGTTAATTTAATTGGATATCACTCATACGTCACATATGTAATATTTTTAATGAATTTTACATCTTTGTATATTTACAAATATGAATGCGTGTTTATTTGTTGATGGGTTTGTTTGAAGTCTATAGACGGCTAAACGGCTGGACCGATTTTCTTAAAATTTTAACAGTACCTTTCTGTATGTCTGGATGGAACTATAAGGTGCTTTTTATTTTATCTAATAAGTATTTAATGTCGCATATCTCACTAACTGCAACAGCTAGAGACCTCAAATTTTGTATGGACGACTTTGACGTATATATAAACAAAATGGATGGATTGGTTATAGTGGGCGTGTCACATCCAATATAAGAAATATTAAATTATTATATCTAAGAAAATATAATAGTAAGAGTCCTCAAAATTTGTCGAATCCACTGTAGTATCAATATGAATATTTTTGGGCTGACTAGGAAAAGGGGGCGTGGTACTTCCCATATGAATTAAATTTAAAACTTCTTATATCTCGGAAATCGTTTATATATATAAAAATGAATGTGTGTTTGTTTGTATGTTTGTATGTTTGAAGTTTATAGATGACTAATCGGCTGAACCGATTTTCTAAAAATTAACACAGTATCTTCCTTTATGCCTGGAAGGAGTTATAGGCTACTTTCTATATCGATATTTCAAATGAGCGAGGTACCACGCCAACATATACTACATTGCCTACTATTGTAAGATAATTACAAAATGGGTATATTGGAAAAACTATATCAGCAAGATACCCCAAATTTTGTACAAGTAACTACCACATGACTTACAGTCATTGGGATTGTGTATCCCAAGGCATTAGAATAAGAATTATTTATTTAAGAAAAAAGTATATATTAAATTTTAGCCAGTAAGAAATAAATAGCTCATTAATGTATTATTTTAGAGTTTAAATGAAATATATTGTCATCAAATGAAATTAAAATAAATCTTTAAGAAATATTGTATAATTTAATTACTAAATAAATAAATTTTTTAATTATTATGTACTATTTAATTTCGATGGGGGTAGCGAAGCACACAGGGTATTAGCTAGTAATTTAATATAAAAACAAAGCTTATAGATTATAAAAAGCCTTTTAAAAGGTCGAAAAGATTGCAATCAATCAATTGAGCGTAATCAATAAGACATTGACGTTTTAAATGAAACGAATTTTTCACTTCAATCTCCTTTAAACTCTATACACTTTATCCATCATTTCTTCAAATTATTTTATTTCTTCCAGTAAATAAAACAAACTCTTATACATAGTGTTGGTCAAACGGATTACTTCCCTTTCAATGGTACAAGATAAATGCGTATGTATGCTGCTGATTTGTGTTCTTTCTTTTAAATGATCAAGTCAAACTATATATCAAGTTTTTATTAACAAATGAAAAGCGAATTTAAATTCGCCTGACAGTCTCTTGTCTTCCAGACTTGAAATCAAAATTAAAGGAGTGGTATCGACAAAATCTCAATATGTATTGCAAATCTCAATATTGTCTTGTCCCCTATGTACATACGTATCGTGTGGTCTGAGTTCAGAGAAGAAATTTCCTATCCGTTGAAACAAAATCAAATACGTATCAACATTGAGCATTCATTCGCTGACGAAATTATTTATAAAAATGCCAAGAAACTGGAATTTGTTTTTCTCAAGATTTTCTTACACTTCGTTTCCGTTCTCTTTCAATTTCGTTTTTATTTTTTATTTTTTTTTTTTTAACTAAAAATGAAATTGAAATTGAAATTGTAACTGAAACTGACAACTATTCACAGCATCAAATAAGTTTAAGCGAAGAAGTAAACAAAAAACACACTAACACACAGACACACACGGATGAAATACTTTTGATTTCCGTTTGCTGTTTTCAAAGTGTTCATGTGCTCATGTGTGTGTATGACAGTGTATGTGTTTCCTTTTTTTCTGGCATTTAATTTTTTAAGTTGATGCCTTCAAACAGATCTTCCTCTTCTTCTTCTTTTAGCTTTTCTCTGCTCTTCTCTGAGTTTTTTGTTTTGTTTTGTTATTCATTGAAATGGACAGTGTTGAATGGGAAAAATCTTAACAAATAACAAATATTCTATCGATTGAATATGTTTTTTTCCTTTTTACTGATTTTTCTTCTTCTTTGTTGTTGTTGTTGTTTTTGTTCTTTGGAATACAAAAGAAAGTCAAGTCAATGTAGTACCGTATGTCGGTGTAGGTAGGCAAGCTAACAGTAGCATTGAATTAGAAAACACATGCATATGGTGTGTATGTATGTATGTTTGTAACTGTCAATCCTTCAATAGGGCTTAAGAGGTTAATAAAATTGAAACACTAAAGAGTTAATCAGGGCACAATTGTGTGTTGATTTCTTAAGATTTCAGTTGAAGGTAAAGCTTACTTTTAATTTAAGATACGAAAGACACAGAAATGTGTCAGTCTAAGCAACATGAGCATGATCCCTGTTGATCAACTGAGGAATTGATCAACTGAAGGGCACAGAAATCGCCGATGCTATTGAGTCTGGCTTTTTATACTAGAATTCGACAGCAAAGAGAATACGCACTACCCTGAAAATGAGACACAGTCAGTGCAAGCATAGATGAGAACCGTACTACAAACTACGGATATTGATCAACAAATCAACAAAGCTACATGCAGAATATTCTGCTTCAACCTGCATACATACATACACACATAATTGGTCATTACATCTCTTCAGTCAATATTACGACCTAGCTTCTCATACCTAGATTCATGTTGTGTGTATTAATTTTTATCCATGAGTAACTGAATCTACAATTTAATTTCGATTCCGAACGACAGATTCTTTTGAGAAACTTTTCAGGGCAATTTTATTTACTCTCACAGTTTTTGCCAAAAATCTGCTGAGATTAAGGTGGGAGTGGTAGCTCTGATATCACAAAGCTCACTTGAGCACGCATAGCGGCCCGTTGTGATGCCACGGGTGAACGCAGTCCCTGTACTAACCAAGTTCCACCAAAATCAGGGAAAAGGAAGAAGTTGGTCAGCGCAAGGGCTGCATAACAAAAGCACGACTACCCCGCACTGGAAAACCAGCCAGAAAGTTTGATGAACGAAGCTATATTCTTGATGTCAATAGATGATAGCTCCGTTAAGCTAACAAGAAATGGGGAGACAAATAATGTTTATCTACACCTAGCAAGAGACGGGCACTGACAGAGAAAGTGGATAACAGTCTCCTCTTCCTCAGTGGACCTGCATCCACGGCAGAAGTCGTTGAAAGGGAGCCTCATTCTTTCCGTGTGTCTACCCATAACGCAATGACCTGTAAGCGCGGCCACTGTAGTCGAGATGACATCACGACCAAGACCAAGTAATCGGTTGGTAGTTTGTAATCCTTACTAAAGTAAACAAGTAAACAAAAATTTACCAAAAAATACCAATAAAAAAAGTGATAAACAAGTAAACAAAAATGCAACAACAAACACTACAAGAATAAATGTAAACAAAATACACAAACAATAATAATGAAACAACGATGTTAACATTTATAGAGATCTCGTGACGACAAAGCTACGAACATTCGACTTCAAGATCATATATTAGATTGTTTACGTTGCCATGTAAAAGGAAAGGCAAAGCAGGCAAAGGGGTTAGTAAAAATTCCGTCAGTCTTGTATGAAGACGCACGGCGTTTGAAGAGAATAATCATAGTTTGAAGATCTCCGTTATAAAGATCTTTAGAGCAATTGTTATTGTTTACGTAAAGGAGTGTAAAGAAGAATAACATGCAAAGCAATTGTTGTTGTTTACATCAAGTTGTGAACAGTGGCACTCAGAATTGTGCGAACAATAGAGAATTTTAATTAAAACCTAAACACAAATTTATTTTTATTTCATTTGCAATCTACGAACACATATTTTAAACCTTTTAAAAAGGTAAGAACGTAACAATATGTTGAGAATTTAGTTTCATGTTCGACATGATAAGCGTCCCAACCGAACAAGATAAAGAAATTGAAGGAGAGTAGTGGATCATGATTGTTTCTATTAAAATCGATTAATCGATTTTTGTTCATGCCATTTAATTTTTATTTAAATGAGTATTCCTCTTGGAAAGGCAATATTTTAATACAGAAACAAAAATTTCTGTGAAAAGAATTACAAAAATTTTATTAAATTTTTCCAAAAATTTGTTAATTTGAGTGTGAGTGTGTGTTTGTTTGTTTATTTTGATTTGGTTTCTGTGTTCGAATGGTATGGCAAGTAGGTTTGCTTGTGTGTGACAACTTGGATTTTATGTGATTGTGTGGTTAAAAACCACAAATACACTTAAAAACTTTGAATTTCTATTTGTTGTTATATGTGTGTTGTGTATGTAGATCTAGTAAAAAGTTAGAAAAATTTTCCAATATTAGATATTTAGTAGTTTCTTGTTGTTGTTGTTGTTATTATTGCTGGTAAGCATAAATAAACAAACGTAATCATACTTACACCATGACAATGACTTACAACCAAAGTGACCAAAGTAATCAGTAAGAGAGAGAGTGCTTCAAGTGGTAGAAGTATTAAGAGATCATTGCTTTGGAATTGTTGGAGTTAAAATTGAATGAATTTGAAAGAAAAATTAACACACAAACCCAATAAAGGGGTTAAAATAAAGCATAAAACACCCTGATTAAGAAGATTGCAAACAATGAAATTTCGCAAGAGAAGAGTTATGCCATGCTTGAATTGGTAATTAATTTATTATTTATTTATTTATTCCGATAGAGACAGAAACCATAAGCTTTAAGCTGGTTTTTGTAGACAATAGTTGACTTCTCGCTGCATTATCTGCTTATGAATGTAGTTGGTAACAATAGAGCAGAATTGTCTTTCATATTCCACGTAGTTAGACTCAACTTCAAACTGTTTCTGGAATATAAACCAAACGAAAAGTGGAGAGTTTTCTTTCAGAGGTACTTAACTTACACTTCGAAGGTGAACCGTACTTGAACTATAAGCCAAAAGAAAGATTTTGTTATCTGCGTAATTGAGACTGCTTAGATCAGCATGCAATCCTCAATACTTTTTTATAATTATAATAAATGTCTCCGTAGTTTAGTTGGTAGTTAGACGTGGGCCGACGGTGCTAACTCCAGCCCCAAACATCTCGAACGAAACGAAATATGAACAAATATTTCTTTGGCGATTTCCTCCCACCACTTCTCTGACAAACAACTCTGAGAGTAACACAAAATTACCATGAGAAGTTGCTCATAAATTTGTCTTTCGAAATCAACTTTAATTTGTAGGTCTCGCTACACATGGATAAGATTAAAACATACAACATACAACGTAAGTGGTGTGAGAAGCTAGGTTGTAATCCTAGACTAGAAGGTCTGTGAGGAGATATTTACTATGAAAAAAGGTTCGCCAAACCATCGTTCGGCTTCGAAGTCAAACTGTACACACTGTACATTGGTGGTTTGAAAAATGTGATCGTATTCCCCAGTAAAGGGTTTCAATGGCTAACATTATATGTGTGTACATATATCTTATACGTGAAATAATGTTGGATTAAATTGACAAAGGGAATGTCTTAGTATGACCATGGTTCGGTACATTTTGTTATAGCGATACTACCTACACCGTCACACATGGACAACTCCTGGCTAACAGTTTTTTTATTTCATTGTTTAATTTACTTACTTACGGTATTTATGGTAATATGCAGGGGTGTTGTCGAACCGGAACGCTCCGGAACGTCGTTCCGGTACTTCCTATTTGGACAGAAACGCGTTCCGGAACTAAAGATGATTTCTGATAACGAGAATTGGCTGACGTTTTGAAAAAAAAAAATTTTAAAGAATTGCTAATTTTTTTTCTAATTTTTGACGTGTTTTTATATATATTTTTATAAACAAGGGTTTGAACCGAACCCGATCCGGAACGAACCGGCTTGTTTTTCCGAACCGTGAACCGAAGTCCGGAACGCGTTCCGGTTAAAAAAAAATTACCACAACGCCACTGGTAATATGGTATCAAGAATAGGAACCATGGCAACTCAATGCATGTTATGTTCCTGCATAATTTTGGCACTGATTGCATATTATCCAGCTATATAGACTAATTATGGCCGAGAGAATTATACCAAAGAAGAAATAATCTGTATGTGTATTTAATATACGCTTAACACAATAGTTTATCCCCTCGACCGGATCATACATTGTCTCTTCTATACATAGTTTCTAATTAAATAAATGTCGTTTTATTTTTCATTTTCTTTGTCTAGAATAAGTCTTATAAACTCTAATGTTGTGACGTGCGATGCAACAAAAAAAAAAAATAAAAAAAATGGAAAAAATACCCCACCAGGCTAATGACATAAACTGTGGCATAAATAACAAAGTAGTTGCACAGATGCACTGCATGGTACACATAATAGCTCATATGTACAGTGCGAAATAAAAGTGTTTGATTTTTCTAATTGTAAATGTGGAAAGTTGATGAATAAATTGATGAAACTATTAGGTTTGGGTGATAATCGTTAAGGCAATTATTAGTTGTTTCGATAGAAATTGTTACTCATGAATCCATTGTATCATAAAATGCAAAACATTTTATTCGAACCAAGTACCTCGAAGGGGTAATCAGCATTTTGAATTTCAATTTTTGTTTTTTGTTGGAAGGCCTTTGGCTTTTATTGCACTTTTAACTTTTCTGGCCTATTACTCATAATTGCAAAAAATGCATGTCAGACTTTTAAATTTATTTTGATCTGTTAGTACCCCTAGACTTTCAAATATAAATATATGATCCTAGAAAAGATGGTCGAGTTTTATTTACGTTAGATTAAAATCTGTTTGCATTATATTGCTAATCGACCGCGAATAGATACTGTTACGTCTTTACCTTTTAAACACGTTTAAAATATGTATGCTCGTAGATTTCAAATAAAAATAAAAATTAATTTTCGTTTAGATTTAATTAAAATTCTGTTTCGTTCGCACAATTCTGTGTGCCACTGTTAACAACTTGATGTAAACAACAACAAATGCTTTGTTTGTTAGTCCTCTTTGCATTCTTTTGCGTAAACAATAACAATTGTTCGACAGATTTTTGTAATGGCGCATGGCGACGCACGAAGTTTAACTTGTAATACTTGTTTTGCTTAGCACAGCAACACATCAAAATTGAACCTTCAAACTGCATTGTATTGTTGTTGTTGTGAAGAAGAAAAGAGTGTTGCACAGCGTCTAAATATGCAACAATAGACGGAAACGGTTAGTACATCAAGATTTTGGGTTACGCAAAGTGTAATATGCATTAGCTACGACCATTATTGGGCCATCCTTTTTCAGTGTTACTCTACTACCTTTTTAGTTTAGCCATTAGTAAACAGATGAAATGACACTTTAAAAAAAGTTGAGCCCAGTGAAGTTTAAGATTTCATGCGACTACTTTATTACTAATGACAGTTCATTAAAGCCGCCCATATGAGTCAAGATATGAAGTCACCGTGGTCTAATAGGTAGTGTGTTGGCTTATTAGACAAAAGGCCCGAGTTCGAATCCCAGGTCAGACATCAAAACGAAAATATGAAAATATTTTTTCGGCGACTTCCTCTCAGCAGATTTCTGGCAAAAACTCTGGGAATAAAAATTGCCATGAAAATCTTCTCAAAAAATCTGTCGTTCGGAGTCGACTTTAAACTGTAGGTCCCCCGCCACTCATGTATAAAATTAACGCACACAACATGAGTGGTGTGAGAAGCTAGGCCGTAATTCTGACTGAAGGGTTGTAATTGCCACTTATGTATGTATGTATGTATGTACATGAGTCAACATAGGTTTTCAGTGCATTAGAACTCATCCTCTGATCCTTTCCATACGACCCCCTTCGATATTGGTTTGTGTGTCAAAAATGAATGAGGAATTCACAGTAACACTTCCAGTCCAAATATACAATCTTCTGACATCTGAGAGTGCTATTTCCTTACCCCTAACTGTTATGCTCAAGTTACAAACTGATTTCAAAAATTTTTTCGTGCGATGCATTTTTCTCATTTTGGTTTCTGTCCAAATCATGGTTAGATATGCTTCTACACACATACACACATTGCCCTCAGCATCACCAACTTTAATGCCAAGTTTTAGTACATATAAGCAGCAGCAAAAACCATGTGAATTTGAAAATAAAGTTAAGAAACGACAACGACAAGGAGAAACAAAAGAAGCAGAGAAGAGATTGGGTGTTGATGATTGCTGGCCAACTGTCACTTTTGATATGAGATGTGATGTGATTTTCAGCTTTTTCAAATACGGAACGTTATCCGAAACTCGAAACTGAAAAACAAACAATAGCAACAAGAACAACAACAGCAACGATGTTAACAATAAACAGCAGAAAAACAAATGCCAGCGAAACTAGAGATTTGAAAATGAGAGAGGCGAGAGAAGTAAAAAGAATTCAAGGCATTTAATGCAACGAAACTCTTTCTTCACATCCTTTATGGGATTGCCTGGCCTGATGCGATGGTTTGATTTGGGAACACAAACACAAAAAACATGTTGCACACTGGCGTATAGACTGGCATTAGTTGCCATGGCTAGCCATGTCAGATGAGTTGCACGAATGTGTACTTAGTGGCAGTTTTCGATGCCGTTATTATGCTGTTGCCTTGCCTTTTGCAATTGGCAAAACGGAAATGCATTTTTCCAGTCACGTCCTTAAATGTCCAGACGCGGGCAAACATTTTCAATACATTCAACTGCTTTATCTCCTTCTTTTTCTTCCGCTTTTCTTAAATGATTCTTTCCATTTTGTTGTATGTATGGCTGTATGGCTGCTATTGTTGTTTTTCATCAGTGTTTCGTTATTTATTAGAATCTTGGTCGTTCATTTCTACTTTTCTAAGAGAGCAGCGATAAAAAAAAAACGCCTGCAAAGAGTGAACTTAAGACAACGGAAGTGCGTGGGTTTATATTTTCTTGCTGTTCACGCACAACAATTTTGTTAAAATTATTATTATTTTCTCCTTTTATTCTGGTAATAATTTTTTTCTGTTGCTTTCCTCTTCTGTAGCAATGAAAGAACGAAATAAAGAAGGAAATGTTTTTATGCTGGTATTTATTACTGTTTTATGGAACTTCAAATAATAAGTGCAATAATGCACTTTACGTTTCTACTCAATGCTATTGTCCTGTTGTGGATAAAATGAAACTCCTATGAACCATAAAAGTGGAAATAAAAATAATGCCTTCAAAGTATATTTCAAACAATTGTCAGAGAAGTGGTAAAAAAAAAGATTTCTTTTAAAGGAAGGAATGAATCAATTTATTAAATATTTCTTAAAGATTGAAGAATGAAATTCTTAAATGGAATTGCGAATTCCAGCTTTTTTAGATTTTCGAAATTAAGTTCGAATTTTCGAACATAATTTAAAAAGCAAAAATAAAAGCCAAGATTTTAAATCTTAAAAATTATACTTTTATTTAGTAATGAAATTCTCAAATTTTATTTCGAAATTCTAATTTCGAAAGTCTACAACTATGTATCTAACATGTAGAACTCCAAAATTTCTAGATATTTATTAAGTTTAGAAGAAAGCATTTGCAATTCCAGCCTTTTTAGATTTTCGAAATTAAGTTCGAATTTTCGAACATAATTTAAAAAGCAAAAATAAAAGCCAAGATTTTAAATCTTAAACATTATACCTTTGTTTAGTAATGAAATTCTTTAATTTTATTACGAAATACTAATTTCGAAAGTCTACAACTATTCATCTAACCCCCAGAACTAAAAAAAATCTGTATATTCTTGAAGTTTAGTAAAAAGCATATATAATTCCAGTTCTTTTAGATTTTCGAAATTAAGTTCGAATTTTCGAACATAAGTAAAAACTCTAAAATTTTAATATCTATATTCAGACAAAACCATTTTTCTTAAAGCCATCGCATAATAAAAGCGATAGGCATTGTTTAACTGTCAGAATTTCTCATGCCCATAAAATTTTTAGGAAGCATACCGAAATAACGTGGCAGTAACACCAGCAGTAACACTTTGCAATTTACCCAAGAGGTGATGAAAGTTTCCTTAGTTTCTGCAACTTCTCCAATAGTTTAATCTGAAATGGCATAAACCAATGTGCTTCGCGTGAGTGCCCATAATGCAATGGCCAGTAATGACTTCAGTCACCATGACTACAGCCAACATGACTCTAGCCACCATGATTCCAGCCACCATGCCTCCAGTCACCATGACTCCAGCCACCATGACTCCAGTCACCATGACTCCAGACACCATGACTCCAGACACCATGACTCCAGTCACCATGACTCCAGCCACCAAGACTGCAGCCACCATGACTCCAGCCACCAAGACTCCAGTCACCATGACTCCAGCCACCAAGACACCAGTCACCATGACTCCAACCAACCAAGACTCCAGTCAACATGACTTCAGTCAACATGACTCCAGCCACCATGATTCCAGTCATTATGACTCCAGCGAACATGACTCCAGTCACCATGACTCCAGTCACCATGACTCCAGTCACCATGACTCCAGCACCATGCCTCCAGCCAGCTTACGTGTTAGTTTGGAATTTGAGCAGATTTTCCGTAAGTCCTAGTCATAGTCTAGATAGTCTTAGCAAGATTTGTTGCACTATCTTATCCGTCCCAGAGGCGAAATTGTCAGAATCCATTACTGCATTGTCGCAGATTGTCAAAAGGGTTCCTTATACAGAACGCTCACCATGGAGTTCAATGGTTATGCCACGTCTGGCCAGTTAATGCACTCTGCTGTTTTAAGAAAGAACACTCACTGTGTCTCAGTATCCATATGGTAAGAGAAACATGAACGCCATAAGAGGTTGTTACATTAGAATACAGTAGTCTGTCTGCCGCAGGCTGTCATATTGAAGAGCAACTAATTGCTAAAAAGTTTCGATACTCATGCAGAAGACTAACACACATACAACATAAGTAGTGTGGAAAATAAAGGGTAACACCAAAGGACTTATAGGCCACCGAATGAACTTGCTCGTGAACGACAAGCGAACAACTACATACATACATAATTGGCCATTACAACACTTCAGTCAGGATTACGGCCTACCTTCTCACACCAGTCTTGTTGTGTGCCTTAATTGTATACATGAGTGGCGGGACCTACAGTTTAACATCGTCTCCGAACGACAGATTTTTAAGAAACCTTTTCATGGCAGGTTTATTTACTCTCAGAGTTTTTGCCAGAAATCAGCTAAGAGGAAGTCGCCGAAAAAATATATTTTTTTTTTTCATATTTTGTTTTGATGTCTGGCCTAGGTTTCGAACCCGGGCTTTACGTCTAATAAGCCAACACACTATCTACTAGACTACGGCGAGCACACCAAGCTAACAACTAACCTAACCTTAAAGAGTTTCAATTTCTAAAGAATACGTGTATGTAAGTATGATTTTCTTAACAACAACATTTTAAGCCGAAAAATCCTTCGTAATTCAAGTCAACTGCAATAAGTTAATGTTCCCTTAACAATTAAAGATTAAAACAATTTTAAGATTCCATTTTGTTTGAGCTTCTTTCATTTGCTTTCCATATTCGTATATTAAATTTCACATTTTAACTGTGATATGACTTTAAAGTCTCTCCAATTCTCGATCGAATTTAAAATATTGCATGGCTGCCTCGCGCCTGCATGGACTAACGGACACATTAAATTCTACTGTTATTTCCAAACATAATCCTGTTTGTGAGTGACGTAACTGTAAACCGTAACGTTGCCAACTGTGTTTAGTAGCTGGTAAAAAACACGATGCCATAGTGACAATAAACTTTGACACTCGCAACATTTCAGGGGAGGGCATAAGACTTAAGCATAAGCCGGTATTGGATTGTAATTGCTGGGTAGTCTTGAGTAGAAACCAATGAGTGATATTGGCTGTTAAACAGTTGCACATTTGCAATGAAGATGTAAAAGCTGTATTGTAATGAAGACAAAGATTTTCAGAAACAAAGGCAGAGGCGGATAAAACGCCAGTGGCTGTATAGTTGTCATAAGGTCTGAAAAGGAAATAAAATGAAATGGAAGAATTTCAATATGTACATACATATGTATGTATGTAAGTCATAATTAATTACCTTAATTCAGGATAGATATGTTGTAAATACCATTCAAATGTATGGCAATTCAATGACTCTTTAAACAGTTTGTCTTCCGCATGAGTGTCATTAATGAAAATTTCTCGAGCCTCTGGCCGCAAATTATAGAAATTGTATTTGTAATGCTCTAGCCAGGTTTCGGCAATAATTTTTGAATTTCTATTTTAAAAATGAAATGAAAATAAAAGGTGGGCAACAACAAATAGGAAATTGGAATAAATAGCATGAATAGCAAAAGAGACAGAGAGAGAGAGCATGAATGATGAATAAAAATGATGATGAAAAGCTTTTATGAATGTTGTTATGAATAAACAAAACTGTGAAAGAAAAAAATTGTTGAAATAAAAACAAAACCACATACCTTAAGTAATTTTGTTGGCCATCATTGTTGGGAAATTGAAAAACATGCTCTTTGCGAAATATATGGCCCACACGACTGCAGGGTACAATTTTTATTTCGCCTTTGTCGCCACCGCATAACCACAATTTTAACGAAAATTCCAATGATTCACCACCCCAGATCTGCAAATAAAAAATACAGTAGAGTCCCATCCAACCATCAACCCATCAAGCAGCCAACAAACCAACCAACAAACCAACCAACACCACCGCCAGCTATCAAGCCAAATTAGAAAATACGATTCAAATAAATATGAAAATTAAACGAATCCTTAATACAAATTCAACTACAAATACAAACACAAACGAACGATACAATTTTTATTGAATGGCCCATTCATACAGCATTCAACATTTCCTCTTTGATAAGTACCAAACCACCATCACAGTCTACACAGCCAAAGTCACCATGAATGTGCAAGTGAGAGAGAGAGAGAGAGAGAGCGACTGAGTGAGTTGAGTTAAGTTCTTGATGTGGTTGTTCTTTTTTTTTTGTTTAAGAATGTTTTTAAATTTTTTCAAAAATTTTTGTTCAAATTCTACTCTCTCTCTTCACAACCTAAGTGAAGTTGGCTGTAGCAGGGGATAGGTAGCATACAGATAGTGGGTTACAAAACAAAAAAAAAATTTTTTTTTTTCTAAGTGCAATGCAAACATAAATCCCATCATCAAAAACTAACCAATTCAATAGTTAGAAAAGAATTTTATTTTTTTTTTGGCGTCACAGCCTAAATATTCGCCAATAGAAATATCGAATAAAAAAAAAAAAAAATTCTATGTTTTATGGATTCGTTTATTTCTGTTTCCGTTTTTCCTAATAAAAGTGGTTAGCAAAAAAAATGTAACAACAAAATAAATACAGACAGTAGGTTAGTTTAAATTATATGACGGTTAGTTAGATTTCTTTATCCTAGACACCTGCCATAGGCTGATGAGAATATGGGATACAGTTTTATTGCCTCAAAACTTTTTCCTTCATCAACATATTATCTAAAGCAACGTGCATATAAGTCTTCTAATTTCTTAGATTGTTACATATGTACTTACATACATAATTGGTCATTGTAATCCCTTAGTCAGGATTACAACCTACATAGCTTCTCACACCACTTATGCTGTGTACTCCCTTATAATCCTAACTTATAATGGACTTATTGAACACGATGCTATACTTTTCAGCTATTGATTGCAATTTTGACACTTGGGCACTTGAAAAGATGCCCGCAAGTAGTAAACAATCTAAGCAACTGCAGTATGTCCCGTCGGGAAGTATGTATGTTAGGACGAATCTGCTCTCCGCATTTTAATTTCTAGCACTTTTCATTCGCGTCCATCATAAATACATACATTTATATACCAGATATCAGCAATGAGTATTCAAAAAGCTAAGTAGGTTCGAATCATATACATATATGCATGTGTACATAATTGGTCGTCACAATTCTTTATTCCGAATTATGGCCTAGCCGTCATAGCCTGTTATAATCTGACGGTTAACCCGAGAAGATGGCATAGATACACTTGAACACTTGACTTATTGATACACTTGACTTATTGTTAGGCTACAGTGGTCCATTTATTTTTAACCTGGAATCATTCACAACTTACTGAATCGGTGATTACAACCCTGCAGTCAGGATTACAGCCTACCTTCTAGCATCACTTATGTTGTGTTATTAATTTTATTCATAACAGACGGCACCTACATTTTAAAGTCGTCTACGAATGGCAAATTTTTGAAAAACTTCTCATGGTAATTTTATCTTACCCTCAGAGGTTTTGCAGAAATCTGCTGAAAGAAAGTCGCCGAAAAATATTTTTTATGCCAAATTTTGTTTTGCTCGAGATGTTTGACCAGAAGTTTGAAACGTCTAATAAGCCAACATACTGCCTGCTATACTTTAAAAGTCACTTCAGAAGAGCCAGAAGACTGACTGCTTTACTTTATTGGCTTCTACAATTAAGAACTAGCGTCTCACTTGAATTGCGTGTGTTTATTTTTCGATGAGTGGCCTGCGTTACAGTTTAACGTCGACTCTGCCAGGATACTGCTTAGGGGGATAGATTGTCAAACAAAAATCATTTTCGCATTTCTTTTCCCCAGATGTTAGAGAAAAAATGTAAACAAATGAGCTCTTGTCTAAAAGGTGGAAATCTTCTAGTCTACGGCCGCCTTCAGGAAACTGAAGCAAGGCACTACTCGTTTTCCTCCTATAATTAAGTTTAGATTATCTTACATCCCTCTGATTTGACAAGAGTTTCAAACTGTCTACTTTCCTTTTCAACGTATACATTTTTGCAGATCCCTCTACCTATGCCACAGAAATATTCTGGTCTCATCAATGCTGCGAAAGTCTGCATTCTGCCTTATTCATTATTGCTTGGTTATTGGCCTCAATACCTAATGTCGAAGGATACTGCAAAAGGTGACCGTGTCTAGCTAATTTAGCTTGCCCTGACAGTCTCTTACTATTATCGAATCAATCTCAAACAAGCCGCGTGTACGTATGACAGTCTGACTGTTAGTTGTATTAAGCACATATTTCTGTGGCGTTAGATATACTATGTTCAGATATGAATTTTTATTGAGTCAATATTCGGTTTATTGCGTACAATATTTTAAGTGTTCAGACATAACAACATATGCAGTTCAGCTGCTTATTCAATATTCACTTGACAGCTGATAAACATAACAGCTGGTTGTTTCAACAACATTGTTGTAATTTTGTTCTTTTTTTTGTTTGTCGTTGTTGACATTTGAGTTGTCAAATATCAACAGAAAGTGTTCGGATAATTGTAATATGCGCACTGAACATACTTATGACCGTGATGGATTTTAAGTTTTACTCAATATTATTTATTGCACAATAATTAATTGAAACTGTATATGAAATATTGAGCTCAATAATGGCGTTTATTGCGATTTATGCAATAAAGACGCATATCTGAACACCGTATTATGCTTTAGAAATACATTTAGAATTACCAAACACTCTTGCTTCCATACACGATGTTGATCCATACGTATATTACTCGATGATTCCTCTCTTACAAGAGTATGTCGTTGCCAAATTGCTTGATTTTAAACTGCTCCAGGCGGACTAAATCCAGTACATATCTTGGAATAGCATTTAACTCAAAAAACCACAAGTCTACCTTGCATAGCCGCTTGCAAATTAAGTGCTGAATAGTGTGTAGCAAAAATACAAATGCCTACTATCTATGATTAGACCACCACTAAGTACCTCCCACACTAAACTGTCTTTTTACGACCACTGTAGCTGATAAATTGTTAAAAAGTTACGTTCGCAAAAAGCCATAAAAAACGGAAAATTTTCGTAACGTAACGTAACGTGTTTGTTAAAATAACAGAAAATTTTTTACCGTTTTTTTCCCCCTTTTTGGTAGGATAACAAGTAGTTTTCAATGAAAACCAAATAAAATGAATTCAAAACAGAAAAAAAAGGAATTGGAATATAAAAACGATTTTCAAAAAAATAAAAAAAAAGAATTTAGAGAAGAGCATAAGCATTAGAGGGAGTGTATGGGTTGTTTACAAAACATTTACGAACCTCCAGACGAGTGTTAAAAGCTTTCAATTTAAAAAACCAATTTCGTGAAATCAAAAATACGCCACCCGCAAAGGTAGGAGATCTGAAATAAAATGAGAAGAAAAAAACGAGATAAGGCAGCACACACACAAAATCATTCAAATATATTATTGTGCAGACAAAATTGTAATGAAAATACAAATGAAATCAAATGAAACGATTTACCTAAACGGCACAATAGGATCCACGGCTTTAAATCGTGGTATCCAATGGAAATGTAAATTCCAATCAAATCCGCCGCGTATAAACTCCGATGTGGCCTTATATTTCTTAGTTTGCGCATCAATATTATCCAGTACAGGACTTACAGCCATTAATGGATTATTGGCCTCAACTATGGCACTTAATAAAGGCTCCAGCCATTGTTCATTGACCTCACAATGGCTATCCATAAACATGATATAATCTCCCGTTGCCAACATGGCTCCCAAATTTCTTGATTTTATCACGCCCAAACGTTGTGGATTTCGCACGCCTTTAATCACATCAAATGGTCCAAAATAAAATCTCACATTTTGTAGCATTAAATCTGAAATAATGGCAAAGGATTTCTTTAAGTAACTTCTAGAAGTAGTAGACCCCGTGTATTGTAATTACCATCTTCACTGCTGCAATCATCGATTATGATTATCTCTTGTAAATATTTCAAGGGAGTTCTTTTCAATATGGACTTGATGGTCATGTACAATATCGATTGGGATTCATTGTGATACGTTATAATAATCGATACTTTGGCATTTGTGGCAGCTAAGTTCGGAAACTTGCGTGGACATCTAAGAGAGAGAGAGAAGAAGATTATTAAGACGTTCCAGCATCAACAGGAACCTTACTCAGAAGCATAATTTGAGCGTTGGTTCCATCAGCAACACCATCCACAACAATAATATGTCATAATGTGAAAGAAAGGAATTCGAATGGAACCACTGAGACCACATGGGGAGCCCATTGTGATAGTAAAGAAAAAGTGCCAAGTAAAAGTTTACGACAACCCATCTACATTACACCATCGTGCCAGAAACTGCGAATGAAGACCATCACCATCGAAGGAACAAGTTGAATTCAGAAGTTGAGTTCAAAAGTTGTTATTTTCTAGTCAACCTGGAGCAATAAAAAATTAAGCAATTTGGCAATTACATACTCTTTTAAGAGAGTAAACATCCTGCAGTATACGAATGGATCAATAACGAGTATTGGAACGGAAGCGAGAGTGTTTGGTAATTACAAATGTATTTCTAAAGTATAATAGGGTGTTCAGATATACGCCTTTATTGCGGAAATCACAATAAACGCCAATATTGAGCTTAATATTCCATATAAAGTTTCAATTAATTATTGCGCAATAAATATGCAAATTGTTATAATATTGAGTAAAACATAAAATGCAGCACTGTCACAAGTATGTTCAGTGCGCATATTACAGTTATTCGAACACCTTCTGTTGATATTTGACAACTCCAATGTCAACAACGACAAAAAAGAAGAAAAAAAAAATCAATTTTGTTGCTGTTTTGTTTCCCAGCTGTCAAATGAATATTAAATAAGCAGCTGAACTGCGTATATTGTTAAGTCTGAACACTTAAAATATTGTACTCAATAAACCGAATATTGACTCAATAAAAATGCATATCTGAACATAGTATAAGCTTACGCCACAGAAATATATGCTTAATACAACTAACAGTCAGACTGCCAATCGCACACGCAACTTGTTTGAGATTGATTCGATAATAGTAAGAGACTGTCAGGGCAAGCTAAATTAGCTAGACACGGTCACCTTTTGCAGTATCCTATGGCATTAGGTATTGATGCCAATAACCAAGCAATACGGGAACCAGAATGCAGACTTTCGCAGCATTGATGAGGCTTGAATATTTCTGTGGCATAGGTAGAGGGATCTGGAAAAATATACACGTTGAAAAGGAAAGTAAATACAGTTAGAAACTCTTCGACAAGTGGGATGTGAGATAATCTAAACTTATGCTGGGTAATTATAGGGGGAAAACGAGCAGTGCCTTGCTTCAGTTTCCTGTAGCACTGACATCTCGAAAATACGAAATACGACAACAATACTTATTTCGACAATCCCTCCGCTTTAGCAATCTCGTGGCAGAGTTTTTATTAAACTGTAAGGCCCGACACTATGGACGAAATTAACGCACACAATTCCGTTTACAGATAATTGATATCAGATTAGGTCTCGCCACTCATGTATAGAAATTAACGCACACAACATATGTGGTGTGAGAAGCTAGATTGTTATCTTGACTAAAGGGTTGTAATGTAAGTAAGTGATCAATCTTCGTACTTCGTATTGTAGACTTAAAGAATGATATAATTAAGTTAGTCAAAGTACTATGAAGATAGGAGATATGATGAATAACCATATGGAGGTTGAGCGTAGAATAATAGATCGTTTGGTAGCATTACTTTAGTACATCTATTTCTGCAACAATTACTTAAGGAGTTAGTATACTTCCTACGGGGCTTTTTCTCGAATTCTTTTTTCTTAAAGATAAATTTATTTAAAGAAATCAATTTATGTAGTCGCCGTAGTCTAGTAGGTAGTGTGTTCGCTTATTAGACGTAAAGCCCGGGTTCGAGCCCCAGGCCAGACATCAAAACGAAATATGAAAAAAAATATTTCTTCGGCGACTTACTCTCAGCAGATTTCTGGCAAAAACTCTGAGAGTAAATAAACCTGCCATGAAAAAGTTTCTCAAAATCTGTCGTTCGGAGTAGACGCTAAACTGTAGGTCCCGCCACTCAAGTATAAAATTAAGGCACACAACATGAGTGATGTGAGAACCTATGCCGTAATCCTGACTGAAGGATTGTAATGGCCAGTTATGTATGTATGTATGTAAGCTTTTTATGTGTTAAAGAGGACATTTGAATGAAGAAAAAGAAAAATGTTTTCCAATTATATCGCAAAGTCCGCCAGCAGCCTGACTAGGGTCATGTCAAAGTCTGGCGATCATGATTTGATGAGCTAAGAGTGACTGAAAGCAAAAATGGATTTTTATAGTTGCCATTGTCTAGTACGTACGGCCACGGTTCAAATTCCAGGTCAGACATCTCAAACGAAATATAAAAAAATATTTTTTCAGCTACTTCCTCTCAGCAGATTTCTTTTTGATGGGTTTTTTTAGTTTTCGGCTATTGTTTCTACTTTAATTATTAAAAAAAAATATATATTAATTACTGACGTATCAAATATATCCTCATTCGGACTAAAACCAACCATCTTAGGAGCATTGTCTTAAAATTTCAGTGAAATCGGTCAAGTAGTTTTTGTTACTTTTCGAGGTTGCCAGGTCAAAGAAAGTAATTTCAAGAACACGTTTAAGTTGCTCATACCTGGACACGTTATACTACTTTGCAATTTTTTCTTCTTCTTCTCGTATCGTTAGGAGGTAAAGAAGATTTATACCTTAACTGGATGGCAGTAAGGTAACTAAAACCATGGAAAAATTTATTTTTTGAAAATTAGAAAGTATACTAACCCCTTAAAATTTTTAAATTTTTATTGTTTCAGTTTAAATTGTTTATGAAATATCTTTGAGAGGAAATTAAATAAACAATGTTTTATTTGTGGGATATTTTAAAAAAGGGTTGGTTATTAATTTTCAATTAGTTTTTGTCGTAACGAATAATTTCAAATTTTACATTGAAAATTGAAACAACATTATGTACAGGGTCCGCCAAACAACTTTTTTTTTTTTTTGAAAATGCTTTAAACAAAAAACAACTGAATATTTTCTCAAATTTCTTTTTTTATTTGAAAGTACAAACTTTCCGGTTAATAATGGAAAATAATTTCATCCAAATGGCTGCCTCGGCTAGCCATGCAGTAGCCTACACGGTCGGTCCAATTTTTAAGCACATTATCGATTGTGTGCAGCTGTATTTCACCAATGGCTTCACGAATATTGTCCTTTAAAGCGTCAATTGTCTCCGGCTTGTCGGCGTAACACTTATCTTTGACGGCACTCCACAAATAAGAGTCCAACGGTGTCAAATTGCAGCTCCGAGATGGCCAAACGACATCAGCTCTGCGGCTGATAATGCGATCTTCAAAAACAGGGCGCAAAACATCGAGTGTAGCTTCGGCTGTATGGCACGTAGCGCCTTCCTGTTGAAACCAAATGTTGCCAATATTCTCCTCTTCAATTCGTTCAACATGGCCCGATAACGATAGCCATTAATTGTAACAGCCACTCCTTGCTCATTTTCGAAGAAAAATGGCCCAATTATGCCTTTGGACCAAAATCCGCACCAAACAGTGACTCATTTTGGGTGCGTCGGCTTTTCAATGTATGCGTGCGGGTTTTCTGTGCCCCAAATGCTTCACGCACACTCTCGGGTGTACGCACTGTTTTTGGCTTTTTCACGCTTTGGGTTATCGATGAGGATGCCAGTTTCTTTCACTTTTTTCACAAGATAACGAACATACGGAGCTGACGGTGCTTCTCTTCTTCCAAAATCCGTACGCAATTTTCGCACACATTCTGCAACATTACCATGATTTTCAAAGTAATGTCGCAATATTTTCCAGCGTATACATATTTCAAGCGTATACACAACAATATTCGTTCAGCGGAAGGATAAAACTAATTATCTGTCAAATCAGACATGAGCTAAGTGTTATCATTCACGAAATAAGCACTAGTTGAAAAAAAAACGTTAGATTGCGGACCCAATATGTGAACAATTGAAGTGTTATTACAGCACCGTTTTGACAATGTGACAACGTGTTTGGGAAAATTAAAATTTGATTTTTACACATACATATCTATTGATTTAATTTAATTTAAATTAAAACACATGCACAAACAAATAAATTTACCACAAAATTGAAATATTAAAATATATACATAATAAATATTAAAAATTTATTAAAATATTCGAAAATGTTGATTATTTTGATGGTGTTGCTGTTGCTGTTGATGTTGATGTTGCTGTTGATATTTGAGATAATAGCATGTGTGCTTAAAATAATACCTGAAATTGCGCGTATCTGGTATTTGACGTGGAATTGAAAAATCACTAAAATAATCATCACTTAATCCAGAGACAACCAAATTGTTATTGTCATCATCATAATCATCGTTATTATTATAATTATCGTTTAAATTATTATTTTGATTATTATTGTTATTGTTGCTGTTTGTGTTGCTATTCTAAAAATATTAATGAAATATTTATCGTTGATTTAAAATTTCAAACGTTAAAGCTTCAAACTGACATTGATGATAATAATGCCAGTGATGATTATGAGTATGATGATAATAATGAAATGAATTTTAAATAATGACTCAAAACATTTACTCGCACTCTCTCTCTCTCTGTGTACATTTTTTCCGTTTCGATTTAAATATTTAGGCCAATACAATATCCCTCTGTTTTTTTTTGTCAATAACTTTGATTATATGTGATCAATGTGACCATGATGATAATATTGACGATGATGTTGATGATGATGATACTGTGTATGTCTGGTGTATTTCATTTGAGCATACTTTTGAAAATTGCATTTGATAACCACAGAATGTAATTAAAAGGATTAAAATTAAAACCAAAAATTTGTTGAAAGTAACACATTTCATTATATAAACCGTAAACTGCAACAACAAACACCAGCATATGCATTACGTATTACGTATTCTGTATCCGTATTCTATGTCTAAAATATCCGTATGAATATAAATGTATTCTAATGCCACTTCTTTTTTCCTTTTTTTATTTATTTTTTTTGCCTGGCCGTACTCAACAAAACTAAAATCGAATCGATACTAATATTCAAAAACGAGAAATGAAAATTTTAAAATGATACACAACATAATTAAAAACCTCAAAATTTATTATAACAATATCGTTTAAACCTATACATACAAACATCCATCCATTCATTCATTCATTCATCTATGCATTGATTCCATGCATTCTATTCATGTATGTTCGTTCACTCATATCTCTATTGCCTTTCAGTCTGGCCTCAACATAATGTCTACTTTACAGTTGTTTGTATGGAAAATATTTTTTTTCTCTTTTTTAGTTTCAAATAATAATAATAGTAATATTTGCTTAAAATATTATCAAATATTATTATTGCTCTATTCCATAGGAAAAAAATACAGTCAAGCAAACAAGTTGACGTACATTCATATTCATTCATGTTACTTACAGTAGAAATGCATTCATTGAAGCCAGTAAACATGTTGATTTTATATTAGAATGTGAGAATATTTTAAGTAACAATTAAACAGTGAGTCAAAAAATTGTACACTCATTATAATTTTCAATCCCTCACATTAAACTCAATCACATGAGTCTTGTTTTTCATTACCCCTCTTGTTAGCATATGGCTTCCACAAAGCATTTTCCATTTTATCCGATTGGATGGCTTCAACAAAGCATTTCCCATCTTACCCGATTGACTGCTGTTGCCATAAGTTCCGGTTTTTTCTCTAGCTAAACAGGTGATAGGTCTGCTGTATTAGATCTTAGGATAATGGATCATCTGTCTTTGTCTAGAAACAACTCCTTTCGAGTATATGCTGTAGTGGTTGGGTTGTAGTCACCGTAGTCTAGTTGGTAGTGTGTTCGCCTAGTAGACGTAAAGCCCGGGTTCGAGCCTCAGGCCAGACATCAAAACGAAAAAATATTTCTTCGGCGACTTCCTCTCAGCAGATTTCGGGCAGAAAGTCTGAAAGTAAAGTAAACCTACCATAAAAAAGTTCCTCATAATCTGTCGTTCGGAGTCGACGTTAAACTGTAGGTCCCGCTACTCATGTATAAAATTAACGCACACAACATGAGTGGTGTGAGAAGCTAGACCGTAATCCTGACTGAAGGGTTGTAATGGCCAATTATGTATGTATGTGTGGTTGGGAACCTTGCTAACCGTTGATTTCTACTCTTTCAGCCATGGGTATTAGAATGACAATATTTTACCTGTCATTAGAATAAATATTGTTGCTCAATATAAATGAGGCTCTTAAGTCATGGTGTAGTAATTATCAGTTCTTTTTTGTACCATTCGAGCGAGTTACTGTCAAATTAATCGATAACATTACAGCTTTGTTCTAGAACTTGACAAGTGGAGTACAAGTATAACAACGTTATTATAAGAAGCACAAAACAAGGTTTATTCTTCAAAAGAAACAGTAAATATAACAGAGAACTTACTTACCTAATTGGCGATTACAACCCTTTAGTCAGGACTACAACCTAGCTTCTCACACCACTTATGTATGTCGTGAGTGTTAGTTTTATACATGATTTGTGGTACTTAAAGTTTAACGTCGACCCAGAACGACAGATATTTGAGAAACTTTTCATGGCAATTTTATTTACAGTCAGAGTTTTTTTATTTACAGAGTTTTTTCCAGAGCGGAATCCGATAAATGAAATATTTCTATATTTACTGAAACACGCCGCTCATGGATAAAATTAACACAAACAAAATGAATGACGTAAGAATCTAGTTTCTAATCCTGACTAAAGGCTTGTATAATTGACTCACTTATTCAAGCCTATCCAAATTTTTACTCTCCTTAGGAACATAATTATGAAGGAAATTCGAAAAATTCTAGAAAAGTTGTTTTTCTTTCTCTAACAACTATTTGCCTTGCCCAGTACCGAATAAAATCGGGTAAAATATTTGCTTAAATTCAGTAGAGACATTCTTCTATTGAGACTGACCAATTTAATTGGTCATTATGCCATGTTCGCACGGCAGCAATTTTTCATAATTCGCTCTCTCATTCGCAATTCAACACCCAATTATGTGCTAAATTACGTCATTCGCCATACAAAATTTTGTGAGCGAATTACCGAAATTGTGTGTAATCCAATTTCTATTACCCTGTGGATTACTTAAAAATCAATGTAATCTCTAAATTTTATCGTATTTTTGCCATCACCAGCTGTCAAAGCACAAAAAATATAAACAAAAAATATTGTAAACAATAAACAATAATGGAATCCAAAAATAATATTTTAAAAAAGTATTATTTATAAGAAAGTTATTCGCGAAATTAGCGGAGGAAGCCACTATGTGGGTAGTAAACCTTTTGAGAAGTATTTGCAGCTTTTGAAGAAGCTGTATGAAAAATATTAATAATAATTTAGTAATAAAAAGAAGAAGAACTGTAAAAAAGAATTACAAAACTACCGTGTGAACATGATAATTCAAATAAGTAATTCAAACAGAGAGCGAAGTAATTCGAAGGCTCGTGCGAACGTAGCATTACAATCCTTCAGTCAGGATTACAACCTAGTTTTCCACATCACTAATGCTATGTGTGATAAAATTTATCGAATAGTGGTGGGACCTACAGATTAAAAGCAACTACGTACGATAGATTTTAGAGAAATTTTGCATAACAATATTTTTATAGATTTTGCCAGAAAGCTGCTGAGAGGAAGTCGTCGAAGAAATATTCTTTCCATATTTCGTTTTGTTGGAGATGCCTGACCTAAGGTTTGAACCGTGGCCTTACGTATAATAAACTAACACCGTTCCTACTAGCCTACTGGCTTCAATAAAGACATTATTGCCCAGCCCTAAGACTTGTCTAGAGTTATGCGCATAAAGGACACGGCTTCAGATTGTGGAGTAGGAAAACGACCTTGGATGTTGTTATTGAAGAATGATTGTGGAATCAAATACACGACACTATGAGTTTAGCATACATCTCTGTATACCTCTATAAATTCCTATCTTCTTGTTGAGAAATGTTACTTATTTTTATTACACACTGTATCGTCAAAGTACAACACAAATACAAAAATTTATAATTTGTGAAATGAGAAGAAGAAAAAAAATTAAAAAATTTTGTATGAAAATTATTTATTTAAATATAAAGTTATTAACTCATCATTGATTACACGTAGAAACTGACAAACTGATACCAAAGAACAGTAAAATGTTTGACTTTTAATCCGCACCTGATAACAAATAATGGCAACACAATGAAATTTTTTTTAAATTTTTAAATTTTTATTCCCAGCACACATAAACAAACATATCGATGGCTTAATATAGAAAGGTCGTATCTTACATTTTCAGTACTTTACAGGAGAAGGAAAAAACTTAATAAAATCTAATACAAAAGTGTTATGTTATGTTTCTTTTAATTACTGTAAATCAACTATTCGTCAACATAGGAACTTGAATTTTTCAGAGGATGTATATGGGGGTTTTGTCTACCACAATATGTAAAAACCTCGATTTTGAAAAAATATGAGATACGACCTTTCTATATTAAGCCATCGATATGGAGATCTTTTTTCATTTACTTTTGAATTAAAAAAAAACATTTTTTCCTTCTTTTTTTATTATAAAAATTCAAGACCAATACCATTTTAAAGTATCTATAACTACCAATAACAACAGCAACAACAATAACAAACGACAAAGTGTTAATGAAAGAAACGAAAACCAACGGCACCCAATCATTGTCAATGAAGACGACAAAGTTATTTTATTTTTTTTTTCATCGTGTAAACAATGCCAGTGAAATATAAAATAAAACTCAACAACAACAATTTTATTTAAAAACATTCAGAATACAACAACAACATAATATATTGACATATGAATTTTCATTTTGATGGATCACTTCGCAGTGGCAACATTTGTTCTTTACATCCACAGACAGACTCTTGTTGTGCAAATTATTCGAAGCGTAGGGGGTGTGTTAAAAAAATCAAAAATTCTGTGTGCCACTGTTCACAACTTGATATAAACAACAACAATTGCTTTTGTAACGGAGATCTTCAAACCACGATTACTCTCTTCAAACACACCGCGTCTTCACACAAGACTGACCGAACCTCACTAACCCACTCGTCTGCTTTGCCTTGCGTTTTATATGGCGGGGTAAACAGTCTGATGAATGTTCTTGAAGGCGAATGTTCATGACTTCGAGTCCCAACTTTTGCAGAGTATACAGGTGGGGACGTATAGCTGCCGGGCGTTAACATTAACGATTAAGATTTATTCAGCTCAGTCCAACAGGCTTTTTATTCTGTGCAGGAAGTGTTAGTCAATTTTTCCTAATTACCAGGCTCGCCAGAAGATAGGTGTGCCCGAATGAAGCATGCGGTTTTCCAGGGTGGTTTCTGTTCTGGCTTCTGTTCAATACGTCTCTCATTTAGTTTCTGGGTATGCCCCTACGACCCCAGACCCAAATAATGGAGACCTTATAATAATTCGACATTTCCCTTAGTAATTGCTGATATTCATGGCCTAGTTTTTAAGTTTATAAGGCGTTTGAAAAGCTACCTGGCATGTACTGACATTCTCAGGAAATAATCTGCTACTGAGCTGTCATATAATCGATATGATAGAAACTTCCATATGCAAGACACTGCAGTAATCTAGTTGTCTGCATAAGTCTCATATGAATTTCCAAGTCCTTTATATACACATCATACCCCGTTTTTGCCGTTGTCTAATAGGTAGTGTATTGGTTTATTAGACGTGAGGCCACGGTTCAAAGCCCAGCTTAGACATCTTCAACAAAACGAAGTGTGTCGAGAAAATATTTCCTCGTTAACTTTCTCTCAGTAGATTTCTGACACAAACTCTGAAAGAAAAATAAAATTGAACTCCACACTTCAGTCTCTGAGTGAGATAATTTCTCTTCTTTTAGTGTGAAATTATCTACGTTTTGTTTTCCGTACTGAATTTATGGGTTCATAAACCAGAAATAAATTTTGCAATAAAAAAAATTTGTTTTCTTTTTGTTTTTTCTGTCTCTTCATGGTATTTTTGCATTTTATAAACGAAGCGTAATTTTATCTAAGGGTCCCCCCTCTTTCCTCTTCCTTCCTTATTTGCCATATTAAAACCAATAAATTTTTTTTTTTCTTGGTAATAAATATGTGCAAATGATTGTTGTTACTATTGTTGTTACTGTTGTTGTTGTTGTTGGGAAAAAACATTAACAAACGCTTTGGCATTGATGGCATTAGTATAATGCATTAGACAACAGAGTTGAATGGGTTTTGTAGGGAGAGTGGGAGTGGGAATGGGAGTGAAAAAGAGGCAATGCTGGTGGCGGCGTCAGTAGAGCGTCTATAAAAAATGAAAACCTAAACAATTTTACACATCATTAACTTGCTTATTGTGAATGAACGAACGATTGTAATAATAAAGATCAATGTTTTTCTTTTTTTTCTCATTTTCTACTACTTTGCCTGACATACTGTTGCTTAACGTAACTCTATGCTTCAGCACACCCCCCTACTCACACACTATGTACTTAACATATTACACTGAGGGTTACAAGCAATAGAGGGAGTCACAACTGAACTTTAACTTAATATATCGTATGGAGCATATGCTTGATTGTATGTAAAATTGTTCATTTTATTTCATTCCCGCTCTCTATCTCTGTCCCTGTCTCTCTCTCTATGCTTTCTCTTTTTCCATTCTCGCAGTTGAGTTTTATGGTTACTTTAATAAGATTGATTTATAATGTTCATTAGAAAAACATTAGTTTATATTCAATGTTCCTCAATTCATTTATGTTTGTTTTATTGTTATCTTTTGTTGTTGCTCTTGTTGTTGTTATTGTATCTGCTATTGTTTCATTTACATTTGTTGTTTTTTTTTTTTTTTACAACAAATGAATTCAATCTTTTGGATAATTTTGTAAATTATGCTCGTTGTTCGGAGAACATAAAATCAAATGGAAACAATGGAAACAAAACAAAAAAGAAACTTTAAATGGAGAAAATTAAAATCAAACTAGTTCGACTGTATGATACTCTACAATATGTTGGGGTTCGAAGAGATAACCAAAATACCACAAACGCTATAATGCTTTGATTTGCCCATGTATTGAGCTGTTACAGCCAAAAGGCCAGTAGTAGAACAGAGAAGTCACCATAGTCTGGTAGGCAGTGTGTTGGCTTATTAGGCGTTATGCCACGATTTAAACTTCAGCTCAGACATCTCCAAAACTAAATTCGAAAAAATATTTCCTCAGCAGATTTCTGGCAAAAACTGCGTCATTCGGAATCGACTTTAAACTGTAGGTTTCGCCACTCATGTATAAAATTAACACACACACACAACATAAGTGGTGTGAGAAATCAGGTACGTAATCCTGCCTGAATCCTGTAATGATCAATTATGTATGTATGTATGCCTTCGTAACTATAAACGAAACGAACAAATCATTTTTAAAGTGAATGATTACAGGCATTGAAATGTGAATCACGTGCTGAAAAGCTGGAAAAGCTACAACTGCCACGCAAGACAATAATACAGTGTGTTGGATGCAACTTGTAGGAACAATGTGTTCAAACGATTGATTCCGTTCTCTACTGACAAAAAATTTTCAACAATTAACGAAATTTATGCAATCAATTCAGTCAAAACGTCCAGAACGTACCAACAGGGTTGGCATTGAGCTCCATTAACATAAGGTTCAGACCACAGACATCTTTGATGATGCGACCGAAGCTGAAAGAATTTGACTGGAAGATTGTAATGCATCCACCATACATATCAGTCCTTGCACTTTCAGATTCTAATTTGTTTTCGATTTCTAAGTAATGAACTCCAAGACGTGGTACAGCTGTCGCAGATATTTCAATTAGGTAGTAGAGCGATATGATGTCCATATCATATGGGTTCCGGGGCATAGTGATATTCCGGGTAACTATACAGCTGATGAACTGGCCAGACGGAGCACAACTGTAGAACTATCCGATGCATTCTCAACTCTGGGAATCCCTATTAGAACCTGTAGGCTCATAATTGATTAGTCCGTCACCGACAAATTGACAGTCTCGGACAAGGATAGAATCGCGCTTAAAATATGGCTAAGGCTGGATGAAAGGCGCATGGTAAGCCTGCTGAAACTCCAGAGGGGCACGTTCAGTATGGTTCTCGGGGTTATTACGGGGCATTGTATTATGGCCGTGGTCTAGTAGGTAGTGTGTTGGCTTATTAGACGAAAGGCCCGAGTTCGAATCCCAGGCCAGACATCAAAAACAAAACACAAAAAGTATTCCTTCGCGACTTCCTCTCAGCAGTTTTCTGGCAAAAATTCTGAGAGTAAATAAACCTGCCATGAAAAAGCTTCTCAAAAAATCTGTCGTTCGGAGTCGACTTTAAACTGTAGGTCCCGCCACTCATGTATAAAATTAACGCACACAACATGAGTGGTGTTGAGAAGCTAGTCCGTAATCCTGACTGAAGGGTTGTAATGGCCAATTATGTTATGTATGTATTATGGGTACGCATGTTAGACACATTTGTCTTGGCAATTCGGTAATGATTTATGCAGAAGCTGCAGGGATGAGAAAGAGATAGGACTGGCTGTCCCCTGCTGGGTACATGCCTGGCATTTTGTAAAAGGAGAAAAAAGTACTTAAGTGCTTAATATATGGATGATCTGGAGGAACTGTCCCGGATTGACATTGGCAGTATAAGTCGCTTCATTAGAAGCTTCGAGTGGTTTCGCGATTAGGGATTGGTGGAAAACTGTGGTAGGCCTTTGTGGCCTATGTTGAATTCTCTAGAAATCCTTTACTATATGAGCTTAATTGAGGCTAAAGTTCAGTTAGCTTAGTTATTGTCATAGTCCTCCTGGCTCAAACAACTCTATACTGGTTGTTAGGAACCTGCATGGAATTGACGAAATGTTTATTAGTCAACAGCTTTGTACCAATACAGCGTTAAAACAATATAATCTCTCTCTCTCTCTGGTGTAGCGTATCTAAAACTAATAAATGAACGTATGGTAGCATATGATATTTGCAAATCATTTGTTTTTTATTGTTTTTTGTTCATTTAGAAAATTATTTGTTGTTGCTTTTTTTTCATTTTTATTATTTAAAGGGGTTAACAATTGTAATTGTAAGTGAATGTAAATGCCAATGGCTAAAATACAATGTTTATCGTGAAATAAAATAAATTTCAGCATAAAAGTTTATTTTGAAAATTAAAACTAAAATGTTTTGGAATTAACATTTAAACGTACATATTGTATGTACATACATATGTGTATATACATTCAATTGTAGAAAATTTAATGTACAAGTCAAAGTATCAGATTTGATTAAAATTAAAGTAAAATTAAATACAAATCACAACTCAAACCATCAAAACTAATTTTCAAAAAGAATATTCTGTTGTATGCAATTGTGTCAAGGACATAGAATAAAGCCTAGATAAATTGGTGACCGTAGAGTTTAGAGTAATTTGCACCGTATTGGAGTTCGCTGTTCCTTTTGTGGATCCCATCATTATTTGCTTAAAAAATGATTCGATTTCATTCTGTTTTACGATAGCTTCGCAGAAGAGAAATACTATCCATTCTGCTTTCAATGTTAATTTATGTGACACCCAAAAAACCAGCTTCTTTAAGTATCCAGCTTTCTTAAAATAGTTAATAAAAGTTAGCGATAAAGGCCTAGCCCCCTAACAATGTTCACATACATACATACATAATTGGTCATTCCAACCCTTCAGTCAGGATTACAACAATGGTTCTCACACCACACGAGACTATACTATACTATACTATACTATACTATACTATACTATACTATACTATACTATACTATACTATACTATACTATACTATACTATACTATACTATACTATACTATACTATACTATACTATACTATACTATACTATACTATACTATACTATACTATACTATACTATACTATACTATACTATACTATACTATACTATACTATACTATACTATACTATACTATACTATACTATACTATACTATACTATACTATACTATACTATACTATACTATACTATACTATACTATACTATACTATGTGTTGTGTGTGTTAATTTTACACATGAGTGACGGGGAACCTACAGTTTAAAGACGACGCCGAACGACAAGTTTTTTGATAAACTTTGCCTAAATGCCAATCTTTCTCAAATTTTCGTGTCTTAAAACTTCACAAATTTCTTCATCAGTCTGCGATGAATTTTAAGAATTTCTATAAAAGAAAAGCGAAATGACACTCAGAATTTTTATTTATTTTTAAACGCAGATAACCTTTCACAACTGTGGCCTAGTAGGTAGTATGTTGACTTATTAGACGTGAGGCCTCTGTTCAAATCCCAGGTCAGACATCTTCAACAAAGTGAAGTATGAAAGAATATTTCTTCAGCGACTTCCTCTCAGCAGATTTCTGGCAAAAACTCTGAGAGTAAAATAAAATTGCCATGAAAAGTTTCACCATAATCTGTCGTTCGGAATCGACTTTAAGTTGTAGGTCCCGCCACTCATGTATTGAATTAACACACCCAACATCAGTCGTGTGTGAAGCTACGTCATAATCCTAACTGAAGGATTGTAATGACCAATTATGTATGTATGTAACCTTTCACAGAATATTGTAAATCAAAGCATAACTTTCGCGTTTCATTCAAGATAGATACAGAGGTATTATATTATTACGCTAAAACTATTTTACAGTGTAATACTGTGAAACTTTGTTCATGACACGTCTAGCATTATAAACTAAAATTAATACAACATTGTACCTCATATGTTACACTTTATAATTTTTAGCCTTCAACCAACAACTTATATTAATGGATGGTGTCCCATCAACGTTTGTCAATGACGTTTCTTAAGTAAAAAGGTACAACCAAAAAAACTTTCAGCACCTCGTTCTGTTGTTATTAAACATTAAAAAAAGAAACATTTTGTTAAACATTTCAAATATATTTTACAATTAAAATCATTGATTTTCTATTCATTTTTTATTTTTATTTCATTTCATTTGTTTACTTTGCGTTATTTTTGGAATTCTTTTATTTTACTTTCCGCAATGAAAACAAACAAATAAAAGGAAACATACATTGAAGGTGTGTGTTCGGTATACCTTAGAAAATAAAGACAAGAAGAAGAAAAAGAAAACAAAATAATTTGAAATGTTAAATGAAGACAACATACGCACGATACACTGCTCATATTTATGATTTACACGTGTTTTGTTTGAATCTCGCAAATCTTTAACAAGTGATGGAAAATCTTGAATATATTGACAGGCCCACACACACAGATATCATAACACTAACACATTTACATGACACCATTACATCTTGCTTTCATAGGAATTAAAACAAAATCTAAGCACTTTCTCTACCAGTCTCTTAGAGCGGAAGAAAAAGAGAGTGTGGGAAAGAGAGCGACGGAAACTCTTTATTTTTTTTTTAAATTAAATTCCCTTGAAACTCTTTAATTGAATTTAAAACAAAAACACGCAGCTAAAGTGTTAACAACAATACCAACAACAACAACAACAACATTCATTTAAATGAGAGCAAACGCAAGCAAAGTATTTAAGAGCACAGAGAAGTACCAACATACACACACCAGATTCAATTATATTGGTTTTCTTAGTGTTGTTATCATAGTTGTTGATGTTGTTGTTGTTTTTATTATTGCATTTGAAAAACTGTGCTAAACTCTGAGCATAAAACAATTAATAAAACATCTTTGCTTTGTTTTCTGAAATGTTCTCTGTTTCGTAAGAGATTAAATGGATTTTGTCGCTGAGGTACCTACTTTATGCTGGGTACTCTACAAATGTGTAAAGCACACTCATACGCATGCAAGTAATGCTACAGAAATACCCCAAACACACATACATACGCACACATACGGGAAAATTTTCCCACAATCACTTACTCTCTCTTTCTCTCTCTCACATACATACATACATTCACTTGCATAATTTGAGGTAAAGATGAGCAGAGAAGTGTTTTATTTTTTTTATTTCTTTCTATGTGTGTTGCTTTGTTTGTTTTTGTAGAGCAATTTTAAAATTGTTAAGCAAATCTCTTACAATAGCAAAAGCAACAACAAGCACACAAGTGAAGAATGTGTTACTAGAACAGAACGGAACAGAATAGAACAGAGCAGAGCATAATGCCAGCAATAATACAGTGGAAAGAAAAGGAGGATAAAAGAAGAACTAGAAGAAGAAGAAAAAGAAGGAGAAGGTACTTAATCAAAATTCAAATTTGTTTACAATATGTATTGTATAAGAGAGTCACATCGTTAAATAAAAATTATACACTCAGTAAATAAATGTTAGTAAACAAATGTTAATTGCAAAGCCTTTTAAGTTCGGTGTTTATGAAAATAAAATCAAAGGAAGGTATTTATAGCAATTGGTTCTATCCCTTACAGTCACATAGAGAACTGTATGTAAGTATTTGCCTCAAATAACTTCGATAAACAAAAGCTTCGATAACTTTTTACTTTCATTGGAAAGGCGAATAAAGTCTTAGCATTTAAGTATTTTAACTGTAAGTATAAAATAGAAAAAAGAAAAAAATTTACAATAACAAATCAACAGTAAAATTCTAGAAGTTGCCAGGTTGAAAATAAACGAACTATAACTGCCAGCCAGTTGTAGCAAAATCTTTTATATTGCATTGTCACTGTCATTGTCACTTTGGTCGTGAAGAGCGATCCATATGATCTATTGCAAAGAAGAAATATTTTCTCTTCATATTTCGTTTTGTCGGAGATGTCTGGCCTGGCGTTTGTACCTTGGCCTCACGCCCAATAAGCCAACATATTACTTACCAGACTACGGTGACTATTGCCTGCCTACATACGTACATACATAATTGGTCAGGATTACGGCCTAGCTTCTCACACTAGTATTTGATATTCACTCAGGCGTTACCTCCGGGGATGCATTAGTGCTCTACAGGTTTAATGAAAGTGTTTCAATAATTCATTCTCATTACCACATATTGAGCTCGAGACAAATACCATTTGGAATAAGTGTACTCTGTCGGAGAGTACAGTGCCCTATCAAAGGACCTTTTATCAACCTCAGATTATTTCTGGATAGTTTGATGCATGGCTTACATCTAATTTTATTGCAAATTCCCAAGAAATGTTTTGATTCCCTCAAATACCCTTGACTTGACAACAGTCTTTGCCTCCCTTTAGCTTCCCTTTCTTTCAGCATACCTTTCCAAACATCTGCTCCTACACGACAAAATCGTTCTACCCCACCAATGGCGTGAAAACTCTCCTCCTCGAAAGTTCGTCTGCTTCTTCATTGCCGAGAATTCCCCTCGTTATTGATTTAGTTTCTCTCGACAGTCCTATTCTATCTTCGATTTTACCTGATAAGGAGCGAAGGCTCGAATGGTAACCTGACTGTCAGATAATATTACTATCTCCTGTACTTTCAGTGCAAGTTGAATGGAGTACATCTTTTGCTAGCATAGACTTGAGCGAGTTTCGGCACGAACTCAGAATATATTACTCTCGGACCATTAACTCCTGTTCCTGTTCAAGATCCATTTTTGCGCCATCTGTATACCACAAAATGTAGTCGCTGTAGTCTTGTAGGTAGTGTGTTCGCTTATTAGACGTAAGCCCGGGTTCGAGCCCCAGGCCAGACATCAAAAAGAAATATGGAAAAGATAATATTTCTTCGCCGACTACCTCTCAGTAGATCTCTGGCAAAAACTCTGAGAGTAAATAAACCTGCCATGAAAAAGTTTCTCAAAATCTGTCGTTCGGAATCGACGTTAAACTGTAGGTCCCGCCACACAACTTGAATGCTGTGAGAAGCTAGGCCGTAATCCTGACTGAAGGGTTGTAATGGCCAATTGTATGTATGTATACCACAAAATAGTTCCTCTTTTAGTAGAATATACAGCTTTCCGATTACTTACTCTTATCATTCTTGTTACTAACTCTCGATGCAAAGAATTTCACAAAATAATAGAGGCTACACGGGTTCTGAACTGGGAGAGAACTATTTGTCAATCGATTTATTTCGTAATAAAGTCCCCTAATGAATTTCATACTAGACTTTTCGCTCATCAACCTATACATCCCATCGACCATCGGCTTTGTAAGACAGATACTCAAAGCCCCTACTATGCCAATACAAGCTGGTCTCCCAATTGCACCATTGATGAGTGACCATCAATACGTAGGAAGAGTTCACTATGGCTTACTGCCATGGATTTTATTATCACATTGGAAATTTCTCCCCCTTGAAACTTTAATCTACCACTCCCAATGGTAAGCATTTACTCTGTTTCTTTATTATTTTATTTTTGTGAGTGATCCGTTTTAGATCTGCTAACCCTCCAATACAATGACACTTATACACCTGTATGTGTAAATGGCGCCATGCGTGCATATACATATACATAAACACACTCTAACACACATAAACTAATTGCTTGCCAAAGAAAATTATTTTAAGTGTTCAATACAACAATTCTCTGATGATTTTTCCTCGTTTAGAAGAAGAAAAAATGAAATACAGAAGCAAATATGAAATAAAGAAATAAATATTAAACACACACACATATATATACACCCATAGCCATACATTAATACGGCTACGGTAAAACACCTTTTCAAACAAATCGAGACAAAAACGAAACAAAATTTCCCAAAAAAAAAAAAAAATTAAGAAAAAGAGAGGAAAAAAAGTGGCATTTTTCACACAATTTGAACGGAGGAGCTGAGGAACTACTGCTGGTCTGTGGTGTGTATGTGCACACACATACACCATTAGATGAAATGGCATTTTGGACAGTAAAATCAGTCAGTTAGTTAGTTAGACAATTTGTCAGTCAGTCAGTCAGTCAGTGGATTATTGAGTTAGTTAGCCTTTCTGTTGTCTGCTATTGAGTTAGCCGTTCGAGAGCGATTCTACATTTAGAACCACTAGCTTCATTTGCCAATTCTTTACTCATCATTTGACGTGTTGTAGTTGCCGTTGTTGATGTTGACGTTGCTGTTGCTGTTGCTGTTGCCGTTGTCGTTGCTGTTGACGTTGTATTCCTCTAAAGCGAAAAAAGGTAAACAATGTGTATCAGTTGTGCTTCGATTATGAACGGGAACAGTTTAAAATGAATTTTTCTTTAAGTGCTATCAACGATAACGCAAAGACGTTATAACACGGACTCGCCTTTAAAACAAAAGAAAACAAAATCAACAAAAAACAACAACAGAAAGAAAAACTACAAAAGTCAGGAGGCATTTAATTGGAATATGATTTCATACATTGCCTAACATTTAATACGTTTTGTATATGCATGTGTGTGTGTGTGTTAAAAAAATAAATTTTCCTTCATTCTTTAATTTCCCAATTGATATCCTTTGGGCAACAAGAACAGTAACAGCAACACCAACGCAAGAAATGTCCTTGAATATTTATCGTTTGCAAACAGAGAAGAACAGAAAAGAAAAAAATTCCAAAATAAAATTCAAACAAGAATTAAAGCCACTGAGTATCGAATCGAAACGTATATTAAATTGAACAAAAGTGAACTGTATTGTGTATTGAAAAAAAGTGTGATAGTGTATGTACCTAAGGACTTAAGCGAATAAAATACAATGAATTTTGAATTGAATTTTCAAATAAATTTATCGATTTACCTCAATTATCTCCAAAGAACATAAGTGTACATGTGTATGTGTGAGCGTGTGTATAAGTTTTTTAAAGAGATTTAAAATTTATTTATCGATGACAAGCAAAAATATTTGTTCCTTTTTTCTTTAGAGTCCTTTTTTGTGCTTCTTTTTTTTTGGCACATTTATGTGTTTTCTAAAAGTGTTTATTTATGTGAGTGTATGTGTATTTTTATAGCACAAAATTGGCACCTGTTATAAAAACAAAATTTTATTTAAAAAAAATTAAAAATAAACAATAACAAAAACAAAAACATCATTTTATAAAAGGATTATAAATAAATATACACTCGAATTGCATGTGGGTATTCTAATACACGATTTCCAAATTCAATTTCAAATTTTTGCCTCTTTTTTTGTAAGCAAATCAAACAAAATTTAACCATGAAACCTAATAATCGAGAAAATCTTTCATCATTTCCAATATGGACTTCTGGCAAATGCATTAAATTTGTCAGAAATTTCATATAATTCGTGTGTAACACGCATATGTATATAACTGGTCATTACAACTCTTCAGCCAGGATTACGACCTAGCTTCTCACACTACTTACATTGTGTGTTTTATTTTTATTTATGAGTAGCGGGAGGTACTGTTTAAAATCGACAAGTTGCTGAAAAACTTTTCATGGCAATCTTATTTGGCCTCAGTTTTTGCAAGAGAACTGGTGGTAGGAAGTCGCCGAAGAAATATTTTTTCATATTTTGTTTTCTTGGAGAAGTCTCACCTGGGTTTTAAACCATGACCTCACGTCTAATAAGCCAACACACTACCTATGATACTGGTATACTCTACATAGATTAAGGGTAGTACAAGAGATCGTATAAAAAATGGCAGAAAATGTGAATTCAAGAACATCCGCCTTTTCAAAGAGTGGGTGGTAAGCACATGAGTTAAAACATACTTTTCTTGTTTTGGTCTCCTTAGATTTACAGCTTCTGCTAAAGTAATTCTAGGGAATACCTTTGTCTTACAGGATATGTGGTTTCAAAGTATCAAAGAATGCCACTGTCTTGGTTGATATGTGGTTTCAACATGCCATACGGCATGTACTAACCTAAGTGTTTTGGAACAGTCCATTGACCTCTTAGATTATGCAATTTAACCCCTTTAGAGCATTTTTTTATGGTGATACGTGATGACTTTAATGTATCATGTCTTTAGAATACAATGCTGGCCGAAATAATGGAAAAAGTATGTCAAAATTTATGCATCCTGGATGAATTATCTACGAATTCACTGCGGTCAATATTGACATGATTTGCATACATACTTACGTAATTGGTTATTACAATCCCTCAAGCGTTCATTTATTTCGCCAAATTCGCTTTTGGCTTTTTTCATGATTTGTTCAAATATTACAACCCAAATAGTTAAAATATTACCAATTATGTAAAAGTATAGGATCTTCCAACAGGTACATGTTTTCTGATACTGGCATTTTGCTTTTACATTGTTTAACATTAAAATTATAAATAAAAGCTACAAAAACAAAACAATGCAGTAAACAAAGCTGTTTACAAATTATCGCACTGTGTAATATAACAACAAACACCAGCATAAAAAAATGGTAAACAAGTAAACAAAAATACCACAACAAATATTACAAGAATAAATGTAAACAAAATACATAAACAACAATAATAAAACAACGATGTTTAACGATAAACAAGTAAACAAAATTACAACAACAAACATTACAAGAATAAATGTAACGGAAATACACAAACAATAATAATGAAACAACGATGTTTACATTTATAGAGATATCGAGAAGGCGAAACCACGAACATTTCACTTCTAAAACATTCATCAGATTGTTTACATTGCCATATAAAAGGCCAGGCAAAGCAGGCAACTGAGTTAATAAAAGATCAGTTAGTCTAGTGTGAAGACGCAGTGTGTTTGAAGAGAGTAATCGTGGTTTGAAGATCTTCGTTACAAAGATCAGTCGAACAATTGTCTAGTAATTGTTATTGTTTATATAAAGGGTGTAGTCGCCGTAGTCTAGTGGGTAGTGTGTTGGGTTTGAGCCCCAGGCCAGACATCAAAACGAAATACGCAATAAAAAAAAACAAAATATTTCTTCGGCAGATTTCTGGCAAAAACTCTGAGAGTAAATAAACCTGCCATGAAAAATTTTCTCAAAATCTGTCGTTCGGAGTCGACATTAAACTGTAGGTCCCGCCACTCAAGTATAAAATTAAGGCACACGACATGAGTGGTGTGAGAAGCTAGACCGTAATCCTGACTGAAGGGTTGTAATGGTCAATTATGCATGTATGCATGTAAAGGGTGTAAACAGAGAAATAACAAAAGAAAGCAATTGTTGTTGTTTACATCAAGTTGTGAACAGTAGCACACAGAATTTTGCAAATAATAAAGACATTTAATTAAAACTAAACACAAAATTTATTTTTATATTTTTTTATATTTTTAAATTCATATTTTAAGTGATTTTAAAAACGTAACAATACTTTGAAAGCGTTTATTTATGGTTTGATTGTATATGCATTTGGAAATGGTGTAAAATGGAAACCACAAATAATTTGTTTTAAATTTACAAGCGTTAAAATCAATATATTTTTTAGCCACAGTTTTTTTATGGCAATAACAACAACAAATGAATATTAAACAAATAGAGAAAAGAGAACAATGATGATAACAAAAAAAAATTTGTTAACGTTTAATTAAATTCCTATAAGAAAAGAAAAAACGCCAAATTAAATTATTTAACAAATCATTGAAAATAAAACATTCCCCTCCCCAACCCCCGCATCTAATAAACAATAAAAACTTAAGAATTTTACACAATGTCGCCTTATGAGAATAATACACACAACAACACGGCAACAACAGTGGCTAGCATAAGTGCACAGCAGCAACATAATCCAACTGCTGCCGTAACAAATGTAACATTCTCAGATGATTTCTACGAAATTAGCAGTTTGGTACGTGTAACAGTGCCCATATGCTTTGGCATTATAGCCATTAGCGGTTTCTTTGGCAATATTCTGGTGATATTGGTCGTGTGCCTCAATAAACAAATGCATTCGACTACGAATCTATTGATTGTTAATCTGGCTATTGCCGATTTGCTATTCGTGGTCTTTTGCATACCCTTCACAGCTGCCGATTATGTTGCGGATACCTGGCCATTCGGGGATCTATGGTGTCGCATTGTACAGTATTTGATTGTGGTGACAGCGTTTAGTAGCATTTATACGTTGGTTCTGATGTCCATCGATCGTTTTCTAGCCGTGGTCCATCCGATACGTTCGCGCATGTTACGCACAGAAAAGATAACGAAAATCTGTATTGGCGCCATCTGGTTGGTGATATTGACAGCATCATTGCCTGTAACGACATCGCATGGTGTGGTGGTAAGTACTTTTAACACGTACTTCCATTAACAAAAATTTATATTTATATATTTTCTTCGTAATTAAGTGAAGTAAGTTTTCTAAATTATTTATTAATTTACAACAACAAAAAAAACAAAAGATTTATAAATATTTTGTAATTAATTTTATTGGAATACACATTAAAAAGGCCAAATAAACAAAGATATTTAATTTATTACTTAATATTGGGCCATATGAACGACCGTTTGTGGTGGCTGGCCTAGCCAGTTGGCCTTCATTATTTATTTCGTTTCATTCCATTTCATTTCATTAACAATACATTAACTGGTGATTAATTTTATTATTAAAAACATAGAAAAACCTCAATAAAAGCAACAAAAACAACAAGAACAAAGAATCAAATTTAAAAATAATAAAAATTTTAATTTATTGTTAATGTTTATAAAAAAAAAACTCTTTAAAAATTTCATATAAATCATGTGAGCCTTTCAGACAATATGCTGATGAGTTTCATTAGATGAAATATTCAATCATTTCTAATGATGGTCCATAATAAAGTTTTCTTATTTCATGGGAATTTTTGAAAACTTATAAAGAGGGGTGTTATTAGATCTTGATATCTTCATTTAAAATAAATATAATAGTAGGACAAACGACGTCATCGTATTGTCTTTACTTTACTCCAGCCTTAGCCAGAAATATTAATCGGTGCCAATCAGGTCATGTTACATACATAATTGGTCATTACAACCCTTTAGTATGGATTAGGAGCTAGTTGCTCACACCACTTTATGGCATGTGTGTTAATTGTATACATAAGTGATGGCATCTGCAGTTTAAAGCTATTTTTGAGGAACTTTTCATGGCAATTTTCTCTCAGAGTTTGTGCCAGAAATCTGCTGAGAGGAATTCATGGAAGTAAATATTTTTTCATAACAAATTTTGTTTTGTTCGAGATGTCTGACCTGGAGTTTGAACCGTTGCCTTATGTCGAATAAGTCAGCACACTACCTACTTACGCAATATATATTGTCCTTAAACATTCCTTTAAAGCCTACCAGGATTTGTATGGCTTTATGGCTTCCAATTCTAATGCAAATTGGTTCAGAACATACATATGTACGAAGAATTTCCTTCAAACATTTCTTAAATTTGTTATTGCTACAATTGCGTACAGTAGAACCAATACACTGGAGATGAATATTTGCAATTTTGAGTTGAAAGAAATCACATTCAATGTGGAATGCAGTGTGATCGCGGTTAAGTTAACGTTTGGGTTTACATATGCTGGATATAGTTTCGATAAATGATATGATTATTGTCATCAGAATCGATATGCTTTGCTTCATCCATGATTATAAAGAAATTTTAAGAGACTGGAATCAATACAAACTAGAGATCAGCATACTTATTTTAATATCATACTCATACTACTTATATTCAAAGTTTGAAGTACTCATCGTACTCATACTTAATGATGTTGTTGATGCTTTACTCAACATTTACAAGAATCACACAAAAATAAGTATGATTCGCGTACGAACACTACAATACTCACTAGAAGGTTGTGTGTTTGCTTTGCTTGCTGTCTTTGTCTTTTTCTTTCTTCTTTTTTTGTAAATGCAACAACAACTAAGACTTTAAATTTTGATACATACATACATACATACATACATAATTGGCCATTACAACCCTTCGTCAGGATTACGGCCTAGCTTCTCAACACCACTCATGTTGTGTGCGTTAATTTTATACATGACTATCGGGACCTACAGTTTAAAGTCGACTCCGAACGACAGATTTTTTGAGAAACTTTTCATGGCAATTTTAAATCTCAAAGTTTTTGCCAGAAATCTGCTGAGAGGAAGTCGCCGAAGAAATACTTTTTGTATTTTGTTTTTGATGTCTGGCCTGGGATTCGAACTCGGGCCTCTCGTCTAATAAGCCAACACACTACCTACTAGACCACGGCGACTTCATTATTGATGACGGATTGAAATCAATCGAATCATTTATGAGTATTATAAATATGAGTTTGATGTCAACATTGTACGGATACTCATTGCAACCTGTACTTATAAATCAACGTTGTCGTGAATATGAATGAACCAGAGTAGTTAAATTTCCATATTGTCCACTCACTTACATACATATATTCAAAATTTCATGAGTGCTTATGAGTAGCGAAAAAACCATTCATTGCTTCACATACATACATACATAATTGGTCATTACAACCTTTCAGTTAGGATTACAATCTAGCTTCTCACACCACTTATGTTGTGTGTATTATTTTTATGTATGAGTCCAGTTTAAAGTCGATTCCGAACGACAAATTTTTTAGAAACTTTGGGCCTTGCTCTTAGGTTGCTTTGAGTCAATGTTTGTTGGGTAGGAAACAGCAGCATTTTGCATTTCTGCATATAATGACAGTGATACTTCACCTAATAACTTCGAATTTCAATTGATGCCGGTATTACTTAGCTTTATCATACTATGGATCCACCTCTTAGCCATTTCATTTAGTTTGGGTATAGGGAAGATCGCTCCTGTAATCGCATGTGCTTTAATTTATTTGTTGTACGAGTATATGCATATTGAGGAAAGCACTTATTTATATAAGCTTGCTTAAGGCAAATAATTTGTATGAATTTTTTTTTCAATTTTAATTGAAAATTTTCTTCAACAGTTTTTATTTCTTTTGCTATTTAACTAATTTAATTTGAGAATAACTCCTATATTACTCTTTTATATTAAACTTTAATATCTTTTACAATAAACTAAGAATACATATGTATAACCAAGTTTAACTATTGTATGGATGTTGAATATAAAATTTAAAATACCTTTTAATTCCTTTCTATAAAATGCATTAAAATTCATAAGACTGTATGTGAAATCAGCAATAAAATAAATAAATTCCCATAAAATATTTAGGCAATTACAGCAACAACAACAAGTATAACTATAAGTATATTTGAAAACATTCAATGTTTATTATACTGTAGTACGAACAGTGGTGAGCATAATTATACATATTGTTTTAATATTTTCATACCACTGCAGAGAGTTGAATTTAAAATTCCTTTAATTTCGTTTGGTAATGGAAATTACAATTAAAATTTCATTAACAACACGGCAACACTTGAATATTTTCACACTGTTTATATTAAATATAAATGTGTGTGTGTTTGTGTTTGTGTATAATTTTCTATATGGCCTGGGTGTCAGTATTACAATGAGTGCTATAAACTGCACTTAATGTCTACTTTAAGAGAGAGTGTTGAATAAAATACAAATACATTTACACTCACTCACCCCCCATACATGCACTCACTGACTTACTCACGCACAAGTACGTACTTGTTTTGGGAGAGTGTTTCAAGCTTTTTTTTTTATTTGTTTGCTTTTACACTTTTTTTGTTTTTGTTTTGTTGTTCCTTTTGCTCTCATTATTATTATTATTATTATAATTGTTGTTGTTGTTGTTGCTGTTTATACTTGCATTAAGAATGTTTGTAAACAAGCAAGCAAGCAAGCAAACAGAGTATTAAAGAGCAAAAAAGAAATGCACTTGTTAAGGCTGCATGTACACGCATACATACGTGTATAAACGTATGAGTTTTGTGTTTTAATAACATGAGCACACATACACATGTACACCGAATTATCAACTACAGCAATAAGTAAATCATGTACGTATGTATGGCATGAAATAAAAGATTTATTAGAATATATTCTCTAATACATGTATAAAATACATACATACATATGTATGTATATCTGAGGGCATAAAATAGTAAATTTCTATGATAGGGAAATGCAAAGGCTTAAAAGGATTCAACACCTTATTGTATAATGTGTATGTTTCTTATTCATTGCCATACTTAAGGTCCAGAATATATCGAGAAATTTGAGAAAATTTTGAAAATGTTGAAAATATTTTAAACATTTTGGACAAATTCGATAACTAATTACATGTTAATTAATTGACCAATTGTCATACTAATACACAAATCATACGTTGGATATTTATAGTTATGTATATAGGCAAGGAGTAGTATAGCAAGATAATAATAGCAAGATAATTAATTAACTTGAAACTATGAAATGTTTAATTGTATGCTACACGATAAACAAAAGCAGTACGAAAGTTGGGTAGAAGTTCATAATAGCATAGTGAAGTTTACAAGGAATTAATTAAAACGTATGTTTTTAGATGTAACGTCTGTATGGAACGTCAGTCTGAAACAATTCGTCTTACAGAAACAGACCTTGAAATCATTAAAAACTATTTTTATTACATCTTATAGTGTTCGGTTGCGCAGTCGTATAATTGTTTGTTTTCTATTATATAATACTCATACGCCGCAGTGTGCATACAGTGTTAACTACAACAAACAGAAATAGAGAAGAAGACGAACATAGCGATTCGAAAAGTTTGAGTATGGCTTGATGAGCCAGGTTTAATACTTGCTGAAAATAAAACGGAGGCCGTCTTGATAAGTGGCCGAAAGATAGTTGAGCAGATGGAAGTGACCGTCAGAGGCACTAAGATTGAATCGAAGAGGGCCATAAAATAACTGGGAGTGATAATCGACTACAGGTTGAACTTCAAGGTGCACTTGAAATACATCGGCGAAAAGGCATCTGTAAATCAGGGAGCACTGACGAGTACGATGCCAAATATTGGAGGACCAAATCAATTAGAGGAGGATAATATCGAGGATTGTAACGTCGATAATGTTATATGCTTGCCCAATATGGTCGAAGGCACTATCCGTGGGGACGACAGGGCCGATACTGTCCTCGGTGTATTGTCTAAGCGCGATTAGACAGATAAGTGGCTTCAGGATAGTGTCTGATGATGCGGTATTGGTATTCGCAAAGTCAATACCGATGGACATATTAGCGTATGAGATGAGGTGAATATACTTTCGTCGTCTCGAGTATCCGGGACAAACATTATCTATAAGAGCGGAGGAACGAAGGATTTCGATGCACAAATGGTAGTCACGATGGGAGAACAGTTTAAAGGGAAGATGGTCATTTCAACTTGTCCCTGATATAACCCCTTGGATGGAGAACAAACATTGCAAGCTGAACTACTACGTGACCCAGTTGCTAACTGGTCATGGATGCTTTAGGAAATACCTGCACAGATTTAGACATGCCACTTCCCCTATATGCCCAAACTATGTAGATGAGGAGGAATATGCGGAGCATATTCTAATATACTGTCCTAGATTTACATGGCCCGGAGAAACGAGTTTAGGACTAAACCGGCTTATGGAAGAGGTGTTGAATTCTAGGATTCAATGGAACCAATACAGCCAGAGAATAGCTGAAGCTATGCAGGAACACCGAAGTTTGGAAGAACGAAGGCGCAATTTGAGATAACGTGATAAAGTTTTAAAGCTAACCAGCACTCCGCGAAGTAATACCTGACGATAGTCCCCCGACAAGAGAGTGGTTGAAGTATGTAGGAGGTGTGGATTTAGTACGTAGACATCAGTGATGGTGAATCGTGCAGTCTTTTGTTGGAACAAAAGTGTCTTTCGAAGATTTCATCCTCCGGCCCAAGACAAAAATAAAAAGACAAAAAAAAACTTTAATCAGGCCTAATCCACCCATATTGTGGATGATAGTTTTATTCAGAATCTATAGCTTAACATCAACTGTACAAGAAGTTTTCTAAGGTTTTTCATTGTAACTTTTCCCCAGATGACTACTGATTAGGGGTCGTTTAAAGAAATATATCTTTTTTTCATATTTTTTTTCATATTTTTTTCTCATATTTTTTTTCTTCCTATTGTTTGAGCTATAGAAGCTCTTTTTCTAGTACTCTCTAGATTCTGGCTGATGCCTTAGGATTCATTCATTAGAACTCATAAATCATAAGCTGTATGCAGTGCCAAAAAAAATTTCCAGTTATTATTTCAATGCATTTTTATATCTTCAGTTCAAGTCAAAATATTAATAACTGGTACCAAACGTTTATTATATCGCGAACGAAAGTCGTAATGGTTACGCTGTCGTATAATGAATATTTTTAATTATTCATACGCCACATTATATTCGTAATATATATATATTCGTAAATAGCAAAATTTTTTTTCTTAATAAATGACACTAGTAGCAGAAATACGATTATGTTTTTAAAGGCCTCATTAGTCTTTACTTTCCGTGTCTGTTCTGTTCAGTTCTGTTCCGTTCAGTTACGTTTGTCAGTTAGTTATTCTGTGACAATTTGTCAGCTGTTAACGGTTATCAAATAAAAAAAAACTAATTAAAATAAAAATTGTTTAATATAAAAAAAAGAAACGTTTGTAAAAAAATGAATTTGTTGTACAGCACATCATTGTTCTCCACCAATGTTATTAGTTTCTCATCATCCATTTTTGTTATTAAATTCTTTTTATAATTTATTTAATAGTTTTTTTCCAAATTTATGTTATAATTAATAAAATTTCCTATTTTATTCAATTTTTCTTCTAATTTTTCAAATATAACTGTCAGCTGTTTGCCGCTGTCACTTACAATTAATTAACAAATTTTATTTTTCACAGGTTCGTCCGAAACAGAACGGAACGAAACAAAAAACTAACTACTCATATATGTTTTCTATTAACGAAATAAAATCAGCTGTTTCGTAACGGAACAGAAAGTAAAGACTAATTCTACCTTAAAGCCGACTCCAAACGACAAACTTTTAAGAAACGTTTCATGTCAATTTATGCCAGAAGAATAAGAAGAGAGGAAGTCGTCGAAAGAAATATTTTTTGAGAGTTTCATTTTATTTGAGATATCTGAGCCCGGCTATGAAACACGGGCTATCGCCTTATACTAATACCAACATACTATCCATTAGGCTACATGAACCGACAATAATATTAATACTTTAAATAGACTCATTTCCAAAATTTTGGATTCAATTAATGAAAAGTCATACAATACATACGAGTATATAAATTACTTCATGTTGAGAATGTTTTTTTTTTAATAAATTCTTGGCCTTCTTGGACTTTTAAAAAAGATTCTGCCTAAAGTATCTTATACACGCATACATATATACATACATATATACATACATATATACATACCAGAGATAAGCAATGAGTATTCAAAAAAATGAGTAGATTCGTATCATATTCATAATTTCTGATACTTGTACGCATTTATACTTATTTTAATATCATACTCATACCATCCATATTCAAAGTTTGAAGTATTCATCATATTCATACTTAACAATACGCACGATGTGGTTGATTTCGATTCTCCTTTACTCAACATTTACAAGAATCACACAAAATAAGTATGATTCGCATATGAACACTGCAATACTCACTAGAAGGTTGTGTGTTTGCTTTGCTTGCTGTCTTCGTCTTTTTCTTTATTTTTGTAAATGCAATAGCAACTAAGACTGTAAATTTTGCTGAATGATTAGAATCACTCGAATCATTTATGAGTATTATAAGTATTTTTCTAAATTTTATGAATCTGAATGAGTAGGCGTATGAATCAAACATTTTTCGAATGTTATAAGTTTGATGGCATACTCATACTCATTGCAACCTGTGTACTTATAAATTAAAGTTGTAGTGAGTACGACTGAATCAGAGTAGTTGAATTTCAATACTGTTGACTCACTCATACTCAAAATTTCATGAGTACTTATGAGTAGCGTAAAAACGATTCATTGATACATACATAATTGGGCATTACAACCTTTTAGTCAGGATGACAACCTAGCCTCTCACACCACTTATGTTATGTGTGTTAATTTTATTTATGAGTAGCGGTAGCTGCAGTTTAAAGTCGATTTCGAACGACAGATTTTTTGAGAAACTTTTCATGGCAATTTTTTGTTTTTGCCAGAAATCGGCTGAGTATTTTATAATACACGTAATTTCCCAATCAACCTACGTACAATTAGAATTTTTTTGAATAAACTTGGCATGGATAAAAGAAAAAACAGAAACAATATGCAATAAAAAGAATTTCGCAACACTGCTTAACTAACCGTGTATAAACAATTACTTGAAATTGTTTTATTTTCAGAATTTTTTCTCAAAAAAAAGAAATCAAAATCAGAAGAAGAAAAAAAACAGAGAAAATTCGCTTTTTTATTTGATTTTAATATGCTTGTTAATGTGTTTATAAGCATTAAGTGTGAATAACGTTCAGATTATGGATGGGAAATGAAAAAAAAATTTTTTCCAAAAACAACAAAAACAAAGGAGAAGAAAGTAACTTTAATGGGGGGGAGGGTATGATAATGAAATTAAAAATTTAATTTTCAAATTTTTTAATAATTCAAAAAACAAAAACAAAAATATTTAAAAATGAATATTTTATTTATTTAAAGCAACAACAACAAAAACAACAAACATAATTTAGCAATATTTTGAAAAAATACGTGTGAAAAATAGATTTTTATTGAAAACGTTAAAAACAAAAACAAAAAGAACGAAAAATCAATAATAATATGAAGAAATCGATTCTAAATTAAAGTATGGCCGCGAATTGATTTCAAATAAAATTCTATGATTAAAGCATTTACCACCACCATAGACGTCATGGCCATATGGAAGGAAAACTATTTTTTGAGGATTCCCATATTTTTTTTCAATATTTTGTTGGAACCAGCAACAAAAATTTGGTTTAAACGTTTTCCGAAAACTGACTAACTTTTCCATTTAATTTGAGGCATTTAAATAAGGTGTAGTAAAGAGAAATGATGGCTTCAAAAATCCCTTACTACCATTGTATACCATACTAAGCTTACTTTTCGTCCTAAGCTTATCAGCTCCTTCCGTTTTAAGTACAGACATTTTTCCATCATAAGGCCCTTTCTTGTGCTTTCAAGACTTCTTGGTTTTCTTTTCGTCCTGGAGAGTAAGCTGGTAGCCAATACCACTTGATTTTTCTGCTACAGAGTTCTGGTTTAGTTTCTCCAGCATCAACAGTGAGCGTCAAACGAAACTGTATATTAAAAAGAATATGTATATACATTAAAAAATTACCGTTATTTTTATATTAAAATTGTTTTATTGAAATACAAAAATTTCGAAATATTGTTCAACAATTTTTTCGGGCACTCTCCTTAAGTGGTAAAAGTTGAGTTTGGTGATTGTTAGAATTTTATCCTTAGCGTATAGTTTCTTTTGGCGCTCACTATAATCTCGCTTAACAATAGTCAGCAGTTAAGGTGCATGCACAAAATAATTTAATATATTGTTACGTTTTTAAAAACGTTTGGAATATGAGTTCATTGATTGCAAACAAAATAAAAATAAATCGGAGTTTAGTTTCAATTAAACTCTTTATTGTTCGCACTACTTTTGTGTGCCACTATTTACAAATTGACGATACAACAACAATTTGTTTATTCGCTATTCTACTTTGCTTACAACGCAGATCTTTTCAAAGGCGATCTTTAAACGACGACTGTTCTCTTCGCACGCAACGCGTCTTCATACAAGACTGACTGAATTCTTACTACTCGTTGTCTACTTTATCTTGCCTTTTTATATGCCTCTTGAAGTAAAATGATCTTGTGTTCGCCTTCGCGAGATCTCTATCGCGACTTCGTTGTTCTTTGTGTATTTTGTTCACATTGCTTGTTGTTGCTTTCTCACTTACTTGTTTATCCCCTTTTTTTTCATATTGATGTTCTTGGTTTACTTGTAACATGTTTGTTGTATTTGTTCGGGAATAATACCAGGCTTTAAATAAAAAATACGTAACAAAAAATCCTCACTTACTTGTGCATGTGGTTAACAAAACGACTTCAATGTATGGATCCCACTCAAGTTAAACTCTCAATTGTAATCTGCCTGTTGCAATAAAATCAATGCACTCCTGAATGATGACTATGATAATTGATTCATTTACGACAGTGTTTAGACAACAAGCTTGTGGATGAGTCTGCTTAATCGATGACTAAATAAGATATGATCATCAAGAAGAATCATGACATGACTAGTCTGAGTGGAGTGACTTGGAGTGAAGTCGTATGCTCGAAACTTGCATGTGGTGATATACTGCCAATTGTTGTAACTTTGCCTTCATGTGCTCAGATTTGGTCACAAGAATCGGAATTATTTTCCAACCATACAAGGTCAATCTAAACACATGAATGATGGCAAAGTGGAAGCTCTGCGTATTGGATCATGTCCGAATGCATACATGTATTATTAGCAATTTAACTCTGCTTCTTCCCGCTACGTTACTTACTTAATTGTTGAACCACGGCCTCACCTCTAATAAGGAAACACACTACCTACTAGACTACGGCAACTACATCCCACTATCATGATGAATTATTCTAATTACGATAAAGTAAACGGTCTACTATAAAACAAATAATTGCTAAAAAACCTAATCAAATAAAACTCCTGAAAACAGATTCAATTGGTTGCCGATAGAGCAACCAAATATTATCTACGAAATAGCAAAGTTATCCGTATTTGTCCTGTAGAGGATCGTTCCCTGTCTGCTAAACAAACCCCTTTATTCTTTACAAGAACAATGGATTTCTTTTTACTCTACAATATATTCTTATTAAATATTTTTTGTTTTATATTATTTTTATATATATTTTATAAATTATAGTGGGATTTTGTTGATTATTTATTAATTTTTAACTGTTTCTTACATATAAACACACTTTAAATCATTCTATTCCATACGCTTCACCCACTCTGTGTGTCTCTCTCTGTGTTCCACTGGTCTTAAATTATTCTCTTCTACATAAACTTGTTGACGAGGTGTCGATGATTGAAATGCCCATAAATTGAGGAATTTTGTGTGTGTGTGCTTTCTTTTTTATGACTGCCTGGCATTGCCTTTTAGCCATACGTTTTTCAATTTTATATTTGGCCAATACACACACACACACATGCATACGCACATTCATTTAATAGATATGGATTTACGTAAAATGTTTGCAATAATAAAGGGTGTTCATTTTAGAAGTATACATATTTAGAAAAAGGTAAAGAAATTTATTAATGCCAATTGAATATGGTCGATGATATTTTATAGAAGGTTTTATTAAATATGAGTACAAGTTCAAGTTCACACACATTACACGGTATTATTGCCAAATTTTTTCAGAAAAAATTTACCATGAACTGCAGATAATACTTAATGCTCATAAGACCAATTAATTTGAGAACCAGTAAATCGCAATAAACGCCATTATTGAGCTCAATATTTCATATAAAATTCATTTCAATTAATTATTGCGCAATAAACACGCAAATTGTTATAATATTGAGTAAAACTTCAAGGACTGCACTGTCATAAGTACGTTCAGTGAGCACATTACAATTTTCCGAACACTTTCTGTTGATATTTGACAACTCAAATATCAACAACGACAAACAAAAAAAAACAACAAAACAAAATAAAAACAATGTTGTTGAAAACACCAGCTGTTTTGTTTACCAGCTGTCAAATGAATATTGCTTATATTATATCTAAACACTTAAAATATTGTACTCAAATAACCGAATATTGACTCAATAAAAGTACATGTCTGAACATAGTATTAAATGAAATCGGCCATCATTACATTGAAGGCGATTGACGGTTTCTTATAACTACACTCTATAATGATGTTTCCGTGTAAATGTTATACTTTTCACTAGCCATATACATATATATAATTTGTCATTTCAACCCTTCAATCAGGATTACAACCTAGCTTCTCACACCACCTACGTTGTGTGCTAATGTTATACATGAGTGCCGGAAGCTACATTTTAAAGTTGTTTCTGAACAACAGATTTTTGAGAAACTTTAAACGGCACATTCATTTACTCTCAGAGGCAGTCGCCGTAGAAATATTTTTTCCTTTTTACGTTGTTTCGAACATGTCTGAGCCGGGGTTCGAAACGTGGCCTCATGTCTAAGAAGCCAACACACTACCTACCAGACCACGGCGACCACGCCTATACCGACACTGTGAAAAATTCTCACAGTCTAGATAACTTCTACGACAACAACGCTTAAGTTTCATATCTAAAATTGACGATTAAAAGGCTTCTTCACATCTTAATAAAGTTTTATCACAACAACAACACCACATAGAATCTAAGAATCTTACAACACTGTGTTCTGTATGTTAACCTAGCTCTGTACTCTGCTATTTTATCCAAGTGGGACATTTAAGCTCCAGGTCTTGTTGACTTATGGTACGCAATCATTTTCAATGACATCTCCAGATCATTAAGCCCATCAAACAGATATTTTATCTGGATGATATGGCCTTTCCTATATCATTTCTGGGCTTTCCGAGATACCTATGCAACAATTTTGATTGTTGCCGTGAAAAAGGATATAAGAGTTGCTGTAGTTCCCAATTCGCATATCCATGGCATTGGGAATGACTTTAATAGCTATGTGAGTAGGTCGTTGTGTGAACGGAGTTGTAAATTTAAATGAAAAATACGCCGAATTAATCCACAATATAGGCTCAACTGCTAAGAGTACTTAGAAAACAAGAAATTTGAATTATCTACCCTAACTTGCACTAACAGAAGCGATATTTTTAGCAATGCATACGCTACCATCATACATAGGCCTCATCACATTTGTAGTGCCTTTAGTGTCATACAATTTCTTTCATAAACTAGACAATTCCCTGGACTGTATGTTGACCATTTTAGCTCTTCTTAAGCATTCTTCCTATGTCAATCAATGCATATTCGTAAATAGAAAACCTTTCTCATAATACATGACACTAAGTTGCGTAAATAAGGGAGGTTAACTTACTTAACTAGTCATTGCAACCCTTCAGTCAGGATTACAACCTAGCTTCTTACACCATACATGTTGGGTGTGTTAATTTTATTTTTAAGTGGCGGAACCTATTGTTTAAAGTCGTTTCCGAACGACAGATTTTTAAGAAACTTTTCATTGCAATATTATTTTGATGTCAGAGTGTTCTTTTGAGAGCCGAAAATACGAAGAGATGTCTGTTCTAGGGTTTAAATCATGGCCTCACGTCTAATAAGCCAACGTACTATCTACTAGGCTACGCCGACAATCAATATTACGAGTGATTTTTAAATCATTAAATAAGAATTGCCGTAGTCTGGTAGATAGTGTGATTGTTCATTAGACGTGAGACCACGGTTCAAACACCAGTTCAAACATCTTCAACAAAACTAAATACGAAGAAATATTTCTTCAGCGACTGCCTCTCAGCAGATTTCTGGCAAAAACTCGGAGAGTAAATAAACCTGCCATGAAAAAGTTTCTCAAAAATCCATTGTTTAGGGTCGACTTTGACCTGTAGGTTCCGGCACTCACGTATAACATTAGCACACAACGTAAGTTGTGTGAGAAGCTAGGTTGTAACGCTGACTAAAGGGTTGTAATGATCAATTATGTATGTATAGTACGTTTTATTATAAAATTTAACCCAAATTTGATCTGAATTTCGGATTAATAAAGTGTAGTTTTATGTTGCCCAGTGTAATAATTTGTCTTATTTGTGGCAACAAACAATAACTCAAACGATATCAATACCCTTTAACATACCATCTATTAAATCAAATGCTTGATTGTATAAATGGATGAATGGTTGGATAAATGGATGGATGGATGGATCAGTTTTATGTTTTCATTTTTACGCTTTTTAAAAAATTTTGTTGTTATTCTTGTTGTAGTTGTTCTAGTTTGGCAGCCATAAAATATATTTTTTCATAAAAAAAAAAACAGGAGAATAAAATTTTGCATCATGCTCAGCTAGACATTTTATACTCGTATCTTTCCATTGGATTGGATCAGCCATGCTGATATGATAGAATTATTTTCAATAAAAATAACAACAACAAAAAAAAATTAAAAAATTATTAACAATTCTAGTATTGTTGTTGTTGTTGTAATTGTTGTCGTTGTTTTAATTTTCTTTCTTTCTTTCTTTTTTTAATTGCAAAACAAAACAATCTCACGCTGTTTTATGATGAGACTGGCATTGCTGCGGCTGTGGCTGCTACCTTTGCCTAACGTTTATAGGCAAAAGTAACAACATTTTCATTTTGAAGCAACTGTTGCTGTTGCTGCTGCTTCGCATTGATTGAAATTTGAAATTTAAAAGGCTGGCCAGTCTATAAATGATATATTGGTTGGCTAGCTGGATGACTAGCTGGATGACTGGCAATGGTCTTTTGATTTTAATTGTATTCAATGGTTTTTGTTGTTGTTATTATTGTACACAAATTTATTTTTGTTTTGCTAAATAACAATACAAATACACTCGTAAGTGTATAAACAAACACACGCACACATGGCTGCATATTTGCCAATGGACAGACAGACAGACCGACAGACAGCCAGATTATACCATAAAATTGTAAAAATTGTTGAAAATATTATTTTTTTACGATTTTATGAAATAAACATTCATTACATTTTACGTACGTACAATAAACATTAATTTTTTGTACAGAAATATATGGGGTACTAGAAACAGAAACGATCATATATACAACAACAACAACAACAACAATAATAACAATAATAATAAAATATTGCATCTGAATGTAAATATTTCTTTAACAAATTCTGCAATTTTTCTTTCTTTTTTTCACGATAAACATCATCGACTACATTGTTCGATAACACTTTGCAATCGTTGCATTGCTTTTATTGGCTTTAAAATTCAATAATTACTGCAGTTGTTGTATTTTATTAAAGAGTTTAGCATTTACTATGGATCTAAAATAATTCGCAAATTTTATTTGATTTTTATCACTCGAATACTTCAGCACTGATAACAGGAATTTATAATATTCTGTGGAGCATCAAATTTCTGTTGCATTTATTGCTTAGATTAGTGATAACGCTGGCATCTAACCATTCATAAATATATTTCGGTGCCAACATTTTAGTACAATGGCTCAACTTGACTTCCGGATACTGTACTTGTCTCAATGGCAATGGTACGCGTCCTCAAACATTTTAGAGAAACCCATATTAGCTTGCCAATGGCTTTCGCAAACGCATTGAAAAACTATAAAGGCTTTCACTGCTATCCATGGTGAAAACCTTACTGCTGCTCTGTAGTTTATCGATACTGGGGCCATCTTCTCAAAACTGTAATAAATATTGATTGTTACGGATACGCCTCATACAACTTTGCCGACTTTGGGCTAGCTTGCTATGAGCTTAACATCGTAAACGGTAGCTCCACTTTGAAGTCCCGTAGTTTAGTAAGTAAAGGTCGTTTTTTTTATAGAGGTATAGAACTTTAAGTTGCAATAAAACAACGATGGATTATTCGATTGACATGAATTTTATTTATCCGAAAGATAATCTTGTGGCATTACATTTTAAATATGATTTCTGCCATATAACCGCCACGGCTGGCGCGGATGTAGTCCAATCTGGACGTCCAATTTTCGATGACTTTTTCCAACATTTGTGGCCGTATATCGGCAATAACACGGCGAATATTGTCTTCCAAATGGTCAAGCGTTTGTGGCTTTACCGCATAGACCAATGACTTTACATAGCCCCACAGAAAGTAATCTACCGGTGTTAAATCACAAGATCTTTGGAGGCCAATTCACAGGTCCAAAACGTGAAATTAGGCGGTCACCAAACGTGTCTTTCAATAAATCTATTGTGGCACGAGCTGTGTGACATGTTGCGCCGTCTTGTTGAAACCACATCTCCTGGATATCATGGTTATTCAATTCAGGAATGAAAAAGTTAGTAATCATGGCTCTATACCGATCACCATTGACTGTAACGTTCTGGCCACCATCGTTTTTGAAAAAGTACGGACCAATGATTCCACCAGCCCATAAAGCGCACCAAACAGTCAGTTTTTCTGGATGTAACGGTGTTTCCACATACACTTGAGGATTACCTTCACTCCAAATGCGGCAGTTTTGTTTGTTGACGTAGCCATTCAACCAGAAGTGCGCTTCATCGCTAAACAAAATTCGCTTATGAAAATCGGGAACAACGGTAATCTCGTTTTGGGCCCATTCGACGAATCTACGCCTTACTTGATGATCGTTTGGCTTCAATTCTTGCACGAGTTGGATTTTATGAAGTCAGAACAAGATTTTAATTCCCAAAAATTCCACTCCTCATATATACATCATACATCGTCATACTACACATTACGTATAGTTTGCGTACCAACCCATCTCTCTTATGGACGTATAACATGTTTGCATGACATGTGAACCCAGTGCAACATCTGCAAAGGGGTTGTAAACAAGATTTAGTGGCTTCGATCACCCCATTACATACTAGCTCTTTCGGATCGAGGTGAGGCCAACCTTGCTTTATGGCTGTCACGTCTGATGGGTGTTGTACAACTGATAGATTGAGTACGTAGGCAGTCAGCCATTCTGATTACTAGTGGTACTTCAAGTTGCTCTTGCACCGATTCGGAGCCATAGAGATAATGTCGGAAATTGAGTTGCAATCGGGAATAGGTTTTTCGATACTACGATCGTTCTAAAAGAAAACTTAAGTTCTTTGGCATAGAGGAACTAAAACGGGGTGGAAAGATTACTAATTATCTTGTTTCCTATAATTGTATGGTCATCCATTCTCCATCGTACTATTTTTGTATTCATTATCCCCCTTACTTTATTGAAAACTCGATATTCTTCCACATTTATAGGGCCAAAGAAAATTATTCGTTATCGCATGTAAGGTTATTCGCAGCACAGATGCAAAGTTCTTAGCTTCCTGACATCTTCAACTGAACTCTCCAAAAGTCAAGGTTGTTGATATATCGAATATTATTTTGAAGTGTGAATGGTTTCTTATAGGGGCCGCTTTAGGCTAGGTTTGGATGTTGACTTTTGGTATCACGAGCAACTTTATCTCTGGCCCAACGTCAATGGTTAATATTGTACTCACTACAGATTCAAGGTTACCATCACCGTACTCCGCTAGGGATAAGTTGATCTAAGAGTAACACTATATAACTGTGACGAACGATGCTCTAAACGATCTATCATTGTAATAATATGATATGATAATGAACATGCCATAGATGTGAAGAAGATAAGTCTTGAGGTATGTATGTCAAAGAATTTTATTATCCGATAGCATAATCCTGAAAAAGTTTGTTACTTATCATCCATTTGATTCTAAAAGCTCAAGAGCTCACTATATTAATAGAACAGCTTGCTCTAATAAATTTAAAGTTCTTAGCTCTTGGTCGTAGCCTTATGAGTAATATTACAGATGAGTTCTGCTTAGGTTATGAAGAACAATATGAATAAAATGCAATGTATTGTGCGAAAATAATTCAAGGCTTTAACACCACCTCATATTCAACAGCTTATTCAGTATATTTACCCTGCTTCGAGGATTAAGTAAACTGTCTTTGAAGTCACCATAGTCTAGTAGGTAGTGAGTTGGCTTATTAGAAATGAGGTCTCGGTTCAAGTCGAAAATATGAAAAAATATTTCTTCGACGACTGCCTCTCAGCAGATTGCTGGAAAAAAAACTCCGAGAGTAAAAAAAAAAATTGCCATGAAAAGAGTCTCAAAAATCTGTCTTTCGGAATCGATTTAAATCTGTAGTTAGCGCCGCTCATGTACAAAAAAATTAACACACACAACTTAGGTGGTGTGAGAAGCTAAGTTCTAATCCTGACTAAAGTGTTGTAATAACCAATTACATATGTATGTATGTATGTATTTAAAAAGCGGGACCAGAATCGATATTAAGAAAGAAAATCCTTAATTGCCATGCAATTGAATACCAATGGACTGAAGCCTTACGACATCAAGTATGACAAAATCCCTGAACTACAGTTTCTTCATATTGACTCACATCTATGCAGCATTCAACATTCGTTTCAAATTTGATCAAAATTTTGCATTCAAATCTAACATTACATGGCTTTAAATTTACTCTTCACAATCCTAATCCCAATTGGCCGTTTGCTTCTACCACATACATACACACATATGTAACTCCATACTAAGAACAATATTTATTTGTTTCTAATTTTTCCCTTTTTTCTATTTTGTTTTTGTATTCTGTTTTTTTTTTTTTTTTTGTAGCGCACTGATGAACCTGGCATCCCTGAATTCGAAATGTGCCAATTTATGGAGAATGATTTTCTAACACCCTCAGCATATCAAATAATATTCTTTGCTAGCTCATATTTGCTACCCTTGATGGTCATTAGTGGTCTGTATGTGCGTATGATTACACGTTTGTGGCGACAGGGCAGTGGTGTTCGCATGTCTGTCGAATCGCAGAGGGGACGTAAACGTGTCACACGTCTGGTTGTTGTTGTTGTGATTGCATTTGCATCATTATGGTTGCCGGTACAGGTGAGTAAATTCTTTCGATTTCTTTCTTTCTTGCAACTACGATTGAAACATATCACACGGCAACAAAATGTTGTAAACATCACGGTGTGTATATAGGGCTGATGATGATGACGATGATGATGATGACACTTTATTCATCTCCCGGTTTTTTTTCTTCATTTGTTTTCAATTCCGTGCATAGTTTTGTATTTAAGGAGAAAAATAGAGAGGGGAGAAGGGGAGAGGGTTGGAGGATTATTATTGGTTTATCAATATTTGGTAGTCGACAATGTTTAACAGCCTAGACTATGGATGGAAGGGATTCTATGTCTGATGTAGCGACAACTCTGAAAAAATTTTGATATGATTTATGTTGTTGTTATTGTTGTTTTTCAGTTGTTTTAACAAATTTTGCCTTGTTTTTCGATTTCGATTTCGTTTTTTTTTCAGGAATTTTCCATTTCATCCTACACTTTATATGTGTATCTCTGTTACATTGTTTCAGGACGTATTGTTGTTGTTGTTGTTGTCGATGTTGTTATCGAAAGTTGATTCAACATTCTGTCTGGTTGCTAATGCCAATCAATGCACAATGGGTGGATTATGTTCCATGAAAACTATTTCTCAGTGAAAAATTTATATTTTTTTTAATTCATACGCCTACTTAAGCACAGGCGATGTCCAATGCTGTGGTAAATAGATCGAACTTTTCTTATCTTGCCTTTATACGAGCTTGAATCGCATGATCCTACACTTTGAATTCAGAAGTTTTAGTGTTTGACCAAATTCCCTCAGCCCTAGCCAACTATAGTCGTATATTAGGTAGGTAGATTGGAGTGGTAGCTGTGATACCAAAAGCTTGCTTGAGCATGCATAGAGGCCCGCTCTGACGATACCGGTAAATGCAGTCCCTGTACTGAACGAGTTCCATCAAACTAGGATAGAAGTCGGTCAGCACAAGCGCTGCACATTATAGTTGTATATAGCTATCTCAAGACATTTGCCTACAAGATCAGGAAGGAAAATTAAAAAAATTCCTGGATTTAGTTCACTTAAAAAATCCTATTCCGCGGAATAAATGGAAGAAAGTATGTTGAATTATTTATTGAAAAACAACAACCAAACCTTTTTATGTTGGTTCAGACAGTATTATTACGCGGGAGATAGCCAGCCTGCTGAATGTTTTTCCAGCATTGATTTTTCTCACATGGCATTTGTTACTGTAATGGTCCTTCAGATTCTCTCTTCTTTTTGTAATCCTTCTTTTATTGGTTCAACAAACTTGTCTCTCATACTTTACTTTTTCTCGGACAGTAGCATCCTCCTGCTTTACATTGTCTACCATTAGAATTCTACTGGTCACGGACTTTATTTCCCTTCATTCTATGTCACAATATCGGGTGCTGGAACACAAAATATTAACTTTTCATATCCAAATTTTTGGAGATTAATTTATCCTCCGATGTAGTAGATACCGGCCCGTCAAACAATTGTGGCCATCCAATCTTGACAGAAAATGCACGCATTCTTTGATGAACAGTGACGACACAAACATACCTTCGTCTGGGATTACTGGACATTGTCTCATAGACAGACAGCACTTGATCGCAAATTACTGCGACTACAGCCGCAGTTGTAAAAGATGAAGAAGACGCCTTGTCAGGCTAAGGTAAAGTTCAAATATCTATCCGACGTCTCAGATTTGGAAAGTATTTTGTATAATTACAATCTCATACTATCGCAATGGAAATGAGTTTCCACATAATACTTTCAATTATACACATACCAGTCGCCGTAGTCTAGAAGGTAGTGTGTTAGCTTATTAAACAAACGTCAAGTCAGACGTCTTCAACGAAACGGAACATAAAAAAAATATTTTTTCAATGACTTCCTCACAGCAGCTTTCTGGCAAAAACTCTGAGAATAAATAAAATATTCGCCTTGAAATGTGTTTTAAAAAATCTGTCGTTCAGAGTCGACTTTAAACTGTAGGTCCCGACACTCATGTTTGAAATTAACACACACAACATGAGTGGTGCGAGAAGCTAGATTGTAATCTTGAGTGAAGGGTATGCATGTTTATATGTAAGTAAAATCACATGTTATCACAGTGAAACTGCGATTCTACACGATATCTACATTCAACTACACATATAATATATTTTGTCTTAGGATGTTCGGATTTGCCTTTACTAGACGCCTATACCCATGCTACCGCTACTGTGGGGAGTATTTCCTGCTTCAGCACTAGCTCCTACCAAAGAAGTGATGCGATACCCACCACCTCTTTATACCAAACATTCTTATCAGCATCATAGGCTGCTCGCTTATCCTAGTGGAATTTGGCTTGATGTCATAGATCGTGTGTGAAGATCTTGAGAAGCAGGGTGATCTGATGAGCTAGCTTTTTTTTTCGCTGAGTGCCTTTCTAAAGCTGTCGTCCATACACTTGCCACCATCATTTATTATTTAATGGACTTGGCATGACAGTAGAGACTACTCTTGTGGCTCTATCCTGTTATCAACTTTTCTTCTTCAGTCAACACAATATGCTTGAGGCATTGTTATGTTTCATTTGTTAATTTCCGTGTATGATTCTTCATCGGGAAATAATGTCTTTATTAACCTCTTAACCCGTACCCTTTAGTCAGGATTACGACCCACTTTCTCACACCATTTATATTGCGTGTGTTAATTTTATACATGAATGGTGAAATCTGCACTTTAAAGACGACTCCGAACGACAGATTTTTGAGAAACTTTTTCATGGCGATTTTTTATTTACTCTCAGAGTTATTGCCAGAAATCTGCTGAGCGGCAGTTGGCAAAGAAATATTTTTTCATATTTCTTTTAGTTGGAGATGTCAGACCTGGGGTTTGAACCTAGGCCTCACGTTTGCCTACTAGACTTTGGCGACTAACGTGCAAGTGCCAGGCATTATAACCATTACCTGAATATATTTTCTATTAAGAGTAGGTGGTCTTGGATTTAATGTTTTTTTTTTTTTTTTTGTTTTTTTTTTTATTATGTCCTTTATTCAATTTACTTATTTAGAGTTAGATAACATTTTATGAGATTTTACATTAGTATTACAACAATTGTATCATTTGTTTTAAGTATATTATTCTTAGCTAAATATGTAAGTATATCACAGATTAGGGATGAAAAGTGAGGATTTAAAAACCCTATGAATGATTTAATGTTTTGCTGTGTTCAAAGACTTTTTGTATACCTCGCCTTATTGTATAATATGTCGCTCTATAGGAAAATAAACCCTTGAGAGGCTTTTCAAAGCTCTTTTCTGATCTTTCTCTTCCCTGTCTGTCTGCCTACACTTTCCACTCTGTCCACTCTTCCAATTTTTGCCCGCCCTCTTCTTGTCTTTAACTTCAAATTAGCTCGCCCGTAATATATATAGGGATCTAGTGCTACCTTATTACTTTTTATTTTATTTTTTCTCCCCATTTCCTCCATCCTTCGCCCATAGTGCATTGAACGTTGCTTTGCATACGATAGATTGTATTTAATATTTAACTAATTGAGTCTCTTATACATATTTTTCAGTTGATTCTATTGCTAAAAGCACTCAATATCTACTATGCCGATACAAAGTTCACCGTTATTTTACAAGTTGTCGCACAAACGTTGGCGTATGCAAGTTCCTGCATAAATCCGGTACTCTATGCATTTTTATCGGATAATTTTCGTAAAGCATTTCGTAAGGTAAGTGAAATTTAATCTATGTATACTAAGGCAGGATAGCCTTTTTTCTTGTTTTTTTTGTTGTACTTTCAAACAGTTGTGATGGTGGGTTGTGGCGTTGATGATACAATGTAACTTAATATAACGCAACGTATACGTATACGTATTAATACGACGAAGGAAATTTTCTTTACGAAAGAAAGTAAAGTTCATTAAACTTCCCTTAATGGTTGATTGCATGGTTGCTTGGTTAACTGGTTGAGAGTAGAAGAGATAGGAGAAGACATGCTTTGCTGCATGAATTCGGTTGTGTGCAAAACGATTTGAATTTTTTTTGTTTAATTTATTTGAATTTTAAAAATGCATTTAAATTTGTTTATTCTGTGGCAAAATGAAACAAATACAAATAGAGTGGGCACAGGGGAGGTGTTAGGGGGTAAACAAATATTTGCTTATTTGTGCGTTTAATTGGCTGTTGAATGAATTTTAACACGCCATGTAACTGCTATACCATGCCGTGCATCAGCCAGTCATACCTTGTTTGTTTGCCAATGTGCTGTTGTTGCTCTTGTCTAAATATGGATATAGTCGAGCCCGGGTAAATATTTATTAATTTTCATTTTAATTTTTAATTATAAATTGTTTTCTTTTCTTTTTTTTATTGTTATTGTTATTGTTATTATTGTTATCGAGATATTGCCAATTGTAAATACCTGTGCTATTGCCATTGCTATTACTACTACTGTTGTCTGTTTGTTTATTTTATTTACGAGGCTTGAATTTGTTTTTGTTTCGTATTTATGTTTTTACCATTCATTTTTATTTATAAATTCTGCACTTATTTCACACGTTTAGCAATTTTTTTTTTGTTTTTTTGCGCAAAAATTTATTGAAAGTTCTTGGAATTTTTTTACATTCAAAATTTTCGTTCGTTCGTTCGCAGCCAACCAGCATTCTTCTTTGCAAAAATTACGTTTTTTTTAATGTTTTCGCGTGTTTCGGATATCTTTTTTATTAGAATTTTTCAATATAGGATTTGTTTTTTAAATTAAGAAAGCAAGCAAGAAAGAAGAGAAAAAACGCGTAATTTAATGACGATTTTGAAAGTGTGAAAAACATGCCAAAGATTGTAAACATGACAGTGTTTATACAAATTTAATGACCTTATCAGTGGGTGTTTCAAATGCCATCATAAAACAGGGGGATTTCCAATATTGAAATGAAATTTAATTTTATATTAAAACGTAGCTAATACGCGCAAGAAAGAAACAGCGCCACTGGCCGGCTAACTGACGGACAGACTAAATTATTAAAATATAATCGAAGCCTTTGAAATGACTTACAATGAAATGAAGAGAAGCATAAATGGCGGCTGTAGTTAAAAGGAAACATACATACAGACCAGAGATCAGCAATGAATCGTTTTTCCGCTACTCATAAGTACTCATGAAATTTTGAATATGAATAAGTCAACAGTATTGAAATTCAACTACTCTGATTCATTTGTACTCACTACAACATTGATTTATAAGTACACAGGTTGCAATGAGTATGAGTACAACATTGACATCAAACTCACATTTGCAGTATGTTCGATTCATACGACTGCTCATTAAGATTCATATAGATTCATTTAGCAAAAAATACTTATAATACTTATAAATAATTCGAATCGTTCATCAAAATTTACAGTCTTAGTTGTTTTTGCATTTACAAAAAAAGAAAAGAAATAACATTCGCAGTATGTTCGATTCATAAGCCTACTCATTCAGAATCATAACTTTAGAAAAATACTTATAATACTCATAAATGATACGAATGATTCGAATCATTCAGCAAAATTTACACTCTTAGTTCTTGTTGCATTTACAAAAAAAAAAAGAAGAAAGAAAAAGGCAAACATCAAGCAAACTAAACCAAACACACAATCTTCTAGTGAGTGTTGTAGTGTTCATATGCGAATCATACTTATTTTGTGTGATTCTTGTAAATGTTGAGTCATGGAGAGTCGAAATCAACAACATCATGCGTATTGTTAAGTATGAATACGATGAGTACTTCAAACTGTGAATACGAGTAGTATGAGTATGATATTAAAATAACTATGAATGCGTATAAGTATCAGAAATTATAGTTATGATTCGAATCTACTCATATTTACTCATTGCTGATCTCTGATGCGTACATATATCAGTGGTCATTACAAACCTTCAGTCAGGATTATGGCCTAGCTTCTCGGGCCTCTTATGTTGTGTTTGTTAATTTTTTATCCATGAATGGCGAAATCTACAGTTTAAAGACGACTCTGAACGACAGATTTTGAAGAAACTTTTCCATGGCAATTGTATTTACTCTTAGAATTTTTGCCAGAAATATGCTGAAAGGAAGTCGCCGGAGCTTCAACCGAGGCCTTACGTCTAATAAGCCAACACACTACCTACTAGACTACGGCTACAAGCCTCCATCAGGCCTTGGCCAGATATGTTGTTCTTACTTTTTTACTTACTTAATTGGCCATTACAAGCTTTTAGTCAGGACATAACACATGTTGCGTGTGTTAATTTTATCTATGTATACAGGTTAACATCGACTACGAACAACACATCTGACAAGATTTTCGTGTAGTTTTATATACTCGGAGGTTTTACCATCAGATAAATGCTGGGATGAACAAAAAAATTTTGTTTTCAAGAAGTTAAAGCTAGGGTTTGAACTCACGATCTGTTGGCTACACGACTTTGTTATCCTGCCCATTCCCGAAACTGACAAGATCCATTACTGTATTGTTAATTACAAGATCGCAGATTTTCAATGTGGAGAAATTGCAGCAGTCTTCTGGCAAATACTCTGAGAGTAAAATAAAAATTACCATGAAAAAAAATCTACTTACAACAGCTACTCATGGATAAAATTAGAACCCATTAACATGGGTTATGTGTGAGTTGTTCTCCTGACTAAAGGCTTGTAATGGCCAATCAAGCAAACAAGTATTTATGTAAGTAAGCTATAGAATTATAAGCATTTGAAAAAATATCCATTGCTGGTTAGATGTTTAGCTACCGAATGATAAATAGAACACTGCTATTAGATTACTGGTGGCACATAAGATTCATGACAATTACAAAACATAAAATTACAATGAAATTCTTTCAAATTCATTTGTTTCCTTCTTTTTCTTGTTTTGTGTAAAGTATTTTTAAATTCAAATATACCACAAAAATATTTAAAAAAAAATTACAATTTAAAACAAAAAAAATTAATGGAAATCATTCAAGCATAAAAGCAAGAAGAAATGCTTTCTAAACAATTTTATTTAAATTAACAATTTGAAAAATCAAATTTTATTACTTCTTAAAATATGGACAAGACTACATAACATGTCCAATTTGAAGAAAATTATAAGATTTTAATTAAAATGATGACCAATTGAGAAAATTTATTAATTTTAAGAATTTCATCAGAATTTCTGTTGGTTAAGTACGTACGTACGTACGTACACTTTCTAATCAAGTTTTAAATAAATTCATACGATGACTGCCTATCGCTGTCTCTGTATCTGTCTCTATTAAATTAAATTAAATTACTTTTGAATAACCAGACAGACACTAACATTACATCGTTAGATTATGTTAGAAAAACCAAAAAAAAAAACAACAACAACAGAAAATGAAATCTCAGTTCGAGTTTATGACAACATCAAAGGGAAAAATGATAAATTATTTGATTTCAAATATATATTCTATCACACACACAATGATCTCTTAATTTCTGTATTAACTGTGTGTATGTGTGTGTGTGTATAGGTTTGTCTAAATGTTTACACATGAAAGAATAGAAAATATTTTTCGATTTAATTTTTAGAAATTTTTTGATAAAACCATAATAACTCACACAGAGAAAGATAGAGAGATACAGAGAGAGTAAATAGTACTTTAACAAATTTACTTGTAATTATTTACACTGTAATAAACAATTTGGTTTCTATATGATATTATTGTAAGTGTAAGTGTATTAAGGTTTTTCCCTATAATTAACCACATAAGAAATACAAAGTTTTTCAAGTTCGAGAATTTTTTTTTCGTTTTAATCATCTTCTGAAATATCTAAAGTCCATTTACCTGATCAGCGACAGGCACTACGGTCTCGGTAGAGCCCGTTGTACTGCTGAACTGTTGGTGTTGCTCTCAGAAAGTTGGAACCAGTCTATCCAACAATATGGTGCGAGCAAGGTTGTGGTAAAACGAAATACAAAAAATATTTCTTCGACGACCTCCTCTCAGCAGATTTCAGGCAAAAACTCTGAGAGTAAATAAAATTGCCATGAAAAGTTTCTCAAAAATCTGTCGCTCGAAGTCGACTTTAAACTGTCGGCTCCCTGCCACTCATGTATAAAATTAAAACACACACAACATAAGTGTTGTGAGAAGAGTTGTAATAAACAATTACGTATGTATGTATGCAAGGCGACAGATTTCTGGCAAAAACTCTGAGAGAAATAAAATTGCCATGAGGAGTTTTTCAAAACACTGTCGTTCGGGGCCGACTTTAAATTGTAGGTCCCGCCACTCATGTATAAAATTAACACACACAACATGGGTGGTGTGAGAAGCTAGGCCATAATCCAGACTGAAGGGTTGTTATGGCCAATTATGTATGTCTGTTATGTGTAAGCGTGTTGTAGTGTTCACTTCCGGAATGAGATAACCAAATTGTAGAACGTTTTTTCACGTACCCAAGTACCGATCAGAGATCGGCAATGAGTATTCAAAAGGATGAGTGGTTTCGAAGCATACTCATAATTTCTGATACTTATACGCATTCGTACTTGTTTTAATATCATACTCATACTACTCATATTCAAAGTTTGAAATACTCATCGTACTCATACTTAATAATACGCATGATGTTGTTGATTTCGACTCTCCTTTACTCAACATTTACAAGAATCACACAAAATAAGTATGATTCGCATACGAACACTACAATACTCACTAGGTTGTGTGTTTGCTTTGTTTGCTGACTTTGTCTTTTTCTTTCTTCTTTTTTTTTGTAAATGCAACAACAACTAAGACTGTAAATTTTGATGAATGATTCGAATCACTCGTATCACTTATGAGTATTATAAGTATTTTTCTAAATTTTATGAATCTAAATGAGTAGGCTTATGAATCAAACATATTTCGAATGTTATAAGTTTGATGTCAACGCTGTAATTATACTCATTGCAACCTGTGTACTTATAAATCAATGTTGTAGTGAGTACGAATGACTAAGAGTGCATAGTTGAATTTCAATACTGTTGACTCACTCATACTCAAAATTTCATAGGTACTTATGTGTAGCATTGCTGGTATCGATCTGGTATCGATCATTTTAAATTGAAAGCGTTTAAGCTAACTAAAGCCTTTAATTTTATAATTTCATAATGGTTTTCTTTTTACTATACCTTATATTTTTTTATTTATTTTTCATATGAATAAAAAATAAAACATTCACAAAAAATTCTCATCACAAAAAACTGATTTTTATGATTGACTCGTGTACTACAACATGGCATTTTTTTTTTTTTCGATTGTTATTATAAACGTATTGTATAGTAGTAGTGGTAGTAATAAACTTAATTTAAGATACTTTTTTATTTATTTTTTTGTTTTTTTTTTAAGTATTAGCTGTTATCGGATATAAGCAAAAACAACAACAAAATTTTTGGGAAAAAAATGTAGATTTGTCCAACCAAATGAACTCATTTGATTCACACACTAAATTGTGAAAAATTTTGTGTGTTTTTCTTTAATTCGTGATCACATTTTCAACACAATATTTGGTCAATTCACACAAGCCGTTGTATCGTTGTATTCATTGTATTGTTGGAAGAACATACAACAGTGTATGATTGTTGTTGATAATTTTCATGTAAAAATCCGATACACTTATACACATTTTTTTCATATGTTTTTAAAAATTGTATTGGTTTCGTGGTATCAAATTGTGTGAATGAAAAAAATGTGCATATGTTTTCATGTGTTGTGTTGGTTTCGGGCTATCAAATTGTTTGAATGCCACGAAATACACAATACAGCATAGCATTGAGCGTTCACAAACAAACAAATGTATTCAATACAACATACGCGATACAAAGTTGTGTGAATTGCCCGATTGTTTTAAATTCTCGCTTCAATTTGTTTGTTGTATTTTATTCCTTGTTTGGCTCTCAATTTTTATTTCGTTTTAATATGTATCAATAATAACAAAAACAAAAACAAACAATTTAAAAAGCTTAATAATACATGATGATGATTTCCCTCCTCCAAAAAAATAGACGAATTTTTTTCGATTTTCTCTCATTGCGAAACAAAATAAAAAAATTAACATAATTTTTGTTAAAATTTTCTTTAAAAAAAACAACAAAATATTGGCGGAAAAAAACATTTTTTTAAAAAAGATAACAAATAAATAAATAAAATAAACAAAACATCCTAGATATGTACATATGTACGTATGTATGAATTAAAGCATCTATGCCAGAGCAGAGAACAGCCGAGCAGAGCTGGCAGTCTGGCAGACATAAAAATTGTGGAGGAACCTATTAAATGTTGAATTTAATGCCATTAAATATTTATAAATTTTCTTTCCATATTTTTTTCTGCTTTTTTTTTTATTTGCGAGTGTTGTTGTTGTTATAAATTAAACAAATAAACACTTTTTATGCATAGAATTGAGAGAACAACAACAACTTTATGAACATCTAATAATTCTTTTTTGTTTTTGTTTTATTTTTTTAAATTTTAAAAAGATTAATAATTTGAGGCAAAAAAACATATTAAATGCTTGCAATTTGCTATCGATCGCAAATAATTATTGGGTAAGGGAAAAAGTATATTTTTTTTTAATTTTCGCGTTATTTTCTTAAATCAAATTAAAAAGCAACACAAAGAAAAGTTATGAAAAATAATTATTACAATAACAAAACTATGTACTTACAAAGCCAATGACAGCTAGACAAGCAGAAGATTCTAGAAGTTGCCAAACCAATAAAATAAAGAATAAAGTTAAACAAAAAAATAACAATAATAGCAATAACAAGTAATGAAGTAGCCGTAGTCTAGTATGTAGTGTATTGGCTTATTAGACATGAGAACACAAATCGAATCCTCCCAGGTCAGGCATCTTGAACAAAAATGAAATACATACATAATGGCCATTACAACCCTTCAGTTAGGATTACGACCTAGCTTCTCAACACCACTCATGTTGTATGCGTTAATTTTATACATGAGTGGCGGGACCTACAGTTTAAAGTCGACTCCGAACGACAGATTTTTTGAGAAGCTTTTCATGGCAGGTTTATTTATTCTTAGAGTTTTTGCCTGAAATCTGCTGAGAGGAAGTCGCCGAAGAAATATTTTCATATTTTCGTTTTGACGTCTGACCTGGGATTCGAACTCGGGCCTTTCGTCTAATAAGCCAACACACTACCTACTAGACCACGGCGACTTCAAAAATGAAATATGAAAAAATATTTGTGACTTCCTCTCAACGGATCTTTGGAAAAAAACTCGGAGAGTAAATAAAATTTGCCACGAAAAATTTTTCAAAAATCGACTTTAAACTGTACACAAAGGGGTATTTTTGGTAGCGCGTACACACAACTATGGTTTGTTTAGGCTTAACCACATCTGTAACGTTTTCAGTTTCTTCGAATTTCTTTATACTCTTGTCAATTTCTTGCATATTATATCAATGCAATGAGCAATAATTACCCCGTAAAGCTCGCGTATTAGTAACGTTTGAATCACCAACTTTGTAACAACATGAAATGAAATGATTAATGCTAACAGATAGACAACGTGACATGTCACATGACTTTGTTGTAAACATAGATAGAGCTTCTCAAATGAAATTATAAACTTTTGAAGCTTTGAAAGAATAAATTATTATGAACATATTAAGGTAAAGGCAAAATTATTCCAAAATATGATTCACAATGTTATCCAAATTATTTATAAGTGTTTGATATCATTTATTCAATTGCTTAAAGGGGCAGTACAACCCTTTAGTCAGGATTACGACCTAGTTTCTCAACACCGCTTATGTTGTGGATGGTAATTTTGTCCTTAAATGACGGACCTACGCCGAATGACAGATTTGAGAAACTTTTACTCCAGAGTTTTTACTAGATGTCTGCTGAGTGGAAGCCGCCGTAAGAAATATACATAATTGGTCATTACAATCCTTTGGTGAAGATTACGACCTAGCTTCTCATACCGTTTACGTTGTGTGTATTAATTTAATACATGAGTGGCGGGACCTACAGTTGAAGGTCAGATTTTTGAGAAACATTTTCATGGCAATTTTATTTTACTTCGCAGAACTTTTACTAGAAATCTGCTGAGAGGAAGTCTTCAAAGAAATATATTTTCATATTTTCGTTTTGATGTCTGACCTGGGGTTTGAACCGTGGCCTAACTTCTTATAAATCAGCGCACTATCTACTAGACTACGGCAACTTCATCTACTAATCCATAAGCGTAACATAAATGATGTGTCATCCGACTCATGTATGCAATTTAAATTTCAGGATCGGCCACACATACATATAAGCTCAAATGAGATTATTTTACTCTTAGAGTCATAATTACAACTTGCCGTTAACTAAAAAGAAGGATTTTAACGGCTAGATAAATTGTTTTTATATATTATAAGTGGACAATAAGGTAGAAGTTAGCGTTAAGCTAAAGGGACTATCATTCTACCTTTAACTTTTAAAGTTCACTTTATGTTTGAGCTTGCCATATTATATATTATTTTCAATATGGCAACTTCAAATATAAACCAAATGAGGAAACACAACAACAACAAAAAGAGGCCCATCGTTGCCACTGCGTTTAAAAAAAATTGTTTAATTGAGCAGTTTTATCGACATTGCTCCGGCACTACCATGTTTTTGAAAAAGTGAACATTATTTTATCATTAGATTATAATAATGAAAAGAAGTTAAAGGTGACTTTAAAGATCGCTTTAGCTAAAGTTACCTTTAACTAAACCCAACTTTAACGGCGAGTTATAATAATGACCCTTAGAGTTTTTACCAGAAATCCGCTGAGAGGAAGTCGCCGATGAAATATTTTTTTCAGAATTCGTTTCGTTCGAGTTGCTTGTCCTGTCTTTTCAACCGTGGCCTTACATTTAAGAAGCCAACACACTGCCTGCTATACTACGGAAAAATCAGAACAAATTTCATAAAACTTCCTGTTTTAACATAAATTTTAAAAGAAATTTAATATGCTTATAAAATAATAAAAGACAACAATATCAATAAACAAATCTTTATCAACAATTGATAATAATTTATGCAAAATACATTCAATATTTACATTGAATCTAGGAAGAAAAAAAGGAAAAGGGAAATCAATTAACTTCCAGCACACCTAACGTATTCACCAATAATTTCGAAGATTATTTTCTATTGAAATTTATACTCGTAAATTATTTTTCATTAAAAAAAAAGTAAAAAATTTATTTAATTTGAATTTTTTTTTTGTTTTGTTTAATTGCAGCATAAGATTGATATTTTTTTAATAGAATTTTTATTATGTGTGATTTGTTTATGAACAAATGATGTTTATGGATAAATGATCTATGTATGTATACACAATCTGTACCTATGTTATGCTTATTATGAGTTTCATACAAATATATTGATTTTCTTTTCTTTTTTTCTTTCGTTTTGTGAAGAATTGAAATCAATTTTTTAAAACATTTCTTTTTCAGTTTCTTTAAATAAACAAATTAAAATCGAATACAGCATACATATGTACATATGTATGTGCACTTCACATTGTATGTGAAAGTTTTCCATTCTTTAATACATTCTTTAATTGAATGTATGCTAAAAGAAATTCATTTCATTTTAATTAATATAGATTCTCTCAAGTCCACGTTTATTAGTTTGTTTTGCAAATAGAGGTTGAACACTAGTTTCTGTTATATTTATTTACTTATGGTATGTACAAGAGATCCGAAATGAGTATTCAAAAAATAATTTTTGATACTTTCATACATATTTTAATATCATACTCATACTACTCATATTCAAATTTTGAAGTACTCATCGTACTCATACTTAACAATACGCATTATGTTATTGATTTCAACTCTCCTTTACTCAATATTTACAAGAATCACACAAAATAAGTATGATTCGCGTACGAACACTACAATACTCACAAGAAGGTTGTGTGTTTGCTTTGTTTGTGTCTTTTTCATTGTCTTTTACTTTCTTCTTTTTTTTTCGTTAATGCAACAACAACTAAGACTGTATATTTTGATGAATGATTCGAATCACTCGACTCACATTTATGAGTATTATAAATATTTTTTTAAATTTATGAATCTGAATGACTAGGCGTATGAATCAAAAATATTTCGAATGTAATGAGTTTGATGTCAACGTTGTACTCATACTCATTACAACCTGTGTACTTATAAATCAATGTTGTAGTGAGCACAAATGAATCGGAGTAGTTGAATTTCAATACTATTGGCTCACTCATACTCGAAATTTCATGCGTACTTATAAATAGCGAAGAAACGATTCATTGCTGATCTCTGTTATGTACTAGAGGGATAAAGACACCGTAGTCTAGTAGTAGAAGTCGCCGTATTCTAGTAGGTAGTGTGTTGGCTTATTAGACGAAAGGCCCGAGTTCGAATCCCAGGTCAGACATCAAAACGAAAAATATGAAAATATTTCTTCGGCGACGTCCTCTCAGCAGATTTCTGGCAAAAACTCTGAGAGTAAAAATTGCCATGAAAAGCTTCTCAAAAAATCTGTCGTTCGGAGTCGACTTTAAACTGTAGGTCCCGCCATTCATGTATAAAATTAACGCACACAACATGAGTGGTGTTGAGAAGCTAGGCCGTAATCCAGACTGAAGGGTTGTAATGGACAATTATGTATGTATGTATGTAGTCTAGTAGATAGTAATGTTAGCTTATTAGACGTAAGGACGTATTTCAAACTTCAGGTCAGACATGTAAAATTAAACAACAAAATTAAAAAAAAAATCTTTCGATCGCCATATCTCTCAGCAGATTTATGGCAAAAACTGTTGTGAGAGTAAATAAAATTGCCATGAAAAGTTTCTCAAAAATCTATCGTTCAGTGTTGCCTTTAAACTTGTAAGTGCCACCACTTATGGATAAAATTAACACACAAAACATGGGTGGTGTGAGAAGTTAGGTTGCAAATACCAATTAGGCATGGCAGTAAGTAGCCTATGATCACATCATGTATCACTTGCATAACGATTGGAATCGATATTTTCGACTATTGGCTTTCCAAAGCGTGATGCCTTAAAAGTATTGGAATGGAAAAGCGTTTTTCTACTCCGAAAGTATCACATCCTATTTATCAAGGCCTAGTAAGACATTAGTCATACTTGAAACCTTGCAGAATTGCATAAAAATACTCTCGAGACCTCTGCATAGGTTTTATTCTCTTGCCAAAGAGTTCAGTCAGAGGGATGTAGATCATGAAGATGAAGATGTTTGCATTTGATCCAAACTAGCAGTGCATATACAGTAAGCGTCGAAAGAAACTGCACACTAAGGATAAAATTCTAACAATCACCAAACGTAACTTTTACCACTTAAGGAGAGTGCCCGAAAAAATTTTACAAAATTTTGAAATTTTTTGTAATTTTTTTTGTTTTGTTTCAATTTTAAAAAAGTTGAAAAAAAGACAAAGACAGCAAGCAAAGCAAAGACACAACCTTCTAGTGAGTATTATAGTGTTCGTACGCGAATCCTACTTATTTTGTGTAATTCTGGTAAATGTTAAGTAAAGGAGAGTCGAAATCAACAACATCATGCGTATTTATAACCATGAGTACTTCAAATTTTGAATATGAGTAGTAGGAGTATGATATTAAAATAAGTATGAATGCGTATAAGTATCAGAAATTATAAGTATGATTCGAATCTACTCATCTTTTTGAATACTCATTGCTGATCTCTGATGCATACAATATCATACCAATATAATGTCTCCTATGATAAGGTAGTGACATTTCCACTGCCTCACAATAGGTACGGGTAACAGAGGTCATCTATGACAAGCAATGGAGGAAGTGTAAATAAGTTTAGTTTTTTAATCTATTTATATGTACATATGTATGTACATATGTATGCACATGCATAAAATATCTTCCATATTTATTTGCTTTAAATCTTTAAAATTATTTCACCAAAAATTCAATATGTATTGTTGCCTCTGATTTTAATTTAAAGTTTTAAAATCATTTTGTTTATATTTATTTAGAGAAAATCGGTTTTAAAATTATGAATTGATTTCATTTCATTTCTATTTTTTTTTGTTTTTTTTTTTTGTTCTTCTTCCACCATATGGCAGGCGCCATCATAATTTTTGAGAATTTTGTATGGCGGCTGATTGAAAACAATAAACTTTGCAAGTAAATAACTTTTAAATCTTTTTCTAATTGATTGAAATTGACCACATTTTACTACCGCAATAAAAACAGCAACAACAACAATAATAATAGCAATAATCAAATAAATTACAAATAAATAAATAAAAAAACACGAAACAAATAAGTGAAGTGATTTTATATGAAATTTTGTAGGATTTTTAATTTGTAATTTGATTTTGTTTCCGTTCATAATTTTCTGTTTAATTTAATTAAATTACACTGAAAAACGTTTAATTTTTGAAAGGCTTCGATTCAAAGACTTCCTTTTCATTCCATTCCATTGCGTCGCAATAAGGCTTATTATGGTGCTGTAATGCACGCAAGATTCATGCTCCCTACTAATCCATACACATAATTGGCAATTACAACTCTTCAGTCAGCATTACCACCTAGCTTCTCACACCACATTGTGTGCTTTAATTCTATACATGAGTAGCGGGACCAACAGTTTAAAGTCGACTCCGAAAGGCAGAAAAATTTCTCATGGCAATTTTGTGTTACTCTCAGAGTTGTTTGCCAGAAATCTGCTGAGAATAAGTCGCCGAAAGAAATATTGGAGTTTGAACCTTGGCCTTACATCTAATCTTCATCTACTAAGCCATAAGCGTAACATAAATGATGTGTCATCCGACACATGTATTCAATTTCAATTTCATGATCGGTCATACATATACTCGTATAAATGCTCAAATGACGTTAAGACGAATTGCAGGAAAGTCCTGTGGCAATAATTCAAAAACGTGGCATTGTATGGTTTACCTCATAGCCTATAGGGCCACTATATGCACACACAAGAGAAAGTTGGTAACAACTCAGTAGGATGTTTTAAAATATTATTACGAAAATGGAAAAAATGTAGATACCGGTGTTATGCTCTTACATCGCTTAACATCGAAATTATAAACAAAAGCTACGAAAACAAAACAATGTAGTAAACAAAACTGTTTACAAATTATCTTACTTCTTAATAAAGGGTGTTTTTTATAGAGGTATAGAACTTTAAGTTGGCATTACTTTTCAAGATGGCGACCGATTTAACAGCTGTCAAGTGATTTATTCTCAGTTTGGTTTGGCAATTCATCATGAATAGACTCATGGCTGTACAACGCTTGCAAATAGTGCAATTTTATTTAGATTTATTGAAAGACACGTTTGGTAACCGCCTAATTTCACGTTTTGGACCTGTGAATTGGCCTCCAAGATCTTGTGATTTAACACCGCTAGACTACTTTCTGTGGGGCTATGTAAAGTCATTGGTCTATGCGGTAAAACCACAAACGCTTGGCTTATTGCCGATATACGGCCATAAATGTTGGAAAAAGTCATCGAAAATTGGACGTCCAGATTGGACTACATCCGCGCCAGCCGTGGCGGTCATATGCCAGAAATCATATTTAAAATGTAATGCCACAAGATTATCTTTCGGATAAATAAAATTGATGTTAATCGAAAAATCCATCGTTGTTTTATTGCAACTTAAAGTTCTATACCTCTATAAAAAACACCCTATATAACAACTAACACCAGCATAAAAAAAGAAAGGTGAACAAATAAACAAAAATCCACAAACAACACTACAAGAATAAATGTAAACAAAATACACAAACAACTCTACAATAATAAATGTAAATAACGATGTTTACATTTATAAACAACGATTTTTACATTTATAGAGATTTCGAGAAAAGTCATGAACATTCGTTTTCAAGAACATTCATCAAACCGTATACTTTGCCATATAAAAGGGAAGGCAAAGCAAGCGACTGAGTTAGTGAAGTTCAGAGGACTATAACAAGTTCAGAGGAATAACAAACAAAACAATTGTTGTTGTTTACATAAAGCTGTGTACAGGGGCACACAGAATTCTGCGATTAATAAAGAATTTTATTTCAAAACTAAACACAAAATGTTGTTTTATTTTATTTGCAATCTACGAGCTCATATTTTAAACGTTTTTAAAAGGTAAAAACGTTACATTATTAAAAGAAGAACATTTTTTTTATAATTTAATTAAATTCTCTTCTTGCTAAATACATCAATAACAACAAAAAAAAGAAGAATAATTGTTAACAATACTCGTATTCATTTCAGAAATATGAGTTGAATATTAAAATGTTTTCGTTGTCCTGTGTTAATTGTTAGCAATTTTTATTGTCTGTTTGCAGTGGATTATTGTCTCTGTGGCTGTTGTTTCTGCTGTTTGTTTGTGTTTTTATTAATTTAAGTTTGTGATTGCGGTACAAATTTTTATTTTTATACGTTTTATTGCAAAATATTGCGTATTTAATAAAAAATAAATACAATAAAGAAAATCCTTTTTCGCGAACAATTTTAATAATTAAACTGCGTATGCTATGGCGTACACCGCCACATTTAATATTGTCTCTTTAAAGTCATAATAAAAATATGTAGTCTCGTGGAAAATATGGCTTGAATAGGAATGTTTATGAACACAAAAGTTAGTAAAGGGAAATCATTTTTATTAAGTAGATATCCGAATTAAATTAAAAAAAAAATAAAAAAAAAATTTTTGGAAAAATATTGTAAAATATTGTAGAGTTTAAGCCGCTACTAGAAGGAGCAGTAGTTCTCCATAAACAAACGTTTTTAGAGATCTTTCTTAGAAACGTTCCCATGCCTCTATAGAATATTTTGTCATTATCCATATTGAATATAAAACCAATAAATATTTCCTTCTTCTTCTTCTTCTTATATATAAAAATTAATGTGTGCGGCTAAACGGCTGAACCGATTTTCTTGAACTTTTCACAGTATCTTCCTGTATGTCTGGAAGGAGTTATAGGCTACTTTTTATGTTGAAATAGGCAAATAAAATAAATAAAAAAAGTATGAGTGTTATTGTCTAACAAAATATTACGTATACGTCACCCGTCCGCTCTATGTAACGATATATAGCGTTGGTCTCATGTAGAAAGGCCCTAACTCACACTTTTTTCCAAATTGATTTTTTTTGTGATTCCAATGCATTTAACACAAATACACATTGGAAAAAATGTGAGTTAGGGCCTTTCTACATGAGACCAACGATATATATGTATATATAAAAATGAATGTTTGTTTGTATGTAGGTTATAGAATCGTAAACAATGCCATTTGATAATGTTATGATCTTCAGCAAAGCTGTTGCGCATGGACCGGGGAAGGTTTCTAAGTTGATGTGACCAATTTCCGGCAGGTGGCGCCACTGAATATTACTAAAAATGTATTAAATCATAAACTGTGCATTTGATGATCTTTAGCAAAGTTGCTGCGCATAAGTCGACGAAGATTTCTAAGTTGGTGCATTTAATTTCCAATAGATGGCGCCACTGGGAATTATTCAAATTGAATTATATCGTAAACTATGCAAAAATGTGTTGATCGGACAAATACCAGACATTTTAATATTCATTATTTATGATTTTAATTACATTTAGTATAATTCATTCCTGTAAAATGTCAATAAGAAATTTGAAACATTTTAATTTTGGAAAATTTTTAAAAATGATGTTGCGTTCAATTGGATTGGGTGAGATTCTAATAAATTTAAATGCATTTTTCACATCGTTCTCGTGCAATCATGGCTTCAAAGCGGCAAGCAATTGATCGGCATTACGAACCTCAGAATCAGACGGGCAACGAGCATTGAGACTGGAAAATCTTCGAGTACATGCCGCTGAGACCCGTTGGCATGAATCACTTGCACAACGAGAAGTGAGATAAGAAAGTAATCGAATGCGAATGCAACGGGAAACAAAATCAATAAAATAATTCAAAATTAATTGGATATTTGTGTAATGTCTTTCCTTGAAATTTATTTGAGATGGTGGCGCAGCAACACGCGCCGAGTACAGCTAGGTGAATATAAAATATAAAATCTGTAATATAAACGAGACACTGGCCCGCTTTTGTGTAATTTTCGCTTCCATCTCATGAAGGCATTTGCTGCAAATGTAGCTTATGCATTCAGGTATGCTATGGCTTGTCCTAACGCCAACGATAAATACTAGATCTTCTGCATAACTAACTGCCTGCATTAACACATCCTTCTGGGCGGCAGTTGGTCACACCAATCGATTATAGGACTTTCTTGATTTCGTCAAATACTTGTCTCGACGGAGCATTCTTCTCCATTCGAATGAGCCAGCGCAGCCGATTGATGTTAAAACGCTGCACAATGTCCACGTCGTTGAGCATATACTCAGACTGGACCGAAGATCTTACGAAGGACTTTTCTCTCAAATACTCTTAAGGCGACTGCATCAGTGCCTGATAGTGTCTATGCCTCAGCACCATGAAGAAGCACGGTGAGAATGAGCGTCTTGTGGAGTATTAGTTTTTCCGTAAGAGTAAGCAGCATAAGTGATATGAAAAGCTAGGTGGTAATCCTGTCTAGAGGGTTGTAATGACCAATTAGATGAGATTGGCAACTGTTCCGAATACATTTGCAATCTATAGGTGGTCTTCATAAACTTTTTCGAAGCATTATGAGGGGGGTTGGGTACACACTTTAATGCAAGAGGGTTGCATAAGAATTAATTTTTATGAGAATACTGTTGAGTTGAGTACAGCATAAAACCATTCAAAGGCTAGAAATAGATGTCCAGCTTTAAAGGACTAGAGACTGCAAAGTGAAAGTGAAAAAGTAGTCAAGTTGGGTTTGCAAAGTAAAAGTTAAAAAGTACTCGAGTTGGGACTTTAATTTTTTACACAAGATATCAGAAAGAGCATCGACAAGCAATATTTAAAAAAAAAAAATTTTTAAATACAATTTTGATGTGAAGCTTAAAAATAAAATCTTAAAATCAAAATACATAATTTAATTAAATAATCTTAACAATATTAATTTGTTCTTCCATTTGTTTTTGTTTCTTTGCAGGCGATAAACTGTTCCAATCGCTTTCCAAATTATACAACAGATTTGCCGCCTGCACGTAAAACATCGTATGCCAGGACTTCATCTACAGGTTTTTAGATTTAATTTAATCATACAGAATAAATAATAACTAATAAATATATTAAATTTAATTCATATTAATTTGTATTTAAATGCAAAGAAATTGTAATTTATTTATTTGTTAAGGCATTTGTTATATACAATAGAGATATTATAAATATATGTACATACATGCATATATATACACATAAGCATATAGTAATTATAAGCTATTAAAAAATATAAAATATTTAAAAACAGAAAAATAATAAAATTTTAGTTAAAGGAAAATAAATTAAATTCTTATGAAATATGTAGAAAGGAAATGCTTCTCAATATTGCTTTGGGTGATGGATGTCTTCTAATAAATTAATTAATTTTTATTTATTTTAAGTGATTAAATATAAATTAAATTTCGTTTTAAGCTTATTGTTTATTAATTATAATAAATAATAAATAATAATAATTGTTTTATAATTGTTTATAATAATTTGTTATCATAAGAAATTAAATCGTTATTTATATTTACTTGCTCGTATTAGTTTAAATTTTAAAATATAAATTACGTATACGTACCAGAGATCAGCAATGAGTATTCAAAAAGATGAGTAGATTCGTATCATACTCATAATTACTGATACTTTCATGCTTATTTTAATATCATACTCATATTCAAAATTTAAAGTACTCATCGTACTCATACTTAACAATACGTATGATGTTGTTGATTTCGACTCTCCTTTACTCAACATTTACAAGAATCCCAAAAAATAAGTAGGATTCTCATACGAATACTACAATACTCTCTAGATGATATTGTTGATTTCGACTCTCCTTTACTCAACATTTACAAGAATCACACGAAATAAGTATGATTCACTTACGAACACTACAATACTCACTAGAAGGTTGTATGTTTGCTTTGCTTGCTGTCTTTGTCTTTATCTTTCTTCTTTTTTTGTAAATACAACAACAACTAAGACTGTAAATTTTTATGAAAGATTCAAGTCACTCGAATCATTTATGAGTATGATAAATATTTTTCTAAAGCTTATGAATCTGAATGAGTAGGCGTATGAATCAAACATACTGCGAATGTTGTGTGTTTGATGTCAATGTTGTATTCATACTCATTGCAACCTGTACTTATAAATCAATGTTGTAGTGAGTACGAATGAATCAGAGTATACTCAAAATTTCATGAGTACTTATGAGTAGCGAAAAAACGATTCATTGCTGATCTCTGATACGTACGTACGTATATCTGTAAGAATTTAGAATATGAAATCGTTTCATTTTTTGTCTTTTTTTTAACAATAATTTCGATGATTTAATAAATAATTTTGGAACTTACAGAAACTGTAACAGGGAATCAAAGAAATTATATTTAAAATTATGAAAAAAAATATTTTTTTTTATGTAAAATTAGCACAAAGAGAATGTAATTGTGCTACTAACTAATTAATTTTTTGTTTTTGTATTTTTTCTGTAAGTAGTAGAAATCAATATCGGTTTCAAATCATGACTCACAAAAAGAGTTTGAAACCTTAAAACTGTTAGAAATCATATCACAAAAGTATCTTTATGGAATTATAATTTTAAATCAAAATATTATATGTACATATAAAATATGTTGTAGGTATTAGCTTAATAAAGTTGCTCGCAAAGAAAATGCAATGCAGCATCATATAATATTTAAATGCAGATGTTTTATTTCATTACTCATTCCTTTAATCAAAACAATTTCGATTTCGTTTGTCATAGAAGTTGACTTGTTGACTCATTGTTAATACAATTAATTAATGTTAATTTTATACATGAATGTCGGCGGTACCTACAGTTTAAAGTCGACTCCGAACGACAGATTTTTGGAAAATATATCATGACAAATTTATTCTACTCTCAGAGTTTTTGAAATAGGCTGAGAGGAAGTCGCCCAAAAAATATTTTTTCATATTTTGATTTACTGGAAATGTCGGACTTGCGGTTTAAACCGTGACCTCACGTCTAATAAGCCAGCATACTACCTACCAGCGATGTCAGACTTTACATTCCTATTGAATATTTGAATTTAAGCTCTATTGAAGAGTAGAAATTATTGGGCAATTCACACAACTTTGTATCGTGTATGTTGTATTGAATACATTTGTTTGTTTGTGAACGCTCAATGCTATGCTGTATTGCGTATTTCGTGGCATTCAAACAATTTGATAGCCCGAAACCAACACAACACATGAAAACATATGCACATTTTTTTCATTCACACAATTTGATAGCACGAAACCAATACAACTTCCAAAAACATAGGAAAAAAATGTGTATGAGTGTATCGGATTTTTATATGAAAATTATCAACAACAATCATACACTGGTGTATGTTCTTCCAACAATACAATGAATACAACGATACAACGGCTTGTGTGAATTGACCATATATTAATGCCATGTTTAGCATCCTTTGAATATGGAATGCTGAATACAATAAAAATCTTTACATCTTTAAGAGAAATATTAAATAGCATAAGTGCTTCCGTATTTGCCATTATGCTCTTGAAGGCCTTATTGTGTTCTATTGTGCTCTCTCAAACTTTATAGGGTTTCCTTATAATGTCACGTTCAAGCAAACAAAAACACCCACGAGTTTTCTTCTGGAATGAATTAATGTCTTTCTCACACTCATTCGCCACAGAATCTACATGTTGTGCTGGAGGCACACTCTGCACAACACATTTACTCTTCTGAGTAAATGTACTCTTGGTCTACAATGCTATGTGAAAAGACTGATTACCAACCTCCAGTTATTTCTCGATAGTCTGATGCATGATCTGATCGTCATCTCTTACTGTAAATTCCCATCAAAAGTTTTGTTTGCCTCAAACTCACTGGGCTTGAGAAGAGTAATTACCTCTCGCTCCCTCAAAACGGTTCTGAGCCTTAAATAATATTGAGTAACAGTCTCATACTATCCTCTATTTAACCTCATAAAAGCCAAGTGCTCGATCGGCAGTCTAACTGTCACATGGCATTGTTTTGTTGCGTACTGATGGCATAGATTTCCACTTGGAAAACACCAGCGAGTTTCCCCTCAGAATATTTCATGCTAACACACCCTAGTCCCTTTATCTTCCTGAACTCCTCTCAAACTTTTTCCATCCACCCAAACAATTTCCCCACAGAACACTATGACGCATATCCAGACAAACATGACGTATATCCCCAGTACTTTACTGGAAGTCTTCTGCGTACTATTACGGCATGCCTGGCCTTTCTAGATGTGCCCTCCATGTAAATTAATTATCCAGTTTTATACCTCGATATTTGACCTTCATTTTCTGGGATATTATCTCACCAGCCAGTCGAATATTCTTCACATTTAGGAAAAAATTTTCTTCTTCTTGTAAATGTTGCTATTGTGTGCTCTCGCCCGTGTTTATCCTTACGCCCACTGGACCTTAGGTTAGATTAGCGGCTAGCTTGCCGTTCGCAGGCTAGTTCACTCGGTGGCCCATATGGCCTATTGTTTTACCCCATGTGAGGTAAGCACACATGTCAAGATTCGTCTGTTCTGAAGTGCATGACACTCGCATAAAAGATGTTGTACCGATTCAGTTTCCTCCACATTATGCCAGCTTCTGCAGGTGGGGTCGGCAGAGCCTGTCAGTGGAACTGTCATAGTGTCCCATTAGAATTCCTGTTAGAATACGCAGCGTTCTCTTGTCGAACTTGGTTCTCCCTTCTTCTACCTTTAACCCTTTGCACTCTCTTGTCGCCTCATTTGCGACATTTCGTAGGCTGGAGTGCAAAGGGTTAAATGTTACTATTGTGGTCTTATCCGGGTTTATTCTCAGACCCAGTGTCATTCACCCAACGCCTTACAATTTCAATACCTCTTTTTCGCAGAGAGTTGCTTGAAATTTGCCTCTAGCCATCAAGACTATGTCATTTGCATATGCTTCTCAAGTCAGTGCCTGCCTCAGATAGAGTTGTCAGTAGTTTGTTCACAAGCAGGATCCATGTTAATGGTGAAAGGACACCATCCTGTGAGCATCCCTTAGTTGGGCTGACTCGCTGTTTCTTTTACTGTAGGGGATTCCCCCTTAAATGGCCTACCGTTCACAAATAAGCGACACTTAACAGCCTTATCAGAAGGGCCATTTTAAAACCACTACATTGACAATCCAAGGCATACAGTACAGCTCGGTTTAACGGTATAGCAGCTAGTAATCTATAGTGTATGTAAATAACAATGTATAGTAATGTAAAGTGAAAGAGAAAAAAAAGGATTTCTTTAACAATCGAAAAAATCCTTTTTTTTTTTTGTTCTGCTTTTTAATTTCAATATTTTGTCAACAAGTAATCAAGTATCGCCTAAAGGGGTCTCTTTATTACATATCCATGTAAACTATTATCATCATCATCAATATTTTTGTTTTTGTTCTTCTATATGATTTCCGTATCATCATTTACAATGATAAGCTATTAAATATTGTTAAAAATGTATCATTATTATTATTGTTGTTGTCCTTTTGTAAGGTTTACAATGAATTAAAAATAAAACAAAAAATTTAAAACACCTGCCAACCTGTGTTGAGTTACTTAAAATCGATTTGTAAGAGTAGTAGTATGGGAGGAGGGTGAGGGAGGGTTAGCAAAAACTGTACGATAGTTTATTATTCATTGAAAACAATTGCATTTGACAGTTTTATCATTAATATTTAATACAATTAAAACAGGAAATAAATACAATTTCAATAAATTAATAAAGAATGTCAAATTAAAAGCCTTGTTTTATTATAATTTCAAATCAATTTAAAATCGTGTTTTTTTTTTGCTTCAATTTCGGAAACTAAAATGTTGCTCATTTTATTTTCTTTTCTTTACTTTTTTATTTGTTTTTATTTTCAACAAATTCAAATTGAATTTTAGATTATGCCGGTTGATTCCCATGGTATTTCATTGGCCCTCTTTGAACCATATGGCTTTTGAAAACCATTGCACGATTAGATGTGGTTATTTTTACACTGTTATACTATGTTCAGACATGCATTTTTATTGCGTAAATCACAATATTTTTAATTTAATTCATTTTAATAAAACTATTTTACATTATTACATTTTATTATCCCTTTTATTAAATTTACGCCAACATTTTTGACATGCTGTACATGGCAGCAAAAAATTGCAAGTCTTACTTACTTACTTACTTAATTGGCCATTAACATCCTGATTAACGGATTTCGGAATGCCTTAACACATCCTTCCAGGCGCCTTTGCTTCTTACGCCCCTACGCCAGTTGGTCCACCACTCGATGACAGTGCATCCAAGGTCTTCCTCTTCGCAGACAACCGCAGACGCCTGCATCAAATACCAGTCTCGCCAGAGCATCCTCCACAATTCCAACGACATTGCCAAGTCGCCTAATGTTAATACTCCACAACCGACAAAAAAATGTATGTCATCGACCAATAAAATGCAAGTCATCACCAAGAAAAATACAAGTTATCGACCAAGAAATGCAAATCATCGACCAAGAAAAATGCAAGACATCGTCCAAGAAATGCAAGTCATCAACCAAGAAAAATGCAAATCATCGACCAAGAAATACAAATCATCGTTCAAGAAAAATGCAAGTCATCGACCAAGAAATGCAAATCATCGACCAAGAAAAATTCAAGTCATCGACCAAGAAATGCAAGTCATCGACCAAGAAATGCAAGTCATTGACCAAGAAATGCAAGTCATCGACCAAGAAAAATGCAAGTCAACGACCAAGAAATTCATGTCATTGACCAAGAATGCAAGTCATTGACCAAGAAATGCAAATCATCGTCTAAGAAAAATGCAAGTCATCGACTAAAAAATGCAAATCATCGACCAAGAAAAATGCAAGTCATCGACCAAGAAATGCAAGTCATCGACCAATAAAATGCAAGTCATCACCAAGAAAAATACAAGTTATCGACCAAGAAATGCAAATCATCGACCAAGAAAAATGCAAGACATCGTCCAAGAAATGCAAGTCATCGTTCAAGAAAAATGCAAGTCATCGACCAAGAAATTCAAATCATCGACCAAGAAAAATGCAAGTCATCGGCCAAGAAATTCAAATCATCGACCAAGAAAAATGCAAGTCATCGGCCAAGAAATGCAAGTCATCGACTAAGAAATGCAAGTCATTGACCAAGAAATGCAAGTCATTGACCAAGAAATGCAAGTCATCGACCAAGAAAAATGCAAGTCAACGACCAAGAAATTCATGTCATTGACCAAGAATCCAAGTCATTGACCAAGAAATACAAATCATCGTCTAAGAAAAATGCAAGTCTTCGACTAAGAAATGCAAATCATCGACCAAGAAAAATGCAAGTCATCAACCAAGAAATGCAAGTCATCGACCAAGAAATGCAAGTCATTGACCAAGAAATCCAAGTCATCGACCAAGAAAAATGCAAGTCATCGACCAAGAAAAATGCAAGTCATCGACCAAGAAATGCAAGTCATCATCCAAGAAAAAAGCAAGTCATCGACCAAGAAATGCAAATCATCGACCAAGAAAAATGCAAGTCATCGACCAAGAAATGCAAGTCATCATCCAAGAAAAAAGCAAGTCATCGACCAGGAAATGCAAATCATCGTCCATGAAAAATTCAAGTCATCGACCAAGAAATGCAAGTCATTGACCAAGAAATACAAATCATCGTCTAAGAAAAATGCAAGTCATCGACTAAAAAATGCAAATCATCGACCAAGAAAAATGCAAGTCATCGACCAAGAAATGCAAGTCATTGACCAAGAAATGCAAGTCATCGACCAAGAAAAATGCCAGTCATCGACCAAGAAAAATGCCAGTCATCGACCAAGAAATGCAAGTCATCGACCAAGAAATGCAAGTCATTGACCAAGAAATGCAAGTCATTAACCAAGAAATGCAAGTCATCGTCCAAGAAAAATGCAAGTCATGGACCAAGAAATGCAAATCATCATCCAAGAAAAATGCAAGTCATCGACCAAAAAAATGCAGGTCATCGTCCAAGAAAAATCCAAGTCATCGCCCAAGAAAAATGCAAGTCATCGACCTAAAAAATACAAATCACCAACAAAAAAAAAAGTGCAAGTCATCTAGCAAAAAAATACAACTTGCGATAAATACGATATTTTGTGGTATATATACATATATGCATATAAACTCAATGAGAATTATTAAAAATTTTAAATCCATTTAACTAAAATTTAATTTTTATCCGTATTTACATATATTTTTTCATATATCCGGTTCCACATAACGCACGACCATAAAGAAACCTGTTTTGGAATCCTGGAGACTATGGCTATCCAGCCCACTGGGTCCGTTTCACCACTAGGTCCATTTTTTATACGATTTTGCCTTTGTTGCTTATTTGAAGACATCAATTAGCTTCAACGGCTATATCTCAGGTCCCAAGTAAAGCTTATTCGTAAGGAAACCTGTTTTGGAAATTTTAAGACTATGGCTATCTAGCCCACTGGGTCTATTTGCCCCACTAGGTCCACTTTTTAATATGATTTTTAATTTATTGCTCATTTGAAGGCATTAATTAGCTTCGACGACTATATCTCCAGTCCCAAGTAACAAACGACCATAAAGAAACCTGTTTTGTAATCATTGAGACTATGCCTATCCAGCTCACTTGATCCAATTCCCACATTAGGCGCATTTCTTAATAAATTTTGCCTTTGTTGCTTTTTAAAGGCATCAATTAACTTCGTCGCCTATATCTCCGGTCCCAAATAAATCTCGTTCGTAAGGAAACCTGTTTTGGAAGACTTAAGACTATGGCTATCCATTTGCCCCACTAGGTCCACACATCATGAGTGGTGTGAGAAGCTAGGTCGTAATCCTGTAATTACCCATTATGTACGTATGTTTGTCTAGGGGTTCAGATGGCAGCCCCATCATCAGACTAGCATGCTAATATTTTGCTAACTCGAAAGTGAACTAGTAACGGAATATACATTAAACACTTTAAAATGGAATTCGGACTAAAAGAGTAGAATAGTACGTTCAGATCTTATATGGCAATGGAAAATTGATTTGGAATCTGATCTGCAATAGGCGAAATCGGCAGAAATGTAAAGACGCTCCTTATAGGAGCGTATGGTATTCACAAATATATGGATTTCTCCATTGTTAAATTCCAGAAATACGATGAAAAAAATAATACAGAAATATGACAAAAGATACGATAGAATAGCAATAACAAATCAACAATAAGATTCTAGAAGTTGCCAGAAAATAATTATAAACTTAACAAATGCTTTGAATGTTCTAAACTCGTCTTGATATTTGTCGGGGTTTTTACATTCAATGTTTACAGTCTGGTCACCGACGAATGCAATATTTTAAGCGATTTAAATTGGAACTCCGGACTTAATTTTTAATTTTTATAAAATAGGCTCAATTTACTTTTTCCAGCGATATTAAAAAGGGTTTTCAATATCAAGAACCAAATTTTTACCGTAGACTTTGAGCTCTCCGTTACTAGAAAATGAGACGGCGGATTCTCACGCTAGGTTAGGTTCCCTTTCTGAGGGCGATTTAATAGTTGGTCCTGACCCCCCCATTTTGCCACCTCTACGGACTCATCAATGGATGGGTCAGGGAGGAAGAGCAGAGGCGTTGGGGTAACGGATCGGGTTGTTATGTTTCTAGATGTCTATGGCCTGCTATAGACAGTGTAAAAACAGGTTGGCTGTTGGGCTTGGATTAGGTCAGTTTAACGTTAGTTATGGAATTTATCACAGGGCACTGTGAGATTAGGTCGCTGACGGGGATCTGGAACAGATCCCAACCGGACTATTGCAGAGTATGTTGCGATGAAGAGGAGTTGGAGTTGGAGACTGTCGAGCACCTGCTCTGTAACTGCCCAGCCCTTAGTAGGTTGAGGTTGAGGATCCTTGGCAGGGGCTTCTTGACGGTTTGAATTGTGTGTAGAGAGCCGACATCAAGGCTCTCCACAGATTCATTAGGAGTTTGAGCTGGTTGAGAAATGCTAGGGCTTCGTCTGTGTAATCGCGCTCTCCCTTTTTCTTTTGTTTGGTCTGAGTAATTCCTTCGCTTTTCATTCTCCCTTTCCTACTCCCCTGCTTTTTCCTATACTCTCTATTATCCTTCCATTTGAAGGACATTCAATACAATGGGTCAATTCGACCTCCGGGTACTGTACCTGTCTCAATTGACAAGTACACGTCCTAAACCTAAACGTACTAGAAAACCACCGCGTAGCACCACCAACGTAGCAAAGGAGGAAATAATCTAGGTCAGCTTGGATAAACCGATGCATTGCCTTAATGAACCAACACTTTTGTTTGCAATCTACTTCCAGAGTTTACCATTTTAATTATTTAAGTGAAGTCGCCGTGGTCTAGTAGGTAGTGTGTTGGCTTATTAGACGAAAGGCCCGAGTTCGAATCCCAGGCCAGACATCAAAAACAAAATACAAAAAGTATTTCTTCGGCGACTTCCTCTCAGCAGATTTCTGGCAAAAACTCTGAGAGTAAAAATTGCCATGAAAAGCTTCTCAAAAAATCTGTCGTTCGGAGTCGACTTTAAACTGTAGGTCCCGCCACTCATGTATAAAATTAACGCACACAACATGAGTGGTGTTGAGAAGCTAGGCCGTAATCCTGACGAAGGGTTGTAATGGCCAATTATGTATGTATGTACGTATTGCCTTAATGAACCAACACTTTTGTTTGCAATCTTTGTCCAGAGTTCACCATTTTAATTATTTTTCCTTTTCGAAGACGATGGAATTGTCATCTGTCTCTGACTAGAAACAACGAACTGTGAACTCTAAAATATTGTTTCGTTTATTTAGCAGGCGTCTGCCCACGTTATTGTTGCTGTTGTTGTTATCCTCTTATTATTATATTATCCTTAGAGGGGGGACATTAAGAAATACTCCTTAAATAAAGTATAAGATTTCAAGGTAAAAGCATTTTATTTAATCAATAACTAAAGCCGATTGGACACAAAATATAATTCCATTCAATTTGGCTTTAAGAAGCCTTACCGAGGATCTAAAAATAAATCAGAATGGCAACCAAAACAAACGAACAGAAACCGCCAACGAATTTAATAACGAATCTAAGATTTAAAGCTTTAAAGGAAATTCAAGACATCTTGTATTTAATAGTGTATGTGGAAACACACACACATACAGCCAAGAGTTATATGATCAGCCATATTTCTAAAATAAACTTGTTTTTGTTATACAACATTTCCTTTCCATAGTATTTGTTTCATCTTTTTTTGTTGTTTTTGTATTCAAGCGAAACTTGTTTAGCTTTTTAGGGTTTATTTTGTTTTTGTTTTTGTTGCTTTTTGCGTTTCTAATAGAGGGCGAAACTGCACAAAAAAAACCCCCGAAAAGAAAACAATAGAAACACACACACACTCTGCTATATACAATAACAACGCCACTATAACTAACACCACAACAGAGTGGCAGAGTGAAAGAGAAAAGTAGAGAGTAGAGTGTAAGGAAAGTCCCTATAAAACATGTTACAACCGGCAGCCATCATTTAAACATTGAAAACACAAACTGATACTACGGCTGCTGACACTAAACTAAAAAGAACAACAACAACAACAACACCACACAATAACAAGCCAGTTTATACCCAAAATGAGTATGTAGTATGTAGGTTTCTACACATGTAAGTATGTGTGTTAGAGAGAGCATTTGTTGTTACTGATGATTTTGTTAAGCGTTGTTATTTTTGTTGTGTTTGTTGTGTTTGTTTTTGTTTTTTCGGGGTTTTGTTGATGTTGATGTTGATATTGATGTTGTCTGTGTCCATAGATGTGTGCAAGTGTATGTATGGTGTTTTGTTTTTTATACGACCACCGTTACAATTTATGACAAAACACAACAACAGGAAGTTGCCATAACACAGAAAACAGTAGCAACAAAAATATAAGAATTCAAAATTCAAAAAAACGAAAAACAATATAAAAACAATAACACATAAACAAGATAACACACACACACATACATATATGATACAGAGTTTTAAAGGTTTAAACATGCTCTTAGAATGGAAAGTATAACGTGTTTATTAACACGTATAGCGTCATATAAAAATTATAAGAGTTTTTTTTGATAATAGATGGTATTGAAGCCCCGTAGTTGACGCAAAATAGTAGGTAGTGTGTTGGCTTATTAGACGTAAGGCCGTCGCACACTGTCGCGATTTCATATAACGAGTGGCCAAAAATAGAAGGAGTAATAGTAGAGTAATGAAATTTGGCACACCTATATTAATTGGTAAAATATAATCATACTTAAAATTTGGTCATTTAAACTCAAAGGATTCGTGTCCTTCCCATATATCCTGAAATTAAAAATTGCTATAACTTGGAGGAAAAAAAAGATATGTTAATAAAATTTGGAACACTTATTAGTTTTAACATGCTTAATATTTCCTCCAAATTTCGTTCAATTTGGAGCAAGGATACGCCCACCTTAAAAATGTCCTTTTTCAAAAAAGTATCAAAAAAAATTTAATATACATATATTTTTTCGAATCGCAAATTATGATTTAAATGTTTTACTAACTCATTAAAATTTAATTTTCTCACATTCCGTATATTCTTAGACCATTTTAAGGATAAATTTTTACCATAGCTGAAATACTAATTAAACAATATTTTATTAAACAATTTAAAAATTGTTTATATATACATATTAGAATATTTAAATTTATACATATAAGTGAAAAGACACTTGTACTTGGTCCCTAATTGAATTTATTTATGTTTAAATATAAAAAAATCGATGATCTAGAAAAATTTACAACACTTCCTCAACTCAGTTTCAAACCTACTTTTTCCACGGCTATATTTTGTCCAATTATTACTAATTTTCAAAAGAATGAATTTTAGTTAGTCCTTGTCTATATCTGCTAGAAATGTTTGAATACGACTTTCCACAAATTGTACAATATGATGCAACACATTTGTTGTATTATTTTTCTTAAGCTGCACCCATTGCTCAAAAATATCACAATTCGGGAATGATGTTGACACTAAAAACATTTATAACGCCCACAAAAGCAGTCAGAAGAAGCTGAAATTTATATATGTTAAAGTACATACTTGTGGCAATAAAATATCAAAAAATTTCAAAAGTGATATTGCGTGTTTTTTTTTAATTCACTACTGAAGTTAATAAATGTATGAAAATCTTAATTTTTTGAAGACCTGTAATTTGGCTAAGGATATTTCACATATGATTAATATTTATAAACAATTATAGCATTGTAATTACAATTACATACCTGGCTTACAATTCTATTACAAATAACTTAGTCATTACCAAAAGAATTTTTGAATTTTAACTATGACAAAAATATGTCGAATTTCAAGTTTTCGAACAAATTTTCTATATGCATAGGAATTCTTAACTTTGAGATACAATAACTAAAAAACTACTCAAAAGTTTTTAAAAAAATTGTACATATCAACTAATAGAAGTGTTTTCTATAAGATAAAGGTAAAAAAATATTAAATTTCCCACATTGACTTTAACCATTTTTGGCCACGCTCGCGACAGTGTGCGTCGTGCAAACCTCAGAACATATTTCTTCGGTGACTCAGCAGATTTATGGCAAAAACTCTGAGAGTAAATAAAATTGCCGTAAAAAATTTCTCAAAAACTGGCGTTTGGAGTAGAGTTTAAAATGTAGGCTCCACCACTCATGTATAAAATTAACACACAACATAATTGGTGTAAGGGGCAAGGTCGTAATCCTGACTGAAGGGTGTAATGACCAATTATGTGTGTATATATGTATGTGGTATGTCTGAAAAAAGATACTCCTTTTGCCACAAAAAAATATCCAAACACATGCTAGGTGGGTATACTATGTGATAATGTTCCTGAGGAATAGCGTAGAAGAAGAAGGCCAAAGTACCGATCTGATAAAGATGATTAAAAAGGCATGCATACAATTGAATTGCTTGAAATTCGATTATTTAAGCTTAAGCTATTTAAGCTAAACACCAACATGTTGTAAAATAAATACTTAAGTAAGTAAATAAGAATATGCATGATGAAATGATGGAACCAGGATCAATTTAAAGTATTGCGTTGCAGAAATTCAATGTCAAAAATTACCTATACCCTCAATAAAAATGGCAAACTGCTCGAAAAACCTAGATGAATTAAGACAACTGTTTCTCTTTTTGGCAATCTATACTTTCGTTGTGTAGGCGCTCTCACCTATCCTGTAGATTTCAATTTATTGCAGTGTGTTTTATATGGTCGTGGCGCCATTGGAATTTTATTGTACCAGATTTTTGAAACCCGAGGATTACTTGATATAGCATAGAAGGTCTCACACTTAGTGTGCAATAGAGTGAACACGTTTAGAACGTTTGAGTTGAAAATTTTGATTTTGGCGTTCAAGGACAGTGGGATTGATTTCCAAACGTTTGCCAGTAAACTAAATGCAAGCTTTGTAGATTTTATAAGTTTTTAATTTTTTACCATCGCTTCACGTGAGTATCGTCATGATGGCACACCCCACGGAGCTCAAAACACAGGTGGAAACTGTCACTTCTAAGTATAGGAATATGATTTGCATGTACTCTGTAGCAGCTTGCTTCGCCATACAACAATTTGCTATTCTAGAACGTTTATACATGCTATGTGTTACGAAAGTTTCCTCCAAGAACACCCGTTCGGCTTTAAGATTTTAAATATCCATGCCAGTAAACAATTATTGAAAAACTTCATCAAATGCAAACAAGATATTCGAATTTAAAGACCCTGTACATATATACACAACACAAATGTATGTATGTGTGTGTACGCTAAAATGTTACACACAAATTTCCTACTCCCAATAAAGAATATACACACACATTAACTGTTAAATAAAATGCCAAACATAACCTATGTATGCACGCATACATTTTCATCAAAATATCAAATATTCTCTCAAAGAGTCATAGAAAATGCACTGCCAAAATATATGCTCTAACACACACACACACCAACGTAACGTATTGCATGCATATGGATATTTTACTACTGACCTAGACAACGAACGAACGAACGAACGAGAACAGACGAACTAGACTTGACGAGAAACAAGTGTATGTTGTCGGTTTATATTTTTTTTGCTTCTTCTTTTTGTTTTTTTTTTTCTCAGACACTCGTACAATAACAACACTACCACCACCGCAAACAACTGCTGGCTGGCTGTCGTACAAGAGGGAAATTTTTGTAGCAAAACCCACAACAAAAAACACATTGCCGGGAACAATACATGGCAGCAGTGCAAAATATGCCACATTAAATATGACAGCAAGTGGTGTGTTGCGGTAATAATTTTATGCGATGTGATGCCTTTAACGAACTCCAAAGCAATAGAACGAAATCAATTCATTCATGCTCATTAACAGTTTTTTGTTTAACATTACGAAATCTGATAAACAGAAACGAAACAAAATTGTATTGAAACATGTAACATAGATAGGTAATGTTATGTACAGGCAGTATAATAAACTGTTATTTGAAATGTTATTAAACATTTATAAGATAAGAGCAGGCGCATAAATGTTATTAACATTTTACTCCGAACTGTAAAGTGGTGAATATCTGTACAGAGTTTGAAACAAAATGGCACAATGGAACTGATGTTATACTCAATAATGTTATTGCGCTAGGTTAACAGTTTCTTTGAATATATCGTGTATATAAATAAGAAAGGTCAGGTTAAATTTTAATAGTCTGATAATGAACGCTTGGGGAATAGTATTGAAGGATTGTTGTTTTCTTTGTTTTTTTTTTTCTTAGAAAATTTCTATTGAAAGTCACGTATGTATGTAAGCATTGGAAGATGTGGGTTTAAAAGGACGTAAATTCAATTCAAAAGTATTCTATTGTGCTCGTGCTTTTAACAGCTTTAAATTCAGAAATAAAATTTTTGGAAAATCAAGAGTAACATACGTACATACATATATATTATTGGGTATGGAGGTATTTAAAGAACAGCATTTAACGTCACTTAAAAATTGTTTAAAATCACCACATTTTAGAAAATGAATTCTTAAACATTAACAAGATTTTGCCTCTCCCTTCTAAATTAATAGCATTTAGGTCCCTCATCGCAGCAGATATGTGTTTAAAAACATAATTTTGGTTTTTCATTTAAAAAAATTTTTTTTTTTAAATTAATCCTGGCCTTTTCGAATGGGAAAACGTGTTCAAATACTGACAGAACCACTGTAATGAAGGTGGAAGAGGAAATGTGTCAGATACAGGATAAGGGAAAATGATTAAATCGTTAGCTAGACTTTTGAGTGATCCGTACTATTCTTAGTAAACAACTCCAAGTTGACTAGCCCCTAGGCAGTACTCACTTCAGGCACCTCTTTGAGAATATACATCGAGTAGTAAGCGTATTTTAGATATACTCTGAGTTCGTTACTACATCCATACATAATTCGACATTACAACCCTTCAGTCAGGAATACGGCCTAGCTTCTCACACCACTCATGATGTGAGCCTTAATTGTATACAGTTTAACGTCGACTCTTAACGACAGATTTTTTGAGAAACTTTTTTATGGCAGGTTTATTTACTCTTAGAGTTTTGGCACAAATCTGATGAGACGAAGTCGCCGAAGAATTTTTTTTTTTTTTAATATTTCGTTTCTGATTCTAGCTGTATCTCCGACATTTTGAAGGGGATAAAAATGTTTACAAAAATATAATTATTAGAAGTTGTCTTCGAAAAGCCCTGAGAGTAAATAATGGACAAGAGAACGGTTGGCATTATAACAGGAATTCTAACGAAACACTGCGCTATTGGCAATTTCGCTGGCCAGCTCGATCTGCCCCGTCCAGTATTACTGCAGAAGCTGTCATGATGTGAAAGAAATGAAAGCGATGCAGCTCCTTTAATGCGCGTACTCTGCAATTGAAGAACTGGACATGGTGCTGGACGTGCTACTAGCCGGTTTCATTTAGAGCTCACAGTCATTCAAACCCACCACTAACGAATCGTGGCAAAGGGGCTTAACTCACACTGGATGACATAATTGACCATAGAGCCCACCGAGTGAACTTTGAATGGGAAGTTACGTTATAATCCAGCCTAACTAAGGGCTTCTCAAATATTTCGTTCTAAACCGACTTGAAATTGTAAGTCCCGCCACTCAAATATGAAATTAACACATACACCCAGCATAAGTAACGTGAAAATCTAGGTCGTAATCCTGAATCTAGGTTGTAATGGCCAATAAAGTATGTGTGTATATGTACGTAAATCAACAATACAAGCTTTAAATCATTTTTAACAAATGTATTGTTACCCTGGACACAAGAAAAATTCGGAAGAAATAATTACTATAAAAATTTGTCCTTCAATACGTTCACGTTCTACATGGATTTGACCTGCAAGCTCTGATTATGTAGCAGTTCCCACAGTCCTTGTATTGCTAACATTTCCGCAGATCATTAAAGATGATATCAGTATCCCCCCTTGTCTACATCTATTTTCGAGGCAATCTTATAGATGGAGGCAGAATTATGCCTGATAACATACTTACATAACATTTACAACCCTTCAGTTAGGATAACGTCCTAGCTTCTCAACACCGCTCAAGTTGTTTGTGTTAATTTTATCCATGGGTGGCTGAACCTACAGTTTAAAGTAGATTCCGAATAATAGATTTTTGAAAAACTTTTAATGGCAATTTTATTTGCTCTCCGAGTTTTTGCCAGAAATTTGCTGAGATGCAGCCGCCGAAGAAATATTTCTTCATATTTCGTTTTGATGTCTGACCGGGGATTTGAACCTTGACTTCGCATCTAATAAGCCAACACTCTACCTACTAGACTACGGCGACTTCCTGATAACAGACATCGTAATTCGCACATGTCTGGTTGAATAAAGGCTTTAAACGGACAAAATAAATCTATGCTCTCAGTACTCCTTATATGATATTCGTATCTGTTTTGCAAAGTAGAAGCCTACTACGATTTCTGTGGCTAAATACTAACTTATATTATCTCCAGCCCTGCCTGTATGAAAGGTTAAAGAGTTGGTGTTACTGTTAAAATTTAATAGAGGATCTACAATTTACTTTGCAAAATTATTCCTTTTAAGACACTAATTTTCACTTTGTCAACTTCTAGAACTTACCGTTGGTTTGTTATTGTTTTTATTTCTCCACTACATTGTCTTGTAGTTTTGTTATTGTAATTCAGTCTTTGTTTGTCCCTACAATTGAAGCTTCTTCATTGTTTTGTTATCGTATTCCTTTCCTTCCCATCTTTTCCTCATATCAATTTCATAACTTTAATGAAAAGTTATGAGTTCGTAAACACAAATTTAATAAAAATTAATTTCAATTAAATTTTTTTTTTTTTGGGTAAATATTTCCTTCAATTATTCTGTAATTGAATTAAAATTTGTAATAAATTTTGCGTTTAAAAATAGCTTCACTTCCAAGCACATTTAAATATGAATTTTTATTTTTTTTTTTTATAATTTATTGGTTGCCCAGCATTTCAACAAAAATATTGATTTACCAGAGACTAACAACAAAACAAACAAACAAAAAATTTCCAATTTTTATTTGAAGTGTCTCGTCATTTTAACTCACCACTCACCCTGCCGTCATAGTGTTGTTGTCAATTATTACATGGATGGATACCATTACAGGACAATTTATTTTTTTTTTGTTGCTTTTTTTTTGTTGTTTTTGTTGATTTCATTCAGAAAATAAATTTATTATTAACAATTTTTGGTTTGGTTTTTATTTATTGTTATTATTTATGATTTTATTGCCCTAAAATGTAATGATCAATAAATGTATGTCTATCTGTCTGTCTCGCTGTCGGTTTGTCACATTCCAATGGTCACGCAATTGACACAAATGCAAATAAAACAACAACAAAACGGGGGGAAATATTTTTTTATATTATTTAATAGCAAAATAATGAATGAAAATTTATTGAAAAACAAAAATATTTTCAAACGAATATTGGTTGTCGCAAAAATATTTTCATACAGCATCTTAATCATCATGATTTTAGGTTAAATGCGTCTGACGGAAATTAATATTTCATGGGCAATGTTTAGGAAAATGAATTTTTAAATTTTTTTTTTAAATTTAATTGAACAGTAAACGAGGGTTAGAACGAAGTATGGAACAAGATTAATCGTTTTTTCGCCACTCATAAGTACTCAAGAAATTATGAGTATGAGTGAGTAAACAGTATTGAAATTCACATACTCTGATTCATTCTCATACTTACTACAACATTGATTTATAAGTACAGGTTGCAATGAGTATGAGTACAACGTTGACATCAAACTCATACCATTAGAAATATGTTTGTTTGATTCATAAGCCTACTAATTTAGATACATAAATTTAGAAAAATTCTTATAATACTCATAAATAATTCGAGTTATTCTAATCATTCACCAAAATTTACAGTCTTAATTGTTGTTGCATTTACAAACAACTGCAAACACACAATAATCTTCTAGTGAGTATAGTAGTGTTCGTACGGGAATCATACTTATTTTGTTTGATTGTTGTAAATGTTGAGTAAAGAAGAGTTTAAATCAACAAAATCATGCGCATTGTTAAGTATGAGTACAATGAGTACTTCTAACTTTGAATATGAGTAGTATGAGTATGATATTAAAATAAATATGAATACGTATAAGTATCAGAAATTATGAGTATGATTCGAATCTAGTCATATTTTTGAATACTCATTGCCGATCTCTGATTCGAACCTACTCATCTTTTTGAATACTCATTCCTGATCTCTGGTAGGAACGTGCGGCGGATTAGATCCCAGTTTAAGGCTGATAACTATACTTTTGAGGTTACCAGTAAATTTGTTTATCTTAGCTCCGCAGTTACCAGCAAAAATGAAGTCAGTCTGGTGATCAAGCATAGTAACACTCTTGCCAACAGGTGCTATTATGGTCCCAATAGGCAATTGAGTAGCAGAGATCTCTTTCGTCATTATTTACAATGCAGAAGCATGGACACTATTAAGCAGCGATGTAGCAGCTTTGAAGTCGCCGTAGTCTAGTAGGTAGAAATGTATTCGAGAGAAAAGTCCTACGTAAGACCGTCGATCCAGTACGACGATTTCGGTATCCGATCCAACAGTGAGCTGTATGAGCTCCTCAACGACATTGACATTATGCAGTATGTTAACATCCAGCCGCTACGTTTTCGCGGCCATGACATTCAGATGGAAGATGATGTTCCTGCGAGGCGAGTATTTGATGCAGGGATTAGCGGAAGTCGGCGTAGAGGACGTAAAAGGAACAAATTGATTAGCTCTGCCATCAGTTGGTGTGACCCACTGGCGATTGCCCGCAAGAAGCAGAGTAAGTAAGTTGTAGTCGCCGTAGTCTAAAAGGTAGTGTGTTGACTTATAAGACATAAAGCCACGATTCAAATATATCGAACAAAACGAAATATGAAAAAATATTTCTTCAGCGACTTCCTCTCAGCAGATTTCTGGCAAAAACTCTGAGAGTAAATAGAATTACCATGAAAAAGCTTCTCAAAAAATCTGTCATTCGAAGTCGACTTTAAACTGTAGGTCCCGCCACTCAAGTATAAAATTAAGGCACACAACATGAGCGGTGTGAGAAGCTTGGCCGTAATCCTGACTGAAGGGTTGTAATGGCCAATTATGTATGTATTAAGCAAAGATTACGTAAGATCTTCGGTCCAGTATGAGTTGGCGATGAATTGCGCATTCGATCCAACAATGATCTGTATGAGCTCCTCAAGCAGCTACGCTTGCTTAGCCATGCCGTTCAGATGGAAGAGGATGTTCCAGCAAGGCGAGTATTTGATGCAGGTTGTAGCGGAAGTCGGCGTTGAGGATGTTGGAAGGACCAAATTGAGGAAACCCTCTATTCGATTGTTCTGAACAACACGCGAATGCTCGCAAGAAGCAGAGTCATGACTACGACCTACGACAGATTTTTGAGAAGCTCAGAGTTTTTGGCAGAAATCTACTAAGAGATGTCTAACCTGGGGGTAGAACCCTGGCCTCACGACTAACTTGCAAGACTACGGCAACTATGTGAGGATGTGTTAAAGCAAGTCAAAATACGGCAAACGGGTTGGCCAATTAAGTGAGTCAATATTGTTACGTTTTTACATTTTTTTTAAAAACGTTTGGAATATGAGCTCGTTGATTGCAAATAAAATAAAAATAAATATGTGTTTAGTTTCAATTAAATTCTTCATTGTTCGCACTATTTTTATGTGCCACTGTTTAAACTTAACGTATACAACATTAATTGCTTGTTCGCTATTCTTCTTTGCTTACAACGCAGATCTTTACAACGGAGATCTTCAAACCACGACTGTTCTCTTCACACGCAACGCGATTCCGATTCCACTCTCCGATTCTACTCCTGGTAATAACACATAACAATAGTAATAACGAATCAGGTTTTCCTTCCTTCATACACCAAAAATATTCCGTTTATGACATTACTTTTAGGCTACCTTGTGTAAATTTACAGATGATCCATGAACAGAAAAGCATAATAATTTTGTATCACAGTTAAGAAAGGAAAGTGTGTGTGTGTGTGTTAAATATTTCAATCACTTTGACTTTCGAAATCAATGCAATAAACGGTGGTGATTTCATAAACCAGTAATAAAATATTGACAATGATTAATCGATTTAAAATGAAAGAAAAGAATGAAAAGAAGATGGAGCACACAAGGCAGATAAAAAATGTTTTTATTAAAATCGATTAAAATATTGAAAACCTTCTGTAAAGGAACACAATTTTTATTGCTCCTTTATCCTCAAACTATCACTTGGAATATCATGGAAAGCATTCAGATTTTAATTGATTGAACACTGCACTTTGAATTTTCTTACACAACAATAGTCAAGCATTACTCTTCTAAAACCTCACAATATAAATGCTTTGCTCTTTTTACAACAACTGCATTGGCAATGCTTCCTGTCACTCCATTTATACTTCAATTATTTTTGGTTTGACAACTTCCAGAACATCACTGTTTATTTGTCATTGTTATTCTGTTTTATAACTGTAACTGGATCATAAGGACATCTTTGTCGCTGTGTGTATACTCAGAAGTCATTGCATAAGGGCTAGGCATGCTGAAGGACTTTGCTTTTCCGTAATGACTTTTTGCAGAGGTTGTTAATCGGCCAAAGAAGAGAGGTATATTACTCACTTATCAACCAATAGTATGTCCTAACTTTTCATAACCTTCTCTCTATTGGCTCACTGTTTACCGATAGTCTAATGGAGTTATCACTGCTTAACATTAAATTGATCATTGGATTTATAAAACTATTAGGTTGCAGATATCCCTGTTTATACTCATAGTGGAAACAGTTTCAAAACTAATGTCTAGAAATTCAATTGTTCCTTATTTACCTTTTAAAAACGTTTAAAATATGAGCTCGTAGATTGCAAATAAAATAAAAATACATTTTGTTTTCGGTTTTAATTAAATATCTTTGTTGTTCGCATAATTCTGTGTGCTACTGTTCACAACTTGATGTAACAACAACAATTGATTTGTTTGTTATTCCTTTTTTGCACTCTTTGCATAAACAATAACAATTATTAAACAATTGTTCGACGGATCTTTATAACGGAGATCTTCAAACCACGATTGCTCTCTTTAAACGCACCACTTTTTCACACAAGACTGACTGAACTTTTACTAACTCACTCGCCTGCTTTCCCTTGCCTTTTATATGGCAGAGTAAACAGTCTGATGAGTGTTCTCGAAGGCGAAGGCGTTTTATAATTGTTGTTTGTGTATTTTGCTTATTTTTTGCTTATTCTTGTAGTATTTGTTGGTATATTTTTGTTTACTTGTTTATCATCGTTTCTATGCTGGTGTTTGTTGTTATATTACACAGTGCGAAAATTTGTAAACGAGTTCATTGTTTTGTTTTTTGTAGCTTTTGTTTATAATTTTAATGTTAAGAGATGTAAAAGCAAAACTCCAGTATCTAGATTTTCTTCATTTTCGTAACAATATTCTTAGTTTAAAAGCAAAGTTCTTCATGAAAATGGCTTATCCCTGGAGTATTATAAATTTATCAAAAAAAAAAAGAATCTTTGTCTCATCATACATACATAATTTGTCATTATAACCCTTCAGTCAGGATAACAACCTAGATTCTCATATCACTGCAGGGACCTTCAATTTAAAGTCAATTCCGAAATACAGATTTTTGAGAAATTTTTTGTGGTAATTTTCATTTACTATCAGAATATTTGCCAGAAATCTGCGGAGAGGAAATCGCCGAAGAAATATTTTCTCATATTTCGTTTTTGTTGGAAATGGCTGATCTAGGTTTTGAATCAAGACCTCATGTCTAATAAGTCAACCAGACTACGGCGACTTCTTTGTCCATATGCTCGATGTAATACAATAAACCCCAGTATCTGATATTAGAATCAGCCAACTTTGCGTAGAAAATATGGTAATATTCTTCGTTTTATTCCAAATTTAGTATTAAGCTAACAATCACAGTCTCTCTCATTTCAATTTCAATTCCTTACGCTATGTAGACATAATTCTTTACATTAATTTAATGCATTTTCCATTATGAATTTCTAATTATTTATTATTATATTTTTATTTAAAATATAATATGATAAGTTTTGTTTTATATAAGGCTATCCATTTCGTGGTTTCAAAAGTATGGGACTGGAATTCGACATCTGTCAAACTAAATTGTGAAACCAATTTTTTTCTTTTCAGTTGAAAGTCTGACATTGACGAAAATGGATCGCTTAACTATCACACAACGTATAAAAATTATCAAAACCTACTACAAAAATGGTGATTCTGCCACAGCCACGTATCGTGCTTTAAGAGGAGATTATGGTTTACATAATCGTCCAGCTACGCAAGCAATTGCCAAAATTGTGAAGAAATTTGAAGAGACTGGAGTGGTTACAAATATTGAAAGGCCTGTGCATCATCGTTTCGCTCGTTCCGCTGAAAATATAGCTATTGTAAGTGAAAGTGTTGCCGAAGACCCGAATGTGTCGATTCCTCGTCGTTCTCAGGGATTAAGACTGTCTTACGGCACATTATAGCGTATTTGGCATTTAGATCTACACCTACATCCATATAAAGTCTAGCTCACGCAACAACTGAAGCCAGCTGACTATTCACAACGTCGTAGATACGTGGAATGGGTGCTTGAACAACAGGCGGTGGACGGCAATTTTTCGAACAAAATTTTCTTCAGCGATGAAGCACATTTCACACTCGGAGGGTATGTTAATAAACAAAATTGTCGTATTTGGGGTTCTGAGTATCCTCAAGTAATTGAAGAGAGGCCATTACATCCAGAAAAAGTCACTGTTTGTTGCGCTCTTTGGTCCGAAGGTGTGATTGGACCTTACTGGCTGAGATACCGCCCAATATGTGTCAAAAAGTGGTCGAAAATTACCTTAAAAGAATCAATGCTTGCTTCGCGTGGAGGTCATTTAAATGATAATGAAGTGTTTCACACATAATGTCAACGTTCAAACTTTACAATAAGAAAGAAATATCATGAAAAGAGTATTTTATATGTGTTTTATTTACGTTTACTTTTGAAATCACGAAATGGATAACCCTATATTTACAGCTCAAAACGTTTTTTTTCCCCTAAAAAAAAACGAAACAAAAAAAAAATTTTTATAAGACTCATAAATTCAATTTAAAATCTGAATATTTTATGGATATACGAGACGTAAGGAAGCATAAAGGAGTACAAGCAATTCAATATTTTACATTTTAAATATCACCTGCACTCATTATTTATACAGAGGTTTTAGCATTTAAGAAAAACATTTTCTTGTAATTATAAAAGCATTTGTTTTACTTGTGCAGTTTTTTTTCTGCTTTTTTTTTGTCTTCCATCCGATTATTTAATTTATTTTATTTCATTTTATTTATGTGTTTCATGATATTTTCTTTCAAATCTTTAGATACACTTACTTATGCATACAGTATGGCACAAAAGTAAAGCAATATATGTGGGTGAGAGGCAACAAACTCTCCTAAGCATACAATTTATGCTAGAGACCAGCAATTTTATGTTGCTAGACTTATAAAATTCAATCCATTTATGCCTACAGCTGCCACAAAAATTATTTGAAAATATTGTTACGTTTTTACCCTTTTAGAAACATTTAAAATATGAGTTCATGGTCTTCCAAGTAAAAAAAAATAAATTTGTGTTTATTGTTCACACAATTCCGTGTGCCACCTTTGACAAGTTGATTTAAACAACAACAATTTGCTTTATTTGTTATTCTGCTTTACACTCGTTCGTTAGATCTTGACAACGGATATCTTCAAACTATGATTATTCTCTTCACATAACAGGTTTCCCTTTCATTTGTTTTGCTCTGCACTGTATTTCGTATGTAAACATTTAAATACTCTTCGTAGTATGTAATACAAGGAAACAAAAACTAAAACATAATTTATAATAAAAACATTATTATGAGCTTAAATTAATATTTGCAATAAAAAAAAAAGAAAAACAATTGCACTCTCTGCTCTTCTCTTCTCTCGCTTTGTCTCTGAAATGCTCGTTTTATGCTAAAATGCTATAACAATGTAACATAACTGTGAAGGTAACAGGAATAAAAGTTCAAAATGTGCAACATATAAACAGTTTACAGGCAAATAAATAAGGACAGATAAGGATTTGGACAGGGAATAATCCTAGGATAATAAAATTTTCTAAAATTTTTGTCGCTTTTTTTCTAACAGACCAACACTCATGGAATGATGTCTACTCCTTCAGTGTTTCAAAATATTTCTAAAAAATATATTGTGGAACAGATTACGGAAAAAAGTGTATGTTAAAGAGAACTCAATCTATATATAAAGTAACCCTATAATCCCTCTTCTTCTTCTTCTGCTGAACTCACGAACTTCAGGCTGCATATTGGGCTTGAGGCGATCCCTATTTAACTGTACTATGTGCGATCAAACAGCCTGTTACTATCCTGAGGCCATAACTAAATAGTCTGATGCTAACTAAAATCTATTCTCATTGTGTAAAACTCATTTCAACTGAGAATACTCTTCGCTTACTTTACTTACTTACTTAATTGACCATTAACAGCCAGATTAACGTATTTCGGCGCCTCTGCTTCTTGCCGACTACGCCAGTTGGTCATACCAATCGATGACAGCGCTTCCTCGATTTGGTACTTCCAAAGCAGGCAAGGTCCTCCTCTTCGCCGATTTCTGCACATCCCCGCATTAAATACCCTTCTCGCCGGAGCATCCTCCTCCATTCGAACGACATGGCCAAGCCAACGCAGCCGCTGGATGTTAATAGGCTGCACAACGTCTATGTCCTTGAGGAGCTCATACTGTTGGATCGGATGAGGAAATCATCGCCAACTCGCACTGGACCAAAGATCTTACGTAGGATTTTTCCATCGAATACTCTCAAGGCTGCTGCATCAGTGCTTAATAGAATCTATGCCTCTAAGCCATAAAGAAGTACGGGTAGGATGAGCGTCTTGTAAAGGTTTACTCTTTGCAGCTCTCCTTATTCCTTATAACCGAGTATACATGCATACATATGTACATACATAAATAAATAATTGGTTATTACAACCCTTAAGTCAGAACTGCGACCTAGCTTCACACACCACTTATGTTGTGTGCGTTAATTTTATCTGTTAGTGGTGGAGAACACCGATTTCGAACGACAGATTTTTGAGCAACTTTTTCATGGCAATTTTCATTTACTCTCAGAGTTTTTGCCATAAATCTACTGAGAGGAAGTCAGCAAAAAAATTTGTTTTCATATATCCTTTTGCTGGAGATGTTTAACCAGGGTTTTGAACCGTGGCCGCACGTGTAATAAGCGAACACACTACTTACTCGACTATGGCTAAAATTAAGAATACACTTTCACAAAAAGCTTTTGACCCTGTCAGTGGCGTGAAAGCTACCCCAATGCCAAGCTCATCTGCATACGCATTGCTGGAATTTCTATATAATCTGGGATCTAGCTGTAGTCTAATAAGTAGTCTGTTGGCTTATTAGACGCAAAGTCAGGGTTCAAAACCCCGGTCAGACATCAAAACGAAATACATGTAACAAAATATTTCAGCGGCGACTTCCCCGACAGTAAATAAAATTGGAATGAAAAGTTTCTCAAAAAATCTGTCGTTCTGTCCCGCCAATCATGGATAAAAATTAACACCCACAACATGGCAGGTGTAAGAAGCTAGGTCGTAGCCCTGACTGAAGGGTTGTAATGACCAACTATGTATGTATGTCTGGAATCTAGCAGACAGTTGCCCTACTTTCCCTGTAGGATTCAGTTTGCCTGAGAGTACCTTGCTATTATATAGACAACCTTACACAAGCCTAGTGCTCGGATGGCTTCTGGACTCTCAGATAAGATTGCTATATCCGCCGTTCTTTGTACTTCCCGTACAATTTTAATTGAACATGTCTTACGCTTGGTAATTAAACGCGAGTTTTTCTATGGGTATCGAATTATTTCCAGGATGGCATTAATAAATATGTGTGTATGTAAGTAAAGTAACAAACTTGTGAATGAAAAAGAAACTGAAATTTAAAGGAAACAATAAGAAGTTTAAGTCGCAATAGTCTATTAGGTAGTGTGTTGTGTCGTTATACGTGAGGCCACGATACAAGCGACAGGTCAGACATCTCGAACAAAAAGAAATCTGAAAAATATTTCTTCGGCGACTGTCTCTCAGCAGATTTCTGACAGAAATTCTGAGAATAAACAAAATTGCCATGAGAAGCTTCTCAAAAATCTGTAGTTCGGAGTCGACTTTAAACTGTGGGTCCCGCCGCTCATGTATAAAATTAAAAGACACAACATGAGTATTGTGAGAATCTAGGTCGTAATCCTGACCAGAGATAAGCAATGAATCGTTTTTTCGCTACTCATAGTATTCATGAAATTTTGAGTATGAGCGAGTCGACAGTTTTGAAATTCCACTACTCTGATTCATACGTACTCACTACAACATTGATTTACAGTACAGTACAGGTTGCAATGAGTATGAGTACAATGTTGAGATCAAACTCATAACATTCGAAACATGTTTGATTCATACGCCTACTCATTCAGATTCATAAATTTAGAAATATATAAAAAAAAAGAAGAAAGAAAAAGGACAGCAAGCAAAGCAAACACACAACCTTCTAGTGAGTATTGAAGTGTTCGTACGCGAATCATACTTATTTTGTGTGATTCTTGTAAATGTTGAGTAAAGGAGAGCCGAAATCACCAACATCATTCGTATTGTTAAGTATGATTACGATGAGTACTTCAAACTTTGAATATGAGTAGTATGAGTATGATATTAAAATAAGTATGAATGCGTATAAATATCAGAAATTATGAGTACGATTCAAATCTACTTATCTTTTTGAATAGTCATTGCTGATCTCTGATCCTGACGAAAGGTTTGTAATAAGCAATAATGTATGTATGTATGTAAGAGGCAGTTGTTATTGGAAATTTCTCACGCATTACTTTTAAACTTTTTCTAATTATCCTTGAATAGTGTGTTCATAACAAACTTCATTTAAAAAAAAGAAAGTACGCCTCCTTAACTCTTTTGCTAAAATGTCATCATCGATAATTTTTTACCTGTGTTCGTCATCACTTATACGTCACGTACTGTTGATAAATGTCTACTATGTATGTATGTATGTATGAGGGTGTGTATATACGTTTGTAGTTGTTAAATAATATCTGAAGGTCGTTTGTTTGAAAAATAGGGATAAACACACTTTAAATTATGCATTCAAATAAATTTCTTATTTAACAAAAATTTCTTCTTTCCTTTTTCTCTCTTCTCTTCTTTTCTTTACTTTACTGTTTTTCTTTTGTTTTTTTTTTGTATGCATTTTAACACGCACACTTATACACAAACATTTATATGTATATGGTATGTATGGGTATATAATACACAAGTACTTGAACCCTCCACATTTAAGACTCCTTTTTAACAATACATGTGTACAAACGGTGTTATTATAGTACGAGTTGTTGCTGTTGCTGTTGCTGCTGATGTAGTTTGTCTCTCTCTCGTATAGCTCCCTGTTTCATAATTTATAATGTGTAATGGAAACAACAACAAAAAATAAGAAAATGCTAAATATTTAACAGGCTTATTTGCAAAACACAATAACAACGACTATGCGACAGAATTTAAAAAAAAACTAAACGTATTTCGTTAGGTTAGATTAGGTTAGTGTGGTAGCTTCATATCAAAAGCTCACTTGAGCACGCATAGCGGCCCGTTGTGACGCCACAGGTGAATGCAGTTCCTGTACTGACAAAGTTCCCCCGAATCCAGGAAGGAGAGGTCGGTCAGCGCAAGATCTGGAAATCCAAAGCACGAGTACCCCGCTCTGGAAAACCAGCCAGAAAGTTTGATAAACGATGCTATATCCTTGACATCAATGGACGATAGCTCCGTCAAGCTAACAAGGGTCGGAGAGATAAATAACCTATATCTGCTCCTCGCAAGAGATGGGCAATGACAAAGAAAGTGGGCAACAGTCTCGCCCTTTTCAGCGGATCTACACCCACGGCAGAAGTCGTTAAATGGGAGCCGTATTCTTTCCGCGTGTCTACCCATAACACAGTGACCTGTAAGCATGGCCACTGTGATTCCAAGATGAGTCCAAGTAACTGGTTGGTACGCCTTCTATCCACTCGAGGCCAGGTGAGTCTAGCGGTAGAGCAGGACTCCTCGTTGATCCAGGATAGGTTGGCGTCTCGAAAAATGTCCGCGCGATGGCCAGTTTGATCGAGACAAGTGGCATTCCTAACTCGATCGAACAGGATTCCGGGAGTAGTGCGCCAGCCCTGGCCAGTTCGTCGGCTCTACAGTTTCCCGGTATGTCACAGTGCCTGGGGCCCAGACAAGTGTGACACTGAGGTGCCCAGAAAGAAGGTTGAGGCAACGGCGGCATTCCCTGACGATCCTGGAATTATTCGCAACGTTCGACAGAGACTTTATCGCAGCCTGGCTATCCGAAAAGATCGAGATGCGGGTGAAAGGAACACCGTATACGAGGATCCATTGTGCGGCCCGGTAGATGGCCATTACTTCCGCCTGGAACACGCTGCAATAGTCCGGCAGCCGGAGTGAAATGTTCAAATCCAATTTCCGGGAGTAGACTCCGCTACCCACCACGCCATCAAGTTTGGAGCCGTCGGTATATACATCTAGGAGACCCTTGTCAAAACAGTATTCCACAGGAAGATAGTCAATTTCCATTGCGGCCATAGGGTCGATCTCCAGGATAGAGGAGTGACCAGAGGAAACGACGCGCCAACGAGACAGGGCATTGAATCTTGTAGCAGTGAACTTAGCCACCTGCTTAACGAGAAGCTCAGTAGGAAGCCAGTTAAGCATTGCGAACAAGGCCTTTGTGAGGGTGGTGCGTAGAGCACCAGTAATACGAATAGCACACCGCCTTTCGCGCCCTGGCAGCCAGATTAGCAATCCAGTTGAGTTTGGGGTCGAGGATCAGGCCCAGATACTTAACCTCGGCACTTAGCGTGAGAACCTATTTTGTAGTTTCAATGAAAGTTTTCCTGGCAAAATACGAGCTATATTCATAAACCAAATTGACCTTTTGAACTTTGTGTAAGACTTAGTCTAGTAGGTAGTGTGTTCGCTTATTAGACATAAAGCCCGGCTTCGAGCCCCAGGCCAGACAAGCAAACGACGACTTCCTGTCAGCAGATTTCTGGCAACAACTCTGAGAGTAATTAAAAATTGCCTTCTCAAAAATCTGTCATTCGGAGTCGACACTCATGTATAAAATTAATGCACACAACATGAGTGGTGTGAGAAGCTAGGCCGTAATCCTGACTGAAGGGTTGTAATGGCCGTGGATGTTGCACGGTGTAGGTTTTGAGTTTTTTTTAATATAGTGTGACCTCTTCAACTTTGTTATCTTCTTAGTATTAAGATAATTATGAGGAACTGGTTTGTCTGTTGCCATGCTTTGTTGTTTACTGTAGTCTGCAGGCAGTAAACAATAAAAAAAAATTTCTTTTAATTTTTCTTTGAATGCAACTTTAACGCTTTCAATCTGTTTCAACCTACGCATAGCATTAACGGAAATTTTCTAAGTATTTTACACAAATACCATTTTCCCGTTTTCTTAGAAACTTTGTAGTTCATCAGCGAGAGAAAAAGAAAATATGAAAACAAGCTGAAAAGGAAAAAAAAGAAAAATAATCTTAAAAATATGCAATGATTGGGATGATGAGGACACGTTTCCTTTCATTCTTGTTTTTATTGCATAAAAAAACTTTTGCACATCAGCACAATCTAACTGTAAAAACTGCGTCCTTGTTACTTCACTTTGGTGAATAAATTTACAAAATAGAAGTAGTGTTGGAGGGGATGGTGGTGAGAGGGGAGGTTTGAACATCATATGACAACGATTGTTAAAAGGATTAACTTGTTATAGAAAATCTTAAAATCTTTAAAGTTTTATTTCATACTTTTTTTTTCTTTCTTTTCTATTTTCATTTATCTTTCAGCTTTTTTGTTTTCTTTCTTTTGATTCTTTTATGTTAATAGTTAAAAAATTAGTAATTAAAAATTAAATACATAAAGAAAAGAAAGGAAAACAGCAGAAAAAGAAAAGAAAAGTAGACGTTAAAGACGGATGTCTTAAAACTTGAAATATCAACGGTAATCTTGGGTGTGTGGGGAGTTGCATGTGAAAGGATGCCAGATTAAATTTTTTTTTGATATGATATCGAGGAACCGCGGTTATTGCATAATATAAGTGGGAACACTTCTAAAATTTATTTATTTTTTTTTTTTTTGAAGATTAGTTGTGGCATTTCCAATAAAATGAATTAAACAGTACCAAGAAGTCACCATAGTGTAGTAGGTAGTGTGTTGGCATCTTAGAAGTGGCATCTCATACAAAACGAAATATGAAAAAATATTTCTTCGGAGACTTCCAATCAGCAGGTTTCTGACAAAAACTTTGAGAGTAAATAAAATTACCATGAAAAGTTCGTCAAAAATCTGTCGTTCGAAGACAACTTTAAACTGTAGATCCTGGCACTCATAGATAAAATTAACATACTCAACATGAGTGGTGTGAGAAACTAGATCGTAAGCCTGTATAAAGATTTGTAATGAAAAATAAATGCTCATTTATCTCTTTAACCAAGCCCCACAAAAAATAGTCCAACGGTGTCAAATCGCAGCTTGACATCACAATTTCGGTAAATTAAATGGCTATCAAACATACATACATAAATAATTGGCCATTACAACCCTTCAGTCAGGATTACGGCCTAGCTTCTCAACGCCACTCATGTTGTGTGCGTTAATTTTATACATGAGTGGCGGCCTACAGTTTAACATCGCCTCTGAACGACAGATTTTTTGAGAAGCTTTTCATGGCAATTTTTACTCTCAGAGTTTTTGCCAGAAATCTGCTGAGAGGAAGTCGCCGAAGAAATATTTTTTCATATTTTCGTTTTGATGTCTGACCTGGGATTCGAACTCGGGCCTTTCGTCTAATAAGCCAACACACTACCTACTAGACCACGGCGACGTCTAATGCAATAAATCGATTGTGGCATGAGATCTGTGGCAAGTTGCACCATACTGTTAAAACCAAACATCGTTCATATCAATACCATGAAGACCGGGTACGGAAAAATCGGTTATTGTGGCACGATAGGTGTCTCCATTGAGCGTAATGATTGTGCAGTCCTCATTTTCAATGAAATATGAGTCAATGATGTCACCGCTCCACAATCCACACCAAACAGTTACTCGTAGTTGGTGCTTTGGCATCTGTAAGACCATGTGTGGGTTTTCTGAGCCCCCAAATACCAAATACGGCTTTTGCTTATTAACGTCTCACTAAGATGACAATCCTTAAAGATGATTTTTTTTTAGTAAAATCGTCATTATCGTGCAGTTTCTTGTTGGCGCAATAAATCTCAACGTTGCTCAAGCCTAAATCGATTCATTACATTCAGTGGAGATAATATAGTCAATTTTTTGTGACAGAATAGAATGACATAAGTACTGCCAGATTCGAAATAATCGATAGTTCAAATGGGTTAAACCGATAGATGGCCCACCCAATAGAGGAATGTATGTATGGGATCACTCAAAAACTCTTTTAAGAATCGTATTCAGAATTATATTAAACTAGCTGTACCTTGCGCGTGTTGCTGCGCCACCAACTAAAATACATTTGAAGGAAAGACATTACACAAATATCCAATTAATCTCGATTCATTTTATTCATTTTGTCTCCAGTTGTTCAGATGATTCAGACAAAAAGGCCTGAGTAGTAAGCATTCGATCAGTTTATAATCCCACTTCTCGTTATTCAAATGATTCATGCCAACGGGTCTCAGCGGCATGTACTCGAAGATTTTCCATTTTCAATGCTCGTTGCCCGTCTGATTCTGAGGCTCGTAATGTTCTTTTCTTCCGTGCTTGAGGTGTTGGTCGACCAATTGCTTGTCGCTTGACTGCACGGGAACGACGTGAAAAATGCGTTTAATCCAACTGAACTCAACAGTATTTTTAAAAATTTTCCAAAAATAAAATGTTTCAAATTTGTTATTGACATTTTACAATGTATTGAATGAATTATACTAAATGTTATTAAAATCATAAATAATGAATATTAAAATGTCTGGTATTTGTCCGATCAACACATGATCAAATGTATAGCTTACGATTCAATTCATTTTGAATAATTCTCAATAGCGCTATCTATCGGAAATTAATCGCACTAATTTCGAAACCGACTTAGTCGTCTTATGCGCAACAACTTTGCTAAAGATCATAACATGATCAAATGCACAGTTTACGATTTAACACATTTTTAGTAATTTTCAGTGGCGCCACCTGTCGGACATTGGTGATATCAACTTAGAAACGTTCGTCGACTTATGCGCAACAACTTTTCTAAATACCATAACATGATCAAATACATAAGATGATTAAATATACGATTTAATTAATTTTTAGTAATTTTCAGTGGCGCCACCTGTCGGAAATATGTCATACCAACTTAGAAACCTTCCCGGCTCATGCGTAACAACTTTGCTAATAACATACTCAAATGCATAGTTTACGATTCTATAAGTTACAAACAAACAAACATTCATTTATATATACATACATATATAGATTACATAGAGCTGACGGGTGACGTATACGTAATATTTTGTTAGACAATAACACTCATACTTTTTTTAAATTATTTTATTTTATTTGCCTATTTCAACGTAAAAAGTAGCCTATAACTCCTTCCAAACATACAGGAAGATACTGTGAAAATTTCAAGAAAATCGGTTCAGCCGTTTAGCCGTATATAGACTTCAAAAAAACCCACAAACAAATAAACATACATTCATTTTCATATATAAGAAGAAGATATATAGATAGAAGAGGTGTCAGAATAAATCCCAATCAACTTCCCCCTCATCATGTTTTAAGCCACAAGAGCCATTACAATATAGGCTCCTTAAGTAACGTACGATATTGAGATGAATTCCTTAATATTCTAATCTGTGTGAGAAGCTAGCCCGTAATCCTGACTGAAGGGTTATAATGTATCAAAGACATTCTCAAAGTCCATGACGCATGGATACAGACTGGTCGATGAAAAACAAATGGATTCTGAATTCCATTCACACCTACCTTCAAATGGGTGTTACCCTAACGGAATTGCTTATTAATTATACATAACAGAGTATTCAACTCTTTTTGGTATCTTTATTATATCAACCCCTTAATGGGCTCACTCCATTGATTTTTCAATTACAATTTCTAATGTGCCAACTACGAGTTATCTCGTACTCACTAAATGTTTTAGTCACTTAGAGGCTAGTCTTACTCTATTCCAGCTATTCACTCTAGTAAGGGAATGTTTTAACACGTTGACTGCCGACTGCGAGATAACTCGTAGATTGCGTTCCCTTCTAGGGTGCCAACTACGAGTTATCTCGTACTCTTCTAAACCTGCGATTTTTGTGTAGCTATGAATAAAATCGTATTATATCAGTGCTGTTATCGATAAATGGCTTCTGGGAAAAGAACAAAAAGCCTTTGGAAAACTTCCCTAACTATTGATGTCCTACACTGGAATTAGTCATGCCTTAGGCAGCAAGAGCCTTTAGGCTATAGGCTCCTTATGAGAGGTACGATTTTGAGATGGATTCCTTAATATACTATTCTGTGCTCTAGTATATCGATCACATTCTCAAAGTCCATGACGTATGTATAAAGACTGTTTATATGGTCGATGAAAAGCTAATGGATTCTGAATTCAATTTATTCCTGGCTTCAAATGGGTGTTACCCTAACGGAGTTGTTTATTAATTATGCATAACAGAGTAATGCTAACATAATTGATCAATTCACACAAGCCGTTGTATCGTTGCATGAGTGTATTGTTGGACGAATATACAACAGTGTATGCTTGTTGTTGATAATTTTCATGTAAAAATCCGATACAGTTGTACACAATTTTCAAATTGTTTGAATGCCAAAAATTATGAAGAAGAATAAGAAGAAGGCATTTGGAATACGAAATACACAATACAGCATAGCATTAAGCGTTCACAAACAACTAAGTGTATTCAATACAACATACACGATACAATGTCGTGTGAATTGACCAATTTATTCAGCTCTTTTTGATATCTTCAATCAATTTCAATTTCAATTCATCAATTTTTTTATTTTAAACTTTAAATAAAACTGCATTGTTTATTAATAATATAAGAATATTTATGTTATGTAACTGCTAACTTTATTGAAATATTTATTTATTTGATTTGTATTAATAGTTCTAAATGGGGGTAAAAAAAATTAACTTTTTTTTTTAAATAAAATTTAAATCTAACGATACAAAGATAATTTCGACAAAAAATTAGTTTTTTTTTAAATAAATGTGATGTAATGTTCTTTTTCTTTACGTTAAAATATATAAAAAAAAAATTAATTTAAAAAAGGCAATAATTATAATTAAATAAAATTATTAAATTAAAAATGAGAGGAGAAAAAAAATTATTTTAAAACTTGCTAGAGATTGATTTATTTGTCTTAAAAAACAAAGTTAAAGTAATGGTTAAAGGAAGCAGGACATCAACAACTTTTCCTAAAACTTCAACAACTTTTTTTTTTATTATAAAGCATAAATTGTAAAAGGTGGCAACGCTTTAGCATATATAAACCAAAGCAGACGAAAAATATTTAAAACATTTAGAATAGATTGTTATCTTTGTGGCAATTAGTTATTCAAGCTTTACTTTGGAGACAAAAACTACAACTGCAAACATTGCAAGTTGTAAAGTTTTGCTTGAGAAATAGAATGAATGTTTCTTCGCTACGCTTGCTGGTCTTTGGAAATCATTTGCCTTATGGGAAACACAAAAAGGTAAAGGCTGGCAGCCAAGGAAAACGAAAAATGAAAAACAAATTTCTTCTAGTTTGCAATTAAATAATAAAATAAATACGAAATGCATACAAAAAAAATAAATAAAAACAAAAGCAAAGACAGAAATAAAAAAAAATAAAAAAAACTTTCAAGTTATGCCTTTAAAGGTAGTGATGCTGATGATGATAATAATGGCAGGCAAAAAATGCATAAAGAAGCCAAAAATGAGAAAAATTTATTGTATATGGAAAGAGGAGATGTGCTTGAAAAATTAATATAAATTTCAATTTTGCCTTAAGACTTCCAACGCTTTTCACGACATACATACATATAAAAAATAAAGAAAATGAAAACACAGTAGCAGGCAGCACTTTTCTTTCATTTTTTCTACAGCAATCACAGGACAAATGGAGAAAAAAAACCACGGCATAGAATAGAAAAGCAAGCATTGTTATATGTATGCACGACATTTACAAACTGCTCTCTTTCTTCTTGTCTCTCAAGCTTACAAACATACTTAAAATATTTTCTCATTAACTGTACCATTCTTATACGTTCGCTTGCATACATACATAAATATCAAGAACTATGTACGTATGTAGGTATGTATGTATGGCATAGCATGCATGCATTATAATTTTTCATTACATCGTTTCAAAGTATCTAAAGCTAGTGTTGCTGTTGCTGCCGCTGCTGATTCGGCTGTTGGGTTATAGACTTTGTAACATCTTGTTGTAGACTTTAATATGATGAAATTCCTTGAAGGCTTCACGAAAACGTACTTTTTGCTCATTGCCCAATTTTGCATAGAAATCCTGTGCAGATGTCACGAACAATGCAATTTCGTGATGACCCAATTTTTCGCAACTCATTTTAGCAAATGCTGCCACAGCTGCCTCGGCTGCTGCCAATCCCGTAGTTGGTGATGTTTTTGTAAATGCTGCTGGTGTTGTTGGTGTTGGTGGCGTGCCGCTTAACAGCAACGGAAATAGTTTCATTAAATGAAGATTTATCGAAGCCGATAGAAATACAACACTTAGACTCCAGACTGCTTTGGGTTTGGGCAATGCCAGAAACGTTGGCAATGAACACGTCAGCCAATCTTGTAATTGTTGTAGAAATGAGGAATCAATAGCCGAACGGAATACCTGTTGTTGGCGGAGAGAGTAGAAGAATACAAACATTATTATGATGTGTAAGAGTAGGTGACTTAAATTAAAAACTTATTTTTAATCACTGGAAAACAAACAAGAAAAAAAAAGAAAGAAAAACTCTCAAGTGTTATGAAATATTGTAAGAATTGCATTGAATTTCAGGGTGAAATTATTTGAACATTTCCTTTAGCCATGTTTTCAGCAGGGATTTCACGATTATTTTCTAATTTATATGGAAAGAAAGTGGAAGAATAAATTGAACATGATGTCTAGTGGCCAATATGGATAGTCGTGGCATAAATTTGGACCAGAGATCAGCAATGAATCGTTTTTTCCCTACTCACAAGTACTTATGAAATTCTGAATATAAGTGAGTCAACAGTATTGAAATTCAAATATGTACTCTGATTCATTCGTACTCACTACAACATTGATTTATAAGTACACAGGTTGCAATGAGTATGAGTACAACGTTGACATTAAACTCATAACATTCGAAATATGTTTGATTCATACGCCTACTCATTTAGATTCATAAAGTTTCGAAAAATACTTATAATACTCATAAATGATTCGAGTGATTTGAATCATTCATCAAAATTTACAGTCTTAGTTGTTGTTGCATTTACAACAAAAAAGAAGAAAGAAAAAGACAAACAAGACAGCAAGCAAAGCAAACACACAACCTTCTAGTGAGTATTGTAGTGTTCATTCGTACGCGAATTATACTTATTTTGTGTGATTCTTGTAAATGTTGAGTAAAGAAGAGTCGAAATCAACAATATCAAGCGTATTGTTAAGTAAGAGTACGATGAGTACTTCAAACTTTGAATATGAGTAGTATGAGTACAATATTAAAATAAGTATGAATGCGTATAACTATCAGAAATTATGAGTATGACTCGAATCTACTCATATTTTTGATCTTTACTTATCATTGCTGATCTCTGATTTGGACATACTGTTAGACATTGAAGTGGCCATTGTGTAGTAGGTAGTGTATTGGCTTATGAGACATGAGGCCTCGGTACAAACCCCAGGTTAGACATCTCTAACAAAACGAAAATTGACGAGAAAATATTTCCTCTCAACAGGCTTCTAGCAAAAACTCCGAGAGTAAAATAAAATTGCCATGAATTTGCCATTTGAAGTCGACTTTAAACTATATAGGTCCCGCCCCACTCATGTATAAAATTAACACACACAACATAAGTAATGTGCGAAGCTAGGTTGTAATCCTGACTGAAAGAAGTGGTGTGTGTTCACTTATTAGACGTAAAGCTCGGGTTCGAGCTCCAGGCCAGACATCAAAAATGAAATGTGAAAAAAATAGTTCTTCGGCGACTTCCTCTCAGCAAACTTCTGGCAAAAACTGTGAGAGTAAATAAACCTGCCATGAAAAAGTTTCTCAAAATCTATCGTTCGGAGTCGACGTTAAACTGTAGGTCCCGCCACTCATGTATAAAATTAACGCACACAACATGAGTGGTGTGAGAAGCAAGGCCGTAATTCTGACTGAAGGGTTGTAATGGCCAATTATGTATGTATGTATATATGTATACTCTTAGACATTAAATTTTGAAATTTTAATTGATACTCATTTAATATTGGAGACCTGCAGTATATCATGAGGCGCTAGAAAACGTTTTTGAAATGTAGAGGGGACGCAATACACACCACAGTTCGATATGGTGTGTGGAAAGCCATGACCTAAGCCTGACTAAATGTTTCCAATGGACATGGTAATGCTGGATATGATGGTTCTCATCTCCATAACAACTCTTTTTATTGTTATTTTAATAAGAAAGAAATCCAATTTTAATTTTTTTTTCACTAACCGAGACGTTGTATTGACATAAAAACGAAAAACAAATCCAAAACCTTTCTAATAACAAACAAATATCACTACTCTTTGGCTATAAAATGTTCAATTAAGGCACTTAATTGCAATCGATTTAGATTTCTTACAAGATATTTTAAATACTCCAACAATAATGTGTCTTTAAAAGCGCAATACGTTAAGATTTTATTTTCAAAAGCGGCAATTATACTTATGTGTAAGCTAGAGCTAGTCAAACTACCACTTACTTACCTGAAATACAATCATGGCAATAACATCACTATGTGGTTGATTTATAGCTAAAAACTCCTTTATGACCTTTGTCAATATTTCTTTAGGTGGCACTAAATCACGTATCATTTGGCACAATACTTGGCCATAAATCCAAGCCGCTTCTCGGGTTGCACTTTTAATGCATTGCAGCAGAATATCAACTTTATCAGTTTGCTGGGCGATTATCTCGGGGTCGTCTTGTACAATGCCGTTACTTAATTCCGTATTTTCCAATTGTTTTGTTGAGCCTTATATTTGTGATACGATACGTTATTTTATTATTGAATTTTTGATTTCATACCGGACACAAACACACACACGCGCGCATGTAAAGAAACAAATAAAATAGAATTAGAATTATTTGGCATCATACGTACGTACTTGTATACATACATACATACATTTATATTCATATTATATTATATTTATACAGCTATGGAAGAAAAAATAGCAGCCCATATATTAACAATAATTACTCTTTCAATAAAATAAAGGATTTTGAAGAGGAAAAAGGGGACAAATTCATTACAAATTCATTCAATTTATTCAATCAATATAGACTAGACAATAACAGTGTCTAGAGCACAAAGTTTACGAATTAAATTCCTTTAAAAAAAGTTATGCAGCTAAGGCCAACAGACCTGGTAGTGAAGCGTAGTGAAGATTTTGGTCTTGAAAACAAAACGAATTAAAAAAAGTTGAAGAGTAAAAAAAATTGCCACGAAAAGTTTCTCAAAAATCTGTGCTTCAGAGTCGTCGTTAAGCTGCAGGTCCCGCTTAGGTCTTAACCCTGCTGAAGTGTTGTAAAGACGAACTATGTATGTCTGTGTGTACATATATAAGATTGCAGTTAGCAATGGTGGAGAATTTCATTGCGTTTGTTAAACCGCTGTTGAACTTAAAAAAAGTAGAGAATTTCATACAAAAGACCAAGATTCTCCGATACCTCAGCCTTAAACATGATAAAAAAAAACATCCGATCAGTGAAGAGCTTACAATGAAGGTAATTAACTTCTTATAGCTTTATATTGTCGCATGAGCTTTAGGCTGTTTCTTGCTGCCGAATTCGGAAGGTTGCATTAAAACAATCTTTCCATTTGGTTCTTGGCCACGCCCCCAATCGTCTATAACCTATGATTTCATAGTTTAATATAGCCTTCTAGTTGTTCTGTTATTTTTGTGTTCCATTCAGTTCCCCGACCAAATAGTGTATGCAGTTCATCTTAAGTCACCCATAACATCCTGTACTAAATCAACAATTTGGCCACGGATTTTCAACTCAAATATTCACGAACAAAGTTAGTTGTTTGAAGTCTTTAATAACGCCTTGCAACTAGACCTACATATGTGGTGGTTTGTCTGACAATGCTTTTCTTCACACTCAATTTCCATGAGTTGTAGAATAATTTTGGTGAGAAAATTTTCCTCAGCTTAAAGTATTGTTACGAAAATGAAAAATCTAGATACTGGTGTCTTGCTTTTACATCGCTTAATATTAAAATTATAAACAAAAGCTACAAAAACAAAACAATGTAGTAAACAAAGTTGTTTACAAATTATTGTACTGCTTAATATAACTACAAACACCAGCATAAAAAAATGGTAAACAAGTAAACTAAAATACACCAACAACACTACAATAAAAATGTAAACAAGGGTGTATACATTTATAGAGATTTAGAGAAAGAGAAGTCATGAACGTTCGCCTTCAAAAATATTTATCAGACTGTTTACTTTACGTTCGCCTTCCAGAACATTCATCAGACTGTTTACTTTACCATATACATAAAAGGCAAGGCAAAACAGGCGTCTGAGTTAATGAAGTTCAATCAGTCTTTTGTGAATACGCGGTGCGAGTAATCGTGGTTTGAAGATCTCCGTTATAAAGATCTGTCGAGCAATTGTCTAGTAATTGTTATTGTTTATGCAAAGGGTGTAAACAGAGGAATAACATACAAAGTAATTGTTGTTGTTTACATCAAGTTGTGAACAGTGGCACACAGAATTGTGCGAATAATAAAGAATTTTAATTAAAACTAAACACAAATTTATTTTTATTTTATTTGCAACATAACAGCTCATATGTTAAATTTAACAATATGCTTTATCTGCTGCGAATACGCAAGTAAATAAAGTCCGATGTTTAGGCCTCCTATATTACAGGAATCAATTTCAAGTCTCTGTATCATTTGTATTCGGGTACATAATTCAAGGTCAACATTTAACAATCAATTTGCTGCTATTATTTATACCATAACTGTATATATACACGTATAGGTACATGCATACTGGAAGGGAGGGAGTTAGTTTCTGTATAACGTAAATACAATAACAATCGATACGAAATAAAGGTAATTTGTATTTTCAAATTGTATGTTTAGTTTAAAGGCATTCATAGCCATACTTCGTTATTTTGTATACTATAGGTGTAGCACTATGGTGTAGTGTAGTTAGTGTAGTTGTTGTAGTTGTAGTGATTCTAGTAATTGTTGTAATAAAGTTAAATTATGCCTATTGATATACACAAGCAATTACAACACACCTATTCATACGATGTGTATGTATGTGTCTCTCTCTCTTTCGCTTGGTTGTTAAACGTACACAATAAATATAATCGTATTATAAACTTATTGTTAAATTTGTGGTCCTAAATTTTGGCATGAAACAACAATAACAACAACAACAATTATATGTAGCAACAAGCATATAAACAAACAATTGCTTTATACGCTCGCTGCCTAAGCAATATAACACATAACAACAAAAAGCGTACACTTGTAAAGGTGATGCTTCGAAAATCGCCATGAATTGAAAAGTTAATTAATCTATTTAATGTTAAAAGATATTTACCAACAACAACAACAATAATAACAACATGAGCAACAATAGCTCCAATATACACAATTGAATACAATACATATTGGCAAATCACATTCACCATCACCAACACAATCACATTTCGGCCTGCAATCAATGCAATTTAAAACTCAAAACTCGAGTCAAATTAAAATTTTACGGAAATTACGCGAAAAGGCGAAAAACATTTACGCCATACGATAATGAGTCAGATTTATGTATGTATGTATCTTTGTCACCCTATGTCGAGTATTTAAATATTGAAAAAATTAAATTTTCATTCTTAGAAGTGCCAAAACGCCTCTTTGTGTCACAGTCTTGACAAATGAGTGGTATTCCAAACCTTGTGGTCAACCTGGCAACCCTTTTCAACTGTTATTATGGATACACTTTTATCAGTAAGCTCCCTTGCCCAACAAATTGGTCAATTTTATTGCTATATGTGGAAATCGCTATGCACAGATAGAAATTTCGTTCATGAGGCTGTTTTTCTATGTGAATTTATGGGAACGAACATTTCAAGCGGGGTGTTAGGTCGGACTTAAAGATATACATTATTTATTTGACATTTTTGACAGATAGTGACGTATATTCACAAGCAATAAATGGAATCATAGTGCAACGCAGGTTTATTTCAAATAGAAATTTCTACAATAAAAATAAAAAACTTTTTCATCTACTAAATGCTTAGTAAGCTATCGAAACACTATCGAAGTACTAAACAAAGACTCTTCTTTCGGATAATGAAAGGCAACTATTCAGGGGAACACAATCCATTCTAGCACAGTTGACATTTGTGGCAGTTGACAGTTGAGCGTCTTCGACTGCAATCGGAAGAGTATTATTTCAGATATCATAAACCATTGCCTTGATTATCATTAAAACCCTAATGACAGGGTTCCCTTATTTAGCTGTGCCACTGCTATGTGACCAGTGAACCTGTGGTTGAGACCAATTTCACCACGTAATAACCATTTCCCTTAAAATAGCATTTATTCCGTCTACAGGGAAATTCTTTTACATACAGAAGAACTGTTGCAACAACAACAACAACCTTCCACAAGAGAGTTTCCTTAAAACACTCATTATTTCAATTGTTAACAGTATTAGTAGTGTTATAAGCAATACTTTTAATACCGGTGTTAGTGGTGCTATATCCACAGCCAATACTATTGATTGTGTCACTATTGTTGTTGTATTAAAACTACAGCAATTCCTAAAATGAACTCTACTATCGCTTTTATTAGTAAATCTTATACTACTATTATCTTAAGTACTATTATGATCACTAATACTACATCGACCACTATTACTATTACGAGCACTTTTGCTGTTATAACCACCACAACTATTATTACCGTTAGTATTACGAAAACAAATTCTACCAAAGCTAATACTACCACTATTACAAATAGTACTACTGCTACTATTTCCACTGTGGGCATATAAAGCTACTGCTACTATTTCCACCGCCACTTTCACTGTTACTGCGATCTTTGCTACTACCACTGTTACTGCTAGTACTGCTACAACTATTTCCACTGTGGGCATATAAAGCTACTGCTACTATTTCCATCGCCACTTCCTCTGTTACTGCTACCTTTGCTACTACCACTGTTACAAATAGTACTGCTGCTACCATTTCCACTGTGCGCATTAAAGCTTCTGCTACTATTTCCATTGCCACTTCCACTGTTACCGCACTCTTCGCTACTAGCACTGTTCTTAATACTAGAGACCCTACTATTTCCACTATGGGCACTGAGGCCTCTGTCACTATTTTCACTACCTCTATTACTACTGCAATCGCAGCTATTACCACTGTTACAAATATTACTATTGCCACTATGGATTCTAAGGTTGTATTATTTCTATCACCATTACCACTGTTATAGCGATCACATCTACTGGTAATACTCTTTTAAACAAAAAAATTTACATTAAAGCTTCGTTGAATTTTCAAAAAACTATTCAATTACCAACGTTTTGTCATGTTGCAATGAAGATTTTACATCTGTTTGCTATGAGTCACTGCTACTACTACTACCTTTGTTTTACGATTACTACTACTTCTAATACCAGCGTTACAGTGTACTCCGACTACTACTACTATACCATACAATACTGGCAAGAGAAATGGAACACTGAAAGAAGTGGTAGATGGACGGCAAAACTTCTCCCAGATATTACCCGCTGGATTGAGAGGAAATTTGGTGAGGTTAATTACTATTTAACACAACTGTTATCCGACCACGATTATTTTTGTAAATATCTGTTTAAAATGGGATAAAAGATAACACGACCAAATTGCATTTACAATGATGCGCAGATTGATGATGCGGAACACACTTTCTTTCATTGTGAGAGATGGAGTTTAGAAAGAAGGCATCTTGAGGCCATAGTCGGCGTCTGTACTGTCGAAAACTTCTGCGATGTACTTCTGAGCAGCAAGGAAAATTGGAATAGCATTGCCAGTTACACTGAGGCCTTGCTGAAATCTAAGAAATTTGACTTGGATGAGAGAATTCGAATGGATGTTTGAACAACTTCTCAGATTTTGTTGCGCAATTCAGACGCGGATATGGATATAAAGGGGCCAAATGCCTAGACGGACTCCACTTCGAAGTAATACCAGGGTAGTTCCGGAGTGGGCAAAAAGAGTCCAGAAGAGGAGGAGGAGATTTAGTGGGTGAGGGCCCCACACACGGGGTATAGTGACGACTTCCCTTAGGTACATTTACTCCTCCTCAGCGAAAAAAAATACTACTACTACTAATTAAACCTTTAAATCATCTTTACAGCTTATGCATCTGCGTGTAAAATGACCGGTATTAAATTGAATAGTATACTAAGAAAATATTAAATTTAATCTGTGCACTATAAACGTTACCAAAGATTTATGGAATGATTAGAAGAGAGAAAATTAAAAATGTCTATTTTGCTATTCAAAAATAGTACTTCAGTTAGGCTCCATCAAAACCAAAATTAAAAAATTTCTAAATTGCTATTCAAAAATAGTACTTCACTTAGGCCTTATTAAATAAAACCAGTACACTTTTGAGAGTGTTACTAATTTAAATCATTCTAATTCTAATAATTCTTAATAAAGTTATTATCTCCAAAATGTTTGTCTATTAGGTTGTGATTTCATATTTCAATAGATTAATTAAATTGAATAGTATACTAAGAAAATATTAAATTTAAACTGTGCACTATAAACGTTACAAAAGATTTATGGAATGATTAGAAGAGAGAAAATTAAAAATGTCTATTTTGCTATTCAAAAATAGTACTTCAGCTAGGGTCCATCAAAAAGAAAAATTAAAAAATTTCTATATTACTATTCAAAAATAGTACTTCATTTAGGTTTCTAATTTAAATCATTCTAATTCTAATAATTCTTAATAAAGCTATTGTCTTCAAATTGTTTGTCTATTACAAAGTAATTTCATATTTTAAATATATTAATTAAATATGTATGCAAAATAAGTCGCTATACTATTCCTGTTAATACATATATCACTTCTTTAGATTTTCTTTAATAAGTTACTTTCAATGTATTAAAATTTAAAGGATATTTTAAGATAATAAAAGAACCCTTCTTGGCATTACTTTTACACGTGACCTTGAACAAAAAATTTTCCCCCAAACCCCCATTGTTGTAAGTGGCAAAAATGAAATTGAAAAAAAAGCGAAATTAATCCCTACTACATAAAATAAATAAAATGGGAATTACTACCAAAAAAAAATTTTTTTAAGCAATTTCGGAAAATTCAAAATATAATAATAAAATGAAATGAATAAACATGGAAACATGAAAAAAACACATACAATCCCCCAAATCAATAGATTTCTATTGGAACAGGAAAAAAAAATTCACAATCAAACAAAATGAAAATGGAAATAGAAAATGAAAATCGAAAAATATTTAGAGAGACAGCATTACTTGAAATCCTTTTTTAACATTTCAACTCAAAAACATATACAGACACATACAGAGAGAGAGAGAGAGAGAGAGAGAGAAAAAAACAGCAAAATATAATAATAATAACAACAACAACAGCAAATAGACATCCTGAATGAATGAATATTTTAGTATTTTTGATAATGCTGGCTCTGACTACAGATATTTAAAACACAGATTTCATACAAACAAAACACAAACACAAAAAAGAACGAGACTAGAAATAGGAGTCAAAAACAGGAAGGACGTATGCATATATATTTCTATAATACTTACCCACATAAATGCAGGACAAAAGTAACTTCAAAGCGGGTATTGAAAATTTCTCGTTTTCCAATTTGGCCAGTTCAAGAGCAAGTTTTTCAATGCAGGGCCGCAACATTTGGTTTTGATTGTCTGCACCCTGGTTGATGGTGTTGATACTACTACCACTACCGCTACCGTTACTGCTATTCACTTTATTATCCAGGACAATCATACGCTCCAAACCCTATAAACAAATAGACACACACACACACAGTGAAAACAAACATTTATTTATTTATTTAGATTGTACATACACATGCATACATGTATTTATTTATACAACACATATATATGTATGTATATTGTATATATGCATATTATATATGTATGTATGTACATATACATATGTATATCTATAAAAATATTTGGGTTTTGGTTGCCCCTTTTATTATTTGTAATGTTTTTTTCGTTTTTTTTTTTCGTTTTTTTTGCAAGTTTTTCTCACCAATACCCAAAGCCACATGCAAACAGTAGCAATAGCAGCAGTGGAAGTGGCCAAATACAACAATAACAACAAATAGATTTTTGAAAATGAAAATAAAACAAATTAAGATAATAACAATAAAAGTAAAAATAAAAATAAAAATAACAATTTCAATTGCAATTGAAAGTACATTCGTAAGTGTAAAACCAAATCAGTTCGTAGTATGTAGTAAGACCAGGAAAGAAATTATTAGCCAGCTAAATTGCGGGTCTTAAGAGTTGCCATAATGATACAGGAAATACAATAACAACAAAATAGCAAAAATACTGATACCATAAAAGGGTATTAAGTTAAGTGTCCGTTGTAAGTACAACTCAATGACATTTTCTACAAGTAATCTTTATGAGGTGAAGCTTAGAATTTTATAAGAGTTTCAAAAGAAACATAGACATGTTCTGGATATTCATAAATAGTGAAAGAGAAATCCATATATTGCATAAGCAGACAAGTATGTACATTGAATCGCAATTTTTATTTCAAAAGCTTCCTTTGATTGGAGACTGAAGTATAATTTTTTAATATTCAACTGTTATTAAATGCTAGGGAAGTTATTCTAGTATAATTGTAGTCTAAAGGATTCCAAAGTCGCAGGTAGTGTGCAGGCTTATTAGACGCGAAGCCACGAAAGCGAAATATGAAAAAAAAATATTTCATTGGCGACTTCCTCTCAGCAGATTTCTGACAAAAACTATGAGAGTAAATAGAAAATTGCCATGAAAAGTTTCTCAAGAATTTATAGACCGGAGTTGACTTTAAACTCTACGTCCCTCCACTTATGAATAAGAAAATTATCACACACAATAAAAGTGATGGTACATTACTGAATTTTGTTGTTGTTGTAACAGCTGTCTATTGTTTTTTTTGAGCAGTTTATGCTGGATTGGCAATCTTTGATCGAGTAGTGCTCGGGCCGTTCCGTAATGTAAATTCAATTGTCGTGGGAACGACTAAATTTTGTATTTTAGTCTGCCAGTATAGAGGAGGAGGAGCATTTTGTTCAGGTTAATAGATCGCAAAGCTAGGCCGTAATCCTGACTGAAGGGTTGTAATGGTCAATTATGTCTGTATGTAATAGATCGCCATCTTGAAATCCGAACATCATTTCCGATTTAAATTGAAAATGTTACAGAGGGTAGATTTGTAATTTTCATGTTTTACTTTAAAAAGAATTCGGCACATTTCGAACATATAATAAATAGGCTGTGGCTACCAGAGGTCAGCAATGAATCGTTTTTTCCCTACTCATAAGTACTTATGAAATTTCGAAATTGAAATTCAACTATTCTGATTCATTCGTACTCACTACAACATTGATTTATAAGTACACAGGTTGCAATGAGTATGAGTATGACATCAAACTCATAACATTCGAAATATGTTTGATTCATACGCCTACTCATTCAGATTCATAATACTCATAAGTGATTCGAGTGATTCGAATCATTCATCAAAATTTATAGTCTTAGTTGTTGTTGCATTTACAAAAAAAAAGAAGAAAGACAAAGACAGCAAACTAAGTAAACACACAACCTTCTAGTGAGTATTGTAGTGTTCGTACACGAATCATATTTATTTTGTGTGATTGTTGTAAATGTTGAGTAAAGGAGAGTCGAAATCAACAACATTATGCGTATTATTAAATATGAATACGATGAGTACTTCAAACTTTGAATAGGAGTAGTATGAGTATGATATTAAAATAAATATGATTGCGTATAAGTATCAGAAATTATGAGTATGATTCGAATCTACTAATTTTTTTGAATACTCATTGCTGACCTCTGGTGGCTACCTTTTTATAAAGGGTGTTTTTTATAGAGGTATAGAACTTTAAGTTGGCATTACTTTTCAAGATGGCGACGGATTTAACAGCTGTCAAGTGATTTATTCTCAGTTTGGTTTGGCAATTCATCATGAATAGACTCACGCCTGAACAACGCTTGCAAAAAGTGCAATTTTATTTCGAAAATAATGGTTCTGTGCGGAAAACGTATCGCGCACTACGTCCATTTTATCGTCGACAAAATCATCCATCAGAGCAGTTAATTCGATTAACCATGGAACGTTTTCGCACCACGTTTACTCTTATTGATAACTATTGCTGCTGTAGAGCGTAGCATTGAGGAAGACCCGAATGAGTCCATCCGCCATGATTACTAACTTTTTCATTAATGAATTGAATAACCATGATGTCTAGGAGATGTGGTTTCAACAAGACGGCGCAACATGTCACACAGCTCGTGCCACAATAGATTTATTGAAAGACACGTTTGGTGACCGCCTAATTTCACGTTTTGGACCTGTGAATTGGCCTCCAAGATCTTGTGATTTAACACCGCTAGACTACTTTCTGTGGGGCTATGTAAAGTCATTGGTCTATGCGGTAAAGCCACAAACGCTTGACCATTTGGAAGACAACATTCGCCGTGTTATTGCCGATATACGGCCACAAATGTTGGAAAAAGTCATCGAAAATTGGACGTCCAGATTGGATACATCTGCGCCAGCCGTGGCGGTCACATGCCAGAAATCATATTTAAAATATAATGCCACAAGATTATCTTTCGGATAAATAAAATTCATGTCAATCGAATAATCCATCGTTGTTTTATTGCAACTTAAAGTTCTATACCTCTATAAAAAAGACCCTATATATGTAGTAAAATAAAATTTTTTTAGAAATTGTTATAAAATATAAAATCTATCGAATATTTAAATATAATCTGGCATCACAATCCAGTGACTAGATTTGTTAGTTCGTTTGTTCGCTTATATAGTACAAAAAAAAACTAAAAACTTTTTTCGACTTTCTTTTGTTGTTTTTGTAACACTCATTTAAAATTTGTGTAACAAACTAATAAAAGATTCAGTTTGTTTTTCTACCATTTATATTATATTTTTAGATTGTTTTTTATTTATTTTTTTATTTTTATTTTCATATAATAATTGAATGAATTTAGAAACAAGAAGAAATGAAAGAAGAGAAAAAACATACAAAAGCTTATTGTATTTAGTTTGTTGGAAACTTACATGCAAACAGCAGAGGTAGACTTGTTCGTTACAAGATTTTTTCAATAATTTCGTTACGCTCAATTTAGTATGATAAGCTAAATTACAATGGGGATCCAATTTTGATGTCCATTCCATTAAGCAATAATTTAAGGTCCATATTAGTTTTGTATGTACATCGCTGCATATTAAAGGACTGGAAATAAATTAAAAAAGATAAACACAAATTAATAATGAATACGAATACATTTTTTTACTTTTCTTTTTATTTAATTTTATTTCTTTAAAGGTATTGAATGAACACCATGTTATAGGCGAGCATTCAACTCCGAGTTCCCTTTTCATATACACTCAGTATTATATTTCGTATACACTCTTTAAAGCTTAAAATAAAATCCCCTACGAAATAAAAAACAAACCTTACAACATAACATTTACCTTTCTTCGATTAAACCATGTTTATCGATGTACGCCAACACAATATCCTTCAATCTTGCCAGCTCATCACTTAACTTTCCAATGGTTGTACTGGTCTTGGCATAGCTCTCCAACAGACTTAACAAACCATTGAGGGCAGCACATCTTATAAAGAGATGCGATGATTTCAAGTAATTTTTAATTAAAGACTCCAGACTTAACATTTCAAAATGGGATGGTATTAGTATACCCTTGGTCTTGCATAGCAAATAGATTAAATACTGATGTGATATGGTATCGTCCATAGGTATTTGTGATTTTAAATAGTCGGCCTTTTCACAGATTTGTTTAATTTGTTCACGATTCTCACAAATTTCAGTGAATTTCACCAAGTTCGGTAGAATTAAAATGTGGTTTTGCTGCAAAAAAAAAAAAAGAACAACAACAAGAGAACAAAAGTTAAAAAATTCTGAATGCAAAGAAGAAAAGAAAAATAAAAACGAATTAAAGAAAAATAATATTAAAAATAAAAGTAAAAGGAAAACCAGCAACGTACTCGTATGTATGAAGAAACATATACAAAGGATATGAGCATTTTATAGAAAATAGAAAAAATAAAAACCAAAACTGGAGTAGAAAATTTTTTATTCTTTTGTAAGTCTTACGCTTTCAACCATGTGTAGCAAATATTCTCATACACTGAACTTATTTTCTTTATAAAGCATCCACACATACAAGTATTATGCTTCTATGCTAAACGGTATCATAGGGTATTAACGAAATAAGTGTTTAAAAACAGTTTGAAAAAAATTCTGCGAAGCTTAAAGAGAGCATTGGCAACTTAAGTCCAACGACTTCAGTGTACATCAGGTTTTGCTATCTTCACTGGAATTAAAATTATAAAGTTTCCTCTTCCCAACCGTGATGGGATGGAGCTACAATTCGTCAATCAGGTGCAACCATACTGGACTCAAAATTGATAAGGAGCCTGAACATCAAAGCGAAGGTATACAAGGCTTCCATTACCAATTCGTCAGTTAGGTGTAACCATACTGGACTCAAAATTGACAAGGAGCCTGAACATCAAAGCGAAGCTATACAAGACTTTCATTACCATCTGTGCTCACTGAAGAGTTATAGAAACCCTCGGATCTCTCAGATATAGGGATTTCAATGGCATGATGGTTCGACCAATACTTTTGTATAGAACGATGACTGAAGAGTAATAGCAACAATTAGCAGCACAGTCCTCTGGCCAGATTGAAATTTAAATTACCGCCTAAAACTTCTTACTTCCCTGCCTACTGGTACCACATATAAAAATAATTAAAATTAATTAAAACGGCATGGATCAAACAAAGACTTTCTATATGGAATAATGTAGTTCTATGAATGGAGTAGGCAGTGTCACCGGAGTTGGCAGTGGCAGTGGAGTAGGCAGTGGCACTGGAGTAGGCAATGGCACTGTACTAAGCAGCGGCGCTTGAGCAGGCAGTCGCACTAGAGTAGGCAGTGGCACTAGAGTAGGCAGCGACACTGGCGTAAGCAGCGGCACTGGAGTCGGCAGCGACACTGGCGTAAGCAGCGGCACTGATGTAGGCAGCTGCACTGGAGTAAGCAGTGGCAATGGAGTAGGCAGCGACACTGGCCTAAACAGCGGCACTGCTGTAGGCAGTTGCACTGAAATAAGCAACGGCGTTTGAGTATGCAGTTGCACTGAAGTAGGCAGTGTCACTGAAGTAGGCAGTGACACTGAAGTAGGCAGTGACACTGAAGTAGGCAGCGGCACTGGCGTAAACAGCAGCACTGGAGTAGTATACAGTTGCACTGAAGTTGGCAGTGTCACTGGAGTAGGCAGTGGCACGGGCGTAGGCAGTATACAAAAGGTTAGAGGCTGACACATAACTGTTGTATTACTTCAGCCGTGGTATGCAATGCTTATAGTTATGCAAACTGGCAAGAGAATAACCGTGCATACATCAGAAATAGTCATTAAACGCTTCAGATAGACTCTATGCAATATCCATTTTAATAAAAAAAAAACGCACGCACATCTTTCAATGAAATATGGCATTATTTTTAACTCTCTCTGCCTGGGTACAAAGCAGGCATTGATTGAAGGTAAATATTTACACTTTCAGATATCGATCACATAGTCGCTGACACACTGTCCTCTTTTAAAATCAAGGCTAACTATGCGCTAAGGAACGGCTAAGCAAACCAGATGGCCAAGAGAAACGTACAGGTTTGTTCACATTATTATGGCTACGGATAGTCTAGTAATATATGGATAGGCTAGGTCTTATACAGACGAAGGTTATTTTCTCAGTGATTACCCTGCATTGTCGAAAAATATTAAAAGATTCCTGCGTAGAATTTTCTTAAGAATTTATCAAACTCGTATCAATTGATATCAGAGTGCTGTAGGGCTTGTAAATGGTTGGTAAGTGGTTCTTATGAAAGCATTTCTTGGTGATTTGGCAGATCTTAGATAGCTCTATACTTACATAATCAGTCATAACGACTCTTTAGAGCAGTGATGCTCAAAATCGAAATTTCCTATCACATGTGATAGGCAAAGAAAAATCTGCTGACGCTCCGTTGGCACACGTACACTATAAGCTTACTTGTGTGGTTTCTTATAATGATCGTGTGTTTGTTGCTTTGTTTGTTGTTTTGTGTTGTTCTCAGAGAACAAAATCAATTCTGCTGACGGCTTACACGCAGCAAAATGTTTGATGAAAATTGGGAATATGATATTTTTTATAGAGAATATGGATGGTAATGTACAATGTATTGTGTGTTATCGCACTTTATGTCGTAATTTTTTTTTTTATAAAAAGACATTACGAGGCTAGCCATGGATTTTTCGACAACATTAAAGGGAATGATAGGACTTTAAAATTATTGCAATTAAAAGCAGAATTTACAATAATTTACCATGTAGTAACGAGAAATTGTCGTTGCCTCTTAAAAAGGCATCATATACAGTTGCTTTGGCTTTAGCAAAGCAGGGCCGTCCATTCGATGATGGAAATTTCTTCTTGAATTTGACGACAGACGTATTGAGTTGTTTTGGCGAAAAATGTGTTTTGTTTTTTGTAATAACATACACACAACACAATAAACCAATTTTTTTCTTTTTTTATTATTTTCCCAGTGTACAATTCTCAAAAATTAAGTTGAATTTTGTTCTCCGCTGCTTTACCAACACAACCAAACCTATGATAGTATGTGTTTGAGCATCACTGCTTTAGAGAGGATTACGACCTAACTTATTACACTGCATATGTGTTTAAACTCGATTCTGAACGACAGATTTTTGAGAAAATTTTCATGGCAATTTTATTTACTCTCAGAATTTCTGTCTGAAATCTGCTGAGAGGAAGTCGCCGAATAAATATTTTCTCATATTGAACCAGTACACACTACCTACTACACTACAGCGAATACAGCTATACATAGAGTCTTACTAGTTTCTATTAGAATTGTGTAAGGCTGATTATATAATATCCTATATAATAGACGATTAATTTCGTCGTCTTATACGAGTATCTCAGTGGAATCCTGACTTAAGTGGGGGTAAATTAAATTACTACCCTTCTATAACCATTCAAACGCAGCTCAACTTATTTAAAAATAAATATCGAAAAATCAAATTGAAGGAGTTTTCTCATTTAAACATTTTATTTGAGGTCGTCATCTTACCATATCGTTTACGTTTTGTTTTCGACTAATTCCCATTTATAATACCGTATACTACACTATATCAAGGCTGAAGAAAAGCTATTGAAAGATATGTGATGGTATTTCAGTTAAATTTATACGTGAAAATATATGTCCGACATTTAAAGAAAAAAAAACACCTCCAATTCGATAACTTTCATCTTTAGTCTTTGTATACAATTTGCACCAAAAAAAAAGGTAAAAAAACATTCGTAGTCGTTGTGAAATGTGCTAAATTTGCATATAACATTCATGTGCAAAATGTGCATCCGTTTTAAAGTATTTATCCACTGTACGAGTTCATACATATTTTACATTTACGTACGCAGCACGTACATACATTTTAAAAAGAGAAAAAAATTTTTTTCTTTTTTTTTCAGTTTTCTTTATTTTCTATATTTTTTCGAATACATATTTCTCATGTTGCTACTTTTATTTTTGTATATTACGAACGATACCACCACTCAACGTGTACTTTGGTACTGCTCGCTAATATCGTTACTAGAAACGGAAGCAATAGAAGAGAGCAGGAGCAGTGTTACTAAATCTTATTTCAAGTTATCAATTTCAATATGAATACAAAAGGAAGATAGAAACACAATACATATGTATGTACATATATAAAAATATTTAGCTTTTCTTTAGAACTGTACGCCGCAAAGTAGAATTGTAAAGAGTATCTATTGAGAATACACAGGTGAATGGGTTGAATGAGCCTATTAGCCTTATGTCCGCGGAACGCACATTTGTTTTTAGAATACGAAAAGTAATGCGAACGCTTGCCGAACCGTAATGTAATTTCGGTAATACTTCCTGGAAAGATATAGTAATAGTTCCTGGGAAGAAAAATTGTACGATATTCTAAAACAATTTGATAGGCAAAACCGCCAGATCTGACACCATACCTTTTCATTTCCACAGCTGTAGCAAGAGTTGTAATAACTAGCGCCTACGAACTATGCATGTCTCCCTATGAGGCAATATCTGACAATCACAGAGATAAGTAAGATTATACCATCAGAATCCGATATTTAAATTTAGAAGAAATATTTGTTCATGTTTCGTTTTTGAATAAATCAACACACTATCTACTAGACTCCGTCGCCTTTACATTCCCCCCTGTAGATTTCTGAGCCTAGGTGCCTACATAGCCTTGATATTAAACTATTTAGTTATCACATTAAGCAACGGCCGATAATCGGGCACAATCTATGACAAGGATTTAAAGGTGTTAACAGCTTCAACTGGCTATCCGAAAAGATATTTTCTAAATTTTCTGAAAGAACAATTGGACCTAGTCAGCCTACAGCCTCTTTCATAGCAAGGATTTTTATCTAGTAAATACACATAAATAATCTGGAAGCCTCCCTGATAACTTTGGACCTCCTTGATAATATTTCAAAAACTACATTCATATGGGTTTTTGAGCGGTGTGTATAAAAGTTGTAAAATGATACTGATACCATGATATCGGAATACCATCTCTCTACGCCACCTGGTTTGTAACCAGCGTACTATCAAATCGAGTAGTCGCCGTAGTCTAATACGTAGTGTGTTGATTTATTGGACGTGAGGCCACGGTTCAAACTCCAAGTAAGACATCTCGAACACAAAACAAATTCTTCAACGTTATTTCTTAACCTACTAAATGCAAAGGCGATAAGTTCAGAATTACATTTGGAGATCAGTTGGCAAGGTACGCAAAATACCAGTAATTCGTGTCGAAGTATTTTCTTGTATAGACAGCTCTTGAAGTCGCCGTAGTCTAGTGTAGTGCGTTGACCAGGTCAGACATCAAAACGAAATATGAAAAAAAAAAATATTTCTTCGGCGACTTCCTCTCAGCAGATTTCTGGCATAAACTCTGAGAGTAAATAAACCTGCCATGAAAAAGTTTCTCAAAAAAATCTGTCGTTTGGAGTCGACATTAAACTGTAGGTCCCGCCACTCAAATATAAAATCAACGTACACAACATGAGTGATGTGAGAAGCTAGTCCGTAATCCTGACTGAAGGGGTGTAATGGCCAATTATGTATGTATGAGAGCTCATGCTCACAAAATGCATCCCAAAAAAAAATACAAAAAAAATTTAGAGAGCCTAGATTTTAGGCACTGAAACTGATTATCTGATTAAGAACCACTGCTTATTTGCTAATACACTATTGTGTGGTTGATTTCTGTTAAACTTTAAACTTAAACTTAATCAAACAACCAGCCAACCATCCATATATAAAAATATTAAAAAAAAACAAAAAAAAAGCGTTTTTAGATATTTTCATCATTACAACGCAATAAAAAAAAAAAAAAAACAATACAATACAATAAAGTGTTCAACACAAAACGCAAAAATAAACTGAAAAAGTTAAAACAAAAACGAAAAAAATTCCCCCCCGCCGAAAAGAAAACCCGGAAAATAGCAAAACTTACCTCAATCATTTGCATAAGAACATCAAATATTAGTTGTGAACTACTTTTGTAATCGACTGCAGATTGTTTTGTGAAATACTGATAATTTCTGTACGCAGTATTTGCAGCAACACCATTTAAATGTTTCTTTGTTGTTGTTGTTTGAGTTTTAGTTAAACTTTCATCACCGCCAGCCATTGAAAATGAATCGCTATCGTCTGGGGATGCATTTTGCGATGATGTCGACAAGGGCGATGTCGATGATGATGTTGAATTTTCCATTTGTTGCCAAATGAAATTCAAATCAAATTGATTTGCAGCAAAATATTGAGTACCAATTACAGAATCACAGACAAGATTTCTTTCCAAATTGCTGTGATAGAAGACATTCGATGGCGAAATAATGAGTTGAATTTCATGAAGTTTTTTCAGGCTGTAAAAGTAAAAAAGAAGAAAAATAAATTGAAAAAAAGTGTGGAAAATCAGAGAATTTTATTTTAAAAAAGTTGTAAAATTGCCAAGAGAGATAACAATTCGAAAGTAATTTCATATATTTATTGATGGGGTGGTGTATGTACTTAAAAACGGGAGAGACGGAAATAAATTTACGAAAGTAAATTATGAGTAATGAAAAAATGGAGAAAAAAATAAGGTTTTATGAGATTGAAACTTCGGAACCAAAGTATGAAAGTTTTTAATGAAGATGTTTCATCAAAAAATTTGAAAATATTGAAATGGTGTCTTCGGCAAAAGGAAGTTATTGTGGACTTGTATTAAATAATACTTTTTTTTTTAATAGCTGAAGTTTAAACTTGAAAAAAATTAAATAAAGCGTTTAAAAACTAAATGAGTTAAGAATTTTTGGCATCGAAAGCCATTCCCACCTAGCTTCTGTCGTTCATATTTCAATATTTCTATCAATCAAATTAGTAGCATTACGCCTCAATAAATTGATTGAATATGCTTCCATCTTGAGCCAACAATTTCACTTTGCGCTAGTTTTTATTCAAGGCAGGCTATGTATGTTTTACTTGATTCTCACTTGCTCTATTGTTTCCAATCTGTGGAATTTCTTGTGTTATCGTGGTTTACCAATGAATACTTGGATTAAAATTAGTATTCCTCCTAACTTCTGAAAAGTTTCAAAATACATTTCATTTGTAATAGGTATGAATCTTCAGTCCGTGTTTGAAATGCCTCAATATAAACCTCGAGACACTGGAGGAGGAGAAGGTAATCCAGTAATCAATAATAAATTGTTGTAAACCGACTTTGGGGTTCAAGCCCTAAACATTCAGAGTTCCTAAGTCTTTAATATTGGTATCCCTGGCAAAGGTGTCGTAGCATTGACGATTTTATTCATAGTTTTGTAAGCGTTAAACTTGATTTTATATCTGAGAGCCAATTTAAAGATTTTTTGTATGACTCACATTAAAGAGTCCATCACACACACATAGACAGATTTTTGAGAAACTTTTTCATGGCAATTTAATTTACTCTCAGAGGTTTTGCCAGAAATCTGCTGACAGGAAGTCGCCGCAGAAATATTTTTTTATATTTCGATTTGTTGGAGGCATCTGAGGCGGGGTTTGACCTCTCGTCTAATAAGCCAACATACTAGATACTAGACAACGGAGACTTCCTCACATTAATGTATCGATCATTATTTCTGATTTTTTTCCTAATCTTGGGAAAGAGTTACACTAAATGTAAAAAGGTTCCTCGTCATCCAGCCACCGTTCATTATGGTTGTTTTGAATTTATATAAAAACTTCCTTCATTCAGTATGTAAATAGCACAGCCCTGCAAATTTGGAATTTTTTGTGCAAATAAGATGGCTCCAGGTGTTTCCGAAGGCATTTTGAAAAGGGAGTTGAAACCCCTAAAAATAGCGTTTTTGGCCATTTTTGAAAAATTGTAGAACTAAACACTGACGTGCTAGAACCATCGCTATTGTCAGACAATTGATCTTTGCTCTTTAAAATGAGCCTAAAGCCAAATTGGTTGCATGCACCCTTAAAGCAGGGGGTGGGTTTATGTCAAGGGGTGCAAGAGAAAAAGAAACACATTACGGAGGTAAATGTTTTCAAGTCAATCTGATTGATTTTTATAAACCTCGACGGCCATATTCGATTCGCCATTTTGAATTTTTTTAAATCTGAATGAAGATCTGTAATCAGCAACCCCAAAAATCCCTGAGTAACAATTTTCAAGTAAATCTGATTAATTTTTAAGGACCTCCGTGTGTTTCTTTTTCTCTTGCGCTCCTTGACATAAACCAACCCCCTACTTTTCGAAGATTCGTGTTCAGCGCGCTAAATGCCTTCGGAAACACCTGGAGCCATCTTATTTACAAAACCCATGCAGGGCTATGTAATATACTCTGTAGTCCCAATCATACCCCCATCAGAGAAATGTCACGCAGGGAAGTCTTTTCGGAAAGAGAAGCACACAATGAGCATTGTTTTTTACCCTTACATTCAATACAACAAACCTATGGAAATTCACAGAGGGTATTGTTTCTAGGCAACGATTAGTAATAAATTTGACTTATCCAATTAACTGCTTGAAGTCGTCGTACTCTAGTAAATAGTATGTTGGCTTATTAGACGTAAGGCCACGATTCAAACGCCTGGTCAGACATCTCAATCAAAGCGAAATATAAAAAAATATGTCTTCGACGACTTCCTCTCAATAGATTTCTGGCTAAAATTCTGAGAGAAAGTAAAACGTTTGCCATGAAAAATTTCTCAAAAAAATCTATAGTACAGTGACGACTTTAAATTGAAGGTTCCAGGCATAAAATTAACTCACACAACATGGGTGGTGTGAGAAACTAGGTTGTAATCCTTACTGAAAAGTGGTAATAACCAATTAAGTAACTAAGTAAGTAAGTAGTTAACTAGCTAGTTGAAGGTAAACACACTTTATGAAATCTCTAGGCTTATCAAAAAAAATCGCAATTTCTCGGCTCATTTTACTTTCACAAATTCACTGTCAATGTAAGGACCTCAGTGAATATCAAAAATAATCCGAATTTCTAAAGAGATTACCTCGGCTCATTTTATTTTCACAAATTCACTGTCAATGTAAGGACCTCAGGGAATATCAAAAATAATCCCAATTTCTAAAGAGATTACCTCGGCACATTTTATTTTCACAAATTCACTGTCAATGTAAGGACCTCAGGGAATATCAAATATAATCCCAATTTCTAAAGAGATCGCCTCGGCTCATTTTATTTTCACAAATTCACTGTCAACGTAAGGACCTCATTGAATATCAAAAATAATCTCAATTTCTAAAGAGATTACCTCGGCTAATTTTATATTCACAAATTCACTGTCAATGTAAGGACCTCAAGATATATCAAAAATAATCCCAATTTCTAAAGACAACGCCTCGGCTCATTTTATTTTTAACAAATTCACAGTCAATGTAATATAAAAAATACAAACGTGCAACACAACTGTTTTTAAACATGAGTACGTTGTTTTATTCTTTCTGTAAACTCTTGTTATAATATTTAACAGCAAAAAAAGGGAATTTAAGGATTTATTGTGTATAAAACTTAAAAATGATTATTTTATACAATATTATTATTTAAATAACAAATGTATTTATTTATTTTGTTTATTTTGTTTTTATATTAGTATGTAGTAGTATTAAAATTATACACAATTTGAATGCAACATTTCAAATACAATGTATACGATGTGTACACGTACTATTTATTATATTCCTTTAATTAAATTTTAAAGAGATTTCTATTACGGTTTTAATAATAACTTATAGTTTTTGCATCAGCATTTATTTAAAAAACATAAGTTTTCAAAAACAAAAATTTAATAAAAAAAAAAAAAAACAAAAAAAACAGAAATAAAATGTTTGTACAAAAACCACATATGTATGTACATATGTATGTGTTAACTTGTTAAATTATAAAATATGTATGCATATATTGTATGAATTGTATGAAATTATTATTATTTTTAACTTTTTCCAAAAATATTCGCATAAAGAGATAATAAAATAGTATTCAAGTACTACTGAATTATGTATAAAATTTCTACAACAACAACAACAACAAACAAGCAATGGAAATATACAGGTAAATAAATAAATAAAAGAAAGAAAGAAAGGAAAGGAAAGAAAAAAAATTTTGAATTCTTTATTGTAAAATACCACTTCAATCGAGTACAACAACAACAAATGGCCAAAAACAGTAGGTGTTAAAATCTACTGGAGTTGTGTTTCAATGAATAATCGAATAAATGATAAAAAGTAATCGATGCAGATAAAGAGTCAACTTATGAGGACGGAGTAGACACAGTTAGGTCATATATGATCCAGTTCCACATTCTGAAGCTTTTAATAAAGCCGCTTAAACTCCGAATATCAATTCTAGGCAGATTATTAAGGTTGCCTGTATAATACAATGTCGCCGTAGTCTAGTAGGAAGTATGTTGGCTTATTAGACGTAAAGCCTGGGTTCAAACCCCAGGCCAGACATCAAAACGAAAATAAATAAAAAATATTTCTCCGGCGACTTTCCTCTCAGCAGATTTCTGCCAAAAACTCTGTGAGTAAATAAAAAAATTGCCTTGAAAAGTTTCTCAAAAATCTGTATATCATGTATAAAATTAACACACACAACATAAGTAGTGTGAGAAACTAGGTCGTAATCCTGACTGAAGGGTTGTAATGACCAATTATGTATGTATAATACAAAATGATAGGAGTTCTCTTTCCCTTGCATTGTACTGGGTATGTAGCCAATATGTGGTATAGAAATAGCTTCCTCCCCTACCTAGCCTCTACAGCTCATGGGACAAACGTTTGCCACACATCCAAAATAAATGCTTTTCTCATGAGTACCATAATTCAGTTCCCTGGAATAACTTCTACAACCATGCTAAGTGTGCATTATTAAACACAAGTTCACAGGTCTATGTTCCTAGTTCCTCCACAATCATAGACCTTCTAAGAGAACCCAGTGAACAGGCAACCGTATAATAAAAAAATAAAGTATAATAATATACGTCCATTTCCTTGTCTGCCACATTAAACCGGCCATAACGCCTACGTTACTCAGTTCATAATAATTACAATATAATTTATAATTTAGTTGTAATAAATAAATGAATACTTAGACTTGTAAAAAGATCAGTACAGTTTTGACTTAGGCCTCGTAAACGTCACATACGTAACTACCAATTATGTATCCACTTCAGTTCCAAATTCTGACTCGAGAGAAGAATTCATCGACAGGATGAATACGGATGTATCCGGAATTTGGGTACACATGTACCACAGGCCAGTTGTGATACCAAATTCTTAAATCCTAGTTACCCAATCTCGACAGTCAGCGTCATGCTTTCGCATTAAAGTATGGCTTCTTTGAAAATAATCGATCGATTTAATGTCGCAAAATAGGAAGCTAATTGAAGTCTACTTCAAACCAAAAACACCAACGAAGTGGCCAATACTCTCTTCTTCATCGCTCGATTTACAAGAGATGACTCTGCTAAGCGAATGAGATATGACGCTTCTGTTCAAACGTTCTACCCAATTTAGCTCGAATAAGCCTGGTAATGAAGCAATATTGAACGTCACCCTAGATTTCGTAAGCAGACTTTTTGCAATGCACAGTTTAACAGAGGTATGTTACTTTGTATAAATGTTACTGCTGTAGCAAGTTCATCGGTAATATTGTATTAACGCTATGGATTTGGATTTAAGTGTATCAAAAATCCTATTTTTTATTACACTGGGCCTAAAGGCGAAGCATGTAAAAATCTCTGTTTTCTTTTTTTTAAGTTTAAGGTACTATCCATTGTAATTTAATATTACTATGGATAGTAAATGCCACGCCCACTGGATTAGGTATAAGCCTAGGTTAGGTTGGGATAGGTTGGGTTAAGATAGGATTGGTTAGGTTGGGATGGGTTAGTTTTAGGACAGATTAGGTTAGGATAGGTTGGGTTAGGATAGGATAGGATAGGTTGGGTTGGGTTAGTGACTTGTATGACTCATTGTGTTGCCCTGTGGGAGGTAAGCCCCTTTGTCATGATCCGGATAAAACCGGCCAGTTTCCTTAGTGGGACTTCGCCACCTTGCCCAGGTTTTCAAATGTTTTGTCACGCAAAAACCGGTGACGTCTGTTTTGAAGTGCAGAGTACTCACATAAAAGACTAGAAATATGACCAAATTTTTTTAGGCGCACTCCTTATAATAAATAAAAATTAAAAAACAATTCTAATTTGTAAAACTTGGAGTACCGGCCTTTGTGAATATTGTTTAAACAGCTAACAAAATTAAAATAAAGAAGTGAGAAAATTACCATTTTTTTATTAACACTTTTCCTCTATAATATAATATTAAATTCTTTAATCTGATTCGAATAATTAAATTCAACAAAAAAAATTAAAATTATTTTATATGCAATAATACTCGGTGGTGGCCCACTTTAATTTTTTCAATTCGCAATATTGTTGTAACTTTTTCACAGCTACTTGTTATTGTTGCTGCTTACGAGTATATGTAAAGTAACAAACAAACTATTGAGGAATGGAAAAGTGTAAAAGCATATGTTGTTAACAAATTATTGTTATTAAGCAATTGTAAATTGTAAGTAGAAAAACATTTTTTATTATTTTTCTGTTCTTTTTTTTTAAACAAATTTTTATATAAACTTATGTATGTATATAACATACATCAATATTTAAAAGTACATACTACAATTAGTAGCAACTAATTAGAAATAAAATTATGCATGTTGAAGAGTTTTCATACAAGTTTTTTTATGACAATGGGATGTCTTTGTAAAAAAACATGAAACAAATTTTTGTTTTTCAAAATTTTAAAAAAAAATTTCTAAATAGAAAGCTTAGGCTGTATATAAAATGTATCTCAAATTAAAGAGGCAGTAAAATTAAAAAATAAAATAAAAAAAATTACATTTTACAGACATTTTTGTTTATTTGTTGTTAAAAACAACATTCAATTGCCACTTAAATTTAAAGCCAGAAAAAAATTAAAACATAATTTAATAATCTGTAGCCAATTTTTATATTAAGTGTAGTCAAATGTAATTTATTATAAACCAAAGTCATATCATAACCCTTCAACCTTGCTTTTGAATTTGACAAGAATATAAATATGTATAATAAGCGGATCAGACTCAAAGCGACTCAAAGGTGCTCGAATAACATTTTCTTTATAATTTCATCGTTTTCCTCTGTATTTGACATGAACGCCATAATCGAGGCTTATTAGGCAATGGGTCAAGAATTCAATACATCTGATGCTAGAAAAAATCTATAAAAATTTTGCTTGTTAATGGTGAATAGAAACTCCAATGTAATAAACAACTTCTCTAATGGTCACTCGAAGATGGTCGAATCACTTCTGTAGTTAACATGCTGAAACGTTTGAACACTGCGGTCTAGACTTACTGGGCAATTTTTTCTTTGACTTTGGCAAACTTTTCTTGACCTTTTTTTAGCAATCTTTTGACAAAAGCTGTGATAGCAACTACTTGTCAAATACCATGTCGTTTGTATTCCAAATTAATCTGCACATCCAGCCACTGTTCACATCATTCTTTGATTTGTTAATGATATCGTGGTAACTGTTCAATCAAAAAGCTTGCGAACATGTGTAGCTCTATGCTGGATTTAGTCAATAAATGTAAGTGTGGCAGAAATTAGTCGCCGCAGTCTAGTAGGTAGTGTGTTGGCTTATTAGACGTAAAGCCAGGGTTGGTTTCCAAGTCAGACATCAAAACGAAATATAAAAAAAATATTTCTTCGGCGACTTCCTCTCAGCAGATTTCTGGAAAAAACACTGAGAGTAAATAAACCTGTCATGAAAAAGTTTCTCAACTGCAGGTCCAGCCACTCACGTATAAAATGAACGCACGCAACATGAGTAATGTGAGAAGCTAGGCCATAATCCTGACTGACGAGTTGTAATGGCCAATTATGTATTTATGTATGTGGCAGAAATTATACAGAAGTTGTTCTTATAAGTCAATAATAGATGAGAGAAGCGCAAAAGATTAGAGTTGTTGGAAGCGGTACGAATCCCTTAAATATCTTTCAAATATCTGGGAGTAATGTTGACGATAATCTTCATTGCAAGTGCCACATGGACAACGAAAATTTTAAATTCTCTGGTATGAAAAAAATTGTTGTTGTTGTAATAGCTTAGCTTATTCCAGACTGAGATGAAAAAAAAATCCAGCCATTGTAATATTGTCAGTGTGTAAGTAAACCTTAAGAAGCGGTTGTTCAGAGGTGTTACTTTAGTACGATTCTCCGTACATTTGAAAAGCGTGCCGTATCAAGTGGTTCTTGCTGGCAAATCCACTTTTGGTCTGTTGGGTCTGATATTATCCTAGATGCATGCGTTCAGTATCTCACTGTATACCGATCATAGTTGAGAAAGTGTTATCCTCGTCAGCCTTGGATATTGTCTCTCACAGTCACCAATACCTGATGGAAGCGCATTTAGAACCATATTCATCAAAGCTGGTGTTGAGTTTTTTTGTTTTCTTTTTTTGTGTGAATACGAATGAAGAGTACAAAATCATGGTCTAGCTTCTGCTATCACTCTGAATGCTCCGGGGAGGAAGATGGCTAATAAAAATTGCTTGGAAAGCATTAGAACCCTTAGTCCAAAAATGTTTCGGTGGTAAAAGAATTGAAAATGTAGAATCTTCTCTTCATGGCTATTTTTTGGAGGTATATACTTCTTACTGTGAACAGGATATTCGAAGCTATTGAATGTAACTGGGAAAGCTTATGGAGTTAAAGGCGAGAATATATTGAAAACTTAAGGAAGGCGATATTTACTAGATGCGTACACTCTCTATAACATTAACATTGTAAACATTGGAATTTCCCACACGCATAATAATAATTAAATGTGTCCTTTAAAAAGAAATTAATTTATAAAGGAGCCTACATATACATATACACATCTTGTATACACGTATGTATTTTTTTTATTTAATTTAAAAATAGTTTTTTTAAATAATAAATATTACATAAACGATATTCACTGTCACATTTCACACATACTCTTCTACTTCCTTATTGCAGCAATAAGACAATAACCATGCGTACATACAAATGTACAAGTAGAAGTGAAGTATATAGATCATGAAAAGGTATAAATAAATGTTACATATTTATGTAAGTATGTACATACATACATATGAAGTTTTAAAAGCCCCTTAAGTGCTATAATGTTGTCTAACTTGTAACGTTAAAGAACAACAACATACAGACAAAATAGCATAGACACACACACAGTGAAATGCTCATATGCAAATACAGTGCACTCGCGATAATATGAACACCCTAATATATGAACACCCCAAAATATGAACACTTTTTCTTAACCATTGACTACTCCAAAATATGAACTTTGTACAAAGGCTTTAAAATATGAACAGCTTTTTTATCTTTAAAGCATACAAATTCCAGTTACAAAGCAATCGAAATTGGGGAAATCCCGAGTTTTTATGTTTATTTTAATACCAAATCTTAAAAAAACCACAAATACATACATAAATATGTATGTAGATACATTTGTGTAGAACGATTCCTAACCAAAAAGGTGAAGCCAGCAAAAGCCATTCTTCTAGTAGATAATGCACCTTCTCACTCACTTGATATCCAATCCATGGACCAAAATGCGATCAGGATGATAAAACTTTATTTTAGAAACAGTCTTCTAGCTTCCATTGCTGCTAAAGGGGGTAGTTTAATAGAGTCTATGAAGCAAACTACATTAAAGGAAGCCGTTATTATTTTAGAATCAGCATGGAGTAGATGCATCTTTGCTATCCAAATGCTGCAATAATATTTTAAATATGGTGGTTAATCAAAATGATCCTGAAGATGAAATCCCTTTAAGTAATCTTAGACAAAGCTTACAAATGAATTTAATAGATTTAGAAGAAAGTGCGAAAAAATAAATTCGTGTTGTATGTTATTCTAAAGTTTTCTATATGTAGATTGAATTTGCAGCATTGAATGTTAAAGAATAGAATGAGGATGCGATTGAATGTGACGATAATGAAATAGAAGAAATATCGGACGAAGATGATTGTGTGGAGAAGCCAAAGATAACGATTAAAGACAGGGAAGTTGTAGAAATTTTTAATAATACATTGGAGTGGGCAGAAAGTGAAATGGTTGAACAACGAGACTTAAATGTATTGAGACAATTGCGGGAGAAGGCTATTTTAAAAGTTCTCGTTCAAAAAAACAGCAAAAAAAGATAACCGAATTTTTTAAAGTTTAAGTTAAAGATTGTATAAGTATTTGAACACATTTACAAATTTAGTGAAGGAAGTTCCTTTTTTTTACATAAAACAAAAAATAAAATTATGTAATGAAAAAAAAAAAACAGGAAAAATGTTTATCTTGCAAGAAAACAACATTTTTTTCAACAATTTAAGCCATTTGTAAATATGAACAATTTCGAAAATATGAACAGGCTTTGTTTTAATTAGTTCATATTATCGCGAGTGCACTGTACATAAATACTCTTACATGTTGATGTGTGTATAAAGGAAGAGACAGTACATTTTACATCCTTGTATTTGAACGATATTTCGAAATTCCTTTACTTTCGATTTTTCTATTCGCATGGTTCTTTCTCATTTAAAGTCTGCAATGAGTATGTACACCATTTCTGTGGGTCAATTTATTTCATTTTATAAAGGAAAAATTACATTCTAGAATATGGAATTATTTTTCTGATTTTATTTCCTCTACTATACTATACTATACTATACTATACTATACTATACTATACTATACCATACTATACTATACTATACTATACTATACTATACTATACTATACTATACTATACTATACTATACTATACTATACTATACTATACTATACTATACTATACTATACTATACTATACTATACTATACTATACTATACTATACTATACTATACTATACTATACTATACTATACTATACTATACTATACTATACTATACTATACTATACTATACTATACTATACTATACTATACTATACTATACTATACTATACTATACTATACTATACTATACTATACTATACTATACTATACTATACTATACTATACTATACTATACTATACTATACTATACTATACTATACTATACTATACTATACTATACTATACTATACTATACTATACTATACTATACTATACTATACTATACTATACTATACTATACTATACTATACTATACTACACTATACTATACTATACTATACTATACTATACTATACTATACTATACTACACTACACTACACTACTATACTATCCAGTTTACTTAAGCGATACTCAAGAAAACTTAATTCAATTAAACGCTTTAATATAATATTCCATGTAGTTGCTCGATGCTGATTGAGGTATGTCTTCTATTTTGGCGCTGCTCTAACATGTGATATAATTTTCGAGTATTTACCAATCATAATACGTACATATTTTAATTATAATTTGGAAACGGTGTGTTTTCAAAACTTTTTAAAACAATTATATGAATATAGTACAGCAGCAGTAAATACTGGTCGTACCAGTACATACGTATTATGTACGTCTGGTTAAAACCAACAGCATAGTACATGCAGTCTAATGCTTATAAAGTAATTCTTTTTTTATTTTCTTATTCTTATACACACTTACCTTATGGTATCACAATTAATACGATTCCATCGTGTTGTATGATGATACAGTGAAAGTTTATTGCCCACAATTGGAAAAGTTTTGTACGTAATTAAAAGTTCCATTATAGCTTCCAAACAAATACTACGTATTTGAAATTGTTCTTGTTGGTCCACCATATTTTCGTCATAAACTTTATTGATTAGTAGCAAAAATGTCATAAAATACTCTTCAAATTGTTGACGTGTTGTAAAACCAAATATTGATAATCTATAGAAATGAAATACAAAACAACAACACCAATAACAATAAATATATTAACAAATGCTATATTGTACAGAGACAAATAACAGATAATATTGCATAAAAATTTCGATAAGAATGAAAATAAAAAAATGATAAACAGATAAATACTATGGAATAAGAAGAGAATATTACAAAAGATTTATTTTCTTTTCTCCAAATTTTTTACGACTTTTAATGATGTAGAAAAAGAAGAGAAACATAATGAAAATAATTCACCAGAGCTAAAGTTGAATAAGAAAAGTAAAAAGAGATGTAACCTACTTTAGGTCATTTATTGATTCCACCCATGGTAGTATTAAAAAGAAAAAAAAGAGAAACAGACAGACAGTTTTGTAATTGGAAAATTAAACCGAAATGTCTGCCAAGAAGATTAAACTTTTGAAATTGGGTAAGAGGAAAAATTGTTGCGAACCAGAGATCAGCTACTCGAGTGACTCGAATCATTCATCAAAATTTACAGTCTTAGTTATTGTTGCAATTGCAAAAAAAAAAAAAAAAAAAAGCGACACATAAGCAAAAAAGACAGAGCAGCAAACAGATCAAACACACAATCTTCTAGTAGGTTAGGTTAGGTTAGGTCGGAGTGGTAGCTCTAATATCACAAAGCTCACTTGAGCACGCATAGCGACTCGTTATGACGCCACGGATGAACTCAGTGCCTCTGCTGACCAAGTTTCACCAAAATCAGGGAAGAGGAAGAAGTTGGTCAGCGCAAGGGCTGCACATCAAAAGCACGACTACCCTACACTGGAAAACCAGCCAGAAAGTTTGAAGAACGATGCAATATCCTTGATATCAATAGATGATAGCTCTGTCAAGCTCACAAGAAATGGGGAGCCAAATAATGTATATCTACACCTAGCAAGAGACGGGCACTGACAGAGAAAGTGGTTAAGCGAATCTGCATCCACGGCAGAAGTCGTTAAATGGTAGCCTCCTTCTTTCCGCGTGACTACCCATAACGCAATGACCTGTAAGCATGGCCACTGTGGTTGAGATGACGTCACGAACAAGACCAAGTAATTGGTGGGTACGCCTTCTATCTATCAAGGGCCAAGTGAGTCTAGCGGTGGAGCAGAACTCCTCATTGACCCAGGATAGGTTGGCGTCCCGAAAGAATTTCCGCGCAATGTCCATCTTGGCCGAGTCAAGTGGCATACCCAATTCAATTGAAGAGGATTCCGGAAGGAGCGTACCAGCTCTGGCGAGCTCGTCAGCCCTACAGTTTCCGGGAAAAATTTTTTCATATCTTTTCCTTTTAAATGCTCCAAAATCAAATAAAATTTCTAACTTTCAAGACCCAAAAAAAAGAAAAAAATTACCTTTTAACGAAACTTTTCAAAATATCAACATCACTAAGGCTTTCAATGGGTATAATTGGTAACATTGAATTGTTGCTGGTACTTGTTGTGATGGCTGTTGTTGTTGTTGATGGTCTGGCTGATGTACACGATTGACTTTTATGTGAAGGAGATGTTGTTGGTGATGTCGATGTACTTTGGCATGCCAATATACGTTGTTGCTGTTGTATAATTTCATATGGTGTTACGGCCAAAGCATAGAACAGATTGAATCTCAACGTTGAAATCGAAATTGATAACAATGTAGGCTAGAAAGAAAGAAAAACAAAAGCCAATTTTAAATCTTAATTTCAAATGAAAATTTAAAAGAAATAAATACTTTTAAACATCTGCTCTGTGCTGGTTATATAACAACTAATACTTACCAATGATATGAAATCAAACTGGTTATTTATGCCTTTGAGGTCTAAAACATCATTGTTTGACGTTGCAAAGGAAGCTGATGCTGATGTTGTATAGCAACTGCTGCTGTTGTTGTTGTTGTTATTATTGTTGTTGTTGTATTCACCAAAACAAATGCCTTTATCATTGTTGCCAATTTTAGTTTCAATTAATTTTCCAAGAAATATAACTTTTGGATTGTATTCTGCCGTTAGCCAAGCTTCATTTTCAAAACTTTTCTCTTCTTTCTCTTGTTTCAGTTGTTCTTCGTGGTCTAGTTGCTGTTGATAGTCATGTTGTTGTTGTTGTTGCTGTTGCTGTTTTTGTGAAGACCTCAAAGCATTTTTATATTTCCTATAGAACATTGTATTTTCCAATAATAAAGAGCCTGACAGAACAACAACATCGAGTAGGGAGCAAATAATTTTATTTAGGACACACTTTGTCAGTGGCAAACATGAATCAATGGTATCACCACCAGCACCACCACCATTACCACCTTCACTAGTTGTTGTCGGCATGGGTTTTACAAATGTCTGTTGTTGCTGTTGCTGTTGTTGTTGGTGTTGTTGGTTGAGTGCATACCAAATGAATTTTTGATGTAGCAATATATCAATGCACTGTAGAGACACGGTTATACAATTTCTTTCTTCATGGGTTAGTGACACTGGCGACAATGATGGCCTATTGAAAATGTTTTTAATGCATTGGCAACAGTAGCCAATGAAACGTACGAGTGTTATTACATGTTCCGGTCGCAACAAGTGTTCACTTAAGAATTTATCAATGAATTTCGATTCAATGTAAATTAGTGCTGTCACCTCAATTTGTTTAATGTTTTCCATTAATGCGATTACAGCTTCACACAAAACTATGGTGGTGTTGATGGCACAAATGTCGGTAACGATGGTCGGCATAATGGATATAAGAATGCCATCATCATTATTTGTAGTGCCAATACCAATAGCACCACCAACATCATCGACATTGTCAATATCAACAACAAACGTATTAATACTATCGTGGCAAATATCATCAACAGCACTACTACTAGTATTACCTCTACTACTGCTACAATTGTCTGTGTTGTTGGTGCCTTTAACAACTGTTGCTTGTTGTTTATTATTGTCTGTACTATTATTATAGTTGTTGCCGTCGCCGCCGCCTACACCAACCCAACCACTTAAGTTTGCCGGCTGCTGTTGCATCACATGCTGATACTGTTGTCGCATCATTTGAACAATACGTGTCATAAGCTGTGTTAGTGCAACACGCGCTAATGGATTCGGTTGCATATAGTGTATATGTGGATTATATTGTATACAATTGTTGCGAAATGTTTGCAACATAGCCTGCAGTGAGCTGGCAATTGAATGCCTCAATATACGCGTCCCATCAAAATTGCTATTATTGAATATCTTCTGTAGCTTATTTTCCGATTGTATCTCGAGAAGGATTTTCACTATTTGTTGTGGATCATAGTTGTTTTGTGCCGAGAATTTAATTAACTGTAATGGCATGATACAAACACAAAACAAAAAATATAAAAAAAAAATTTTAAAATAAAGGAACAACAACATACAACAAATTGTACATATGGTTGTATACATATGTACATACATATGTACAGAAATAGAATGCATTTTTAGTATAATCACCGCCATCACCACCTCCACTATCCTACATATCCATTTAGCAGTTAGTTTTATAAAATAAACATTTTATTTATTCCATGTAATGCAGTTGCTTTGTTTTCTGTTGTTATTGGAATTTTTATTATTTTTTTGTTTCTTTTTTTATATAGAAAAGTAAGAGGATAATGGCAATAATTTATACTTTAAATACGTGATAAATTGAAAATTATTAATATTGTATATGATATCATAGAGAACTTTAATTAGGAATTTACGTAAAAGCCAATAACATAATAATGCCCTAACGTAGCTATGCAAACATATCACATTCACACAATACAACGTGCAAATCAATTTAAAATTTTTCAAAAACTTATGTTATGGAATATCATGTTGGTAAAGGTCGTTTTAATACATACATAATTGGCCATTACAACCCTTCAGTCAGGATTGCGGCCTAGCTTCTCAACACCACTCATGTTGTGTGTGTTATTAATTTTATACATGAGTGGCGGGACCTATAGTTTAACGTCGACTCCGAACGACAGATTTTTGGGAAACTTATGGTCGAACATTGTCTTCTTCGATACCGCTGCAACTCCATCTCATCATAACAAAAGGTGTCAGGAGTTGCATAGGCTGTCTACACCATATACGTCGACACAACATCCGCCTCCACTGGATTCCGGTCCAGTGTGGCATAGAGGGAAATGAAAAGACGGACAAACTGGCACGGAAGGAATCGGAGTTGTCCGAGAAGGAGACGACAGAAGGGTGTATATGCGCCTCTACAAGAATACTTTTCCAAATTGGAAAAAGCAGCACGGAATTCAACAAATCATGGGTGGTCCAACATACTTGCTTAACGAATTTCAGAACTACTGTGTCCAGCACTGGGTAGTCGCCATAGTCTAGTAGGTAAGGTGTTCGCTTATTAGATGTAAAACCCGGGTTCGCGCCCCAGGCCAGACATCAAAACGAAATATGAAAAAAAAAATATTTCCTCGGCGACTTCCTCTCAGCAGATTTCTGGCAAAAACTCTGTGAGTAAATAAACCTGCCATGAAAAAGTTTCTCAAAAAATCTGTCGGTCAGAGTCAACGTTAAACTGTAGGTCCCGCCACTCAAGTATAATAATTAAGGCACACGACATGAGTGGTGTGAGAAGCTAGGTCGTAATCCTGACTGTTGTAAAGGCCAATTATGTACGAACACACTACCTACTAGACTACTTCGTAGTACAAAAGTCAACCAAAATTTTAGCATTTTCAACTGGACTAAAAAATGTACGTTTACGATTTACTTGGAATTCAATTAGAATTGCTTGATATGTTCCTAAATCCATAACGATACATCAGTATATTGAAGATAGTGGGTCTGAGGATTTAGGTATGAAAATCCCTATGAGATGATCGTTGGTATTTTGTAAGAAATATTGCAACCAACTCAGATCTCCTTACTATTTTTAGTATCTTTATACGACCGCAACTGGAATACAAACAGCACTCCTATCTGGACTGATAGTGCTTGACGAAATACAAAAGAGGGGTGTTAGGAATCATTCATGGCAGTAAGGTATTCCAAACTATTCATTACAGCGTCGTATTCATACTGCTCGTATTTCGCTGTTATATAGATACTTCAGTGGAAAACTGGGATTGGGATCTCAAGCCTATTTTGATAGTACTTGACGGAATGCAAAAGAGGGGTGATAGGAATCATTCATGTCAGTAGGGTATCCCAAACTATTCATTACAACGTTGTCTTCACACGGTACCTATTTCGCTGTTTTATCGATACTTCAGTGGAACACTGGGACTGGGATCTCAAGTCTATTTTGATAGCACATACCTGACGGAATACAAAAGAGGAGTGATAGGAATCATTCATGGCAGTAAGGTATCCCCAAACTATTCATTACAGCGTCGTATTCATACTGCTCGTATTTCGCTGTTATATAGATACTTCAGTGGAAAACTGGGATTGGGATCTCAAGCCTATTTTGATAGTACTTGACGGAATGCAAAAGAGGGGTGATAGGAATCATTCATGTCAGTAGGGTATCCCAAACTATTCATTACAACGTTGTCTTCATACGATACGTATTTCGTTATTTTATCGATAGTTCAGCGGAACACTGGGATCTCATGTCTATTTTGATAGTACTTGACGGAATACAAAAGAGGGGTGATGGGCATCATTCACGTCAATAGGGTATCCGAAACAATTATTTGCAGCGTCGTCTTCATACGACCCGTATTCCTCTGTTTTATCGATACTTCTGTGGAAGACTGGGATTGGGATCTCAAGTCTATTTTGAGAGTATACAAAGGAGGGGTAATAGGCATCATTCATAGCAGTAAGGTACCCCTAACTATTCATTATATTTTATCGGTACTTCAGTGGAACACTGGGACTGGGATCTCCAGTCTATTTTGATAGTACTTGACGGAATATAAAAGAGGGATTATAGGCATTATTCATGGCCGTAGGGTATCTCAAACTATTCATTACAGCGTCGTATTCATACCGTCCGTATTTCACTCTTTTATCGATACTTCAGTGGAACACTGTTTTGTGTTAAGGAATTCGTTCCATAAAATCATACATATTTACAATACAAGCAAAGCCGTCTGTTTCGTAGAGCACATTCGCTTGTGGCTTACATTATGTTATACGAAACGAATTCTCTTCAGGCAGAAATTTTCTTCTGACTTCCTTCCAATGTAAACAGATTCAAATCTAAATTTTTACTATTTCCATTTGTAATTTGTGTTGTATGTATTGTATGTATGTATGTATGTATATATATTTAGTAAATTATAATGGTTAATTAAACTTAATTAAAATCATGTTCCTGATGATTATAATTAGCAATTCTATTATATTGTATTATTGTGTACTAAAGGCAAAACAAATACCGGTGATGTGAATGTGAATACGAATGCGAATGTGATGAAAAACATCGGCATGATGCGAATAACAACAGCACGTATAAATAATTATAAATAAAATATTATAAAATCCACATCATAAGCTTCATAGCACAGGGTATTATTGCTTGGCATAAATTTAATCAAATCAATTAACATTGTGATCTTTTTATTTGAGATTCAAACAAAAAACAACACAGAAAAAATAGATTAAAACCAACTACTGATTGATTTTATTATTGTGTAATCATTAATTTGTAATGGAAATATATACATAGAAAAAACTAAATGGTATTAAATTTACAACACAATTTAAAAAATTTAAAATACATAGTTTCAAATGATTTCAGTTAAATTCTATTAGGTTTGGTGGCGAGAGTCTTCTTTATATGTTTAAAAACAAAAATAAAACTTACCTGATTAAATATCCATTTCTCATCTACAATATTGGAAACACTTCCCAAAGGAGCCTTAATATCATCATCGTCTCGTATTTCACAAGAATTTTCCAAATCATTTAAACTATTAAAACGAGAAATGAAAAAATCAAAGAAATGAAATGAAAAAGAAAAGAAAACGAAAAAAATCAAATAAAATACATCAACTTAAGAATGCATAAATGTTGTAAAAGGTAGATAAAAAAGGTACAAACGACTATTATTATCCAAAATAGAATAAGGTAAAATAGAAGGAGCAGCAAGAACAAGACCGAGACCAAGAACGAACGGTAAGGAATAAAAGGTAAAATTCAAATTCAAATAAAAAGCCTTCTAAGAGGCTAAAAACAACAACTAAAAGACAACAACTTCCAAGTACAGGATATAAAATTATACCTAATACTCAAATGACGCGTTAAGTCATTGAATATACATACAAGTTTAGTTTGTGTTTTTCTAAGTGCAATGGAGGTTATCTTGTTTTTAAATGACAAAGTCTGATAATGACAAAAAAATTGATTTTATTCTTCGAAGACAAATGTCTTACCGGAACTTACAGAGCTTTTATATCCGAGTGAGAATATAGCAATGCCGGTTTATATTGAACATTTTAATTTTAAAACGACTTGATACTGATAGATATACTCTAATTTTTTAAGAGCTGTATGCAGTTGTAGCTTTCGACTTCTTCTAAAGCAACATTTATTATCACAAAAGTAAGAATTAATTCCCATTATCTTCATGTTATTTATATTTAGTTTTGTATCTTTTCTCCCTGATAAGTTGGTAAATGATTTTCATTTTTTGGCCAAGTTAGTATGACAGTGAAAGAAAAGATTTATATCAGTTACCTATTCATTCTAACCCACCCATCCCAATTGCCTACTATTTTCAACTCGAAAAAGACAATACCAAACTCTGTCGTGTAATATTTGGCAGATTACTTCTGAGTACAATCTCTTTAGGTTTCATTACAGGGCACTGCGAGATTGGATCGCTGTCAACGATCCCATTCGAACTGTCGAAGACCTCCTTTGCAACTATTCAGCCCTTAGTAGGTTGATATTAAAGACCCTGGACAGGGGCTTCTTCGAAAGTTTGTACTCTTTATCGAGAGCCGACATTAGGATGCTCCATAGATTCCTAAAGAGATTAAGCTGGTCCAGAACTGCTAGGGCATCAAGATTGTCGTCGGGCTCTCTTATATGTTTTTGGTCCGTCTCTTTCCTAACTCTTCTTCTTTTCCAATTTCCCTATCTCCTTCTAGGACATACTTAAAATGGGTAATTTTAACCTCTGTGTATTATTTGTGTGCCAGTGACAAGTACACGTCCTCAAACCTAACCTAACCTAACCTAACAGTCTTTTTATCAATTAACCCATTTTATAAAGGACGTTTCCATTAACCTTCGAGAGTATTCCGAATTTCTTTGAAGTACGACGAGTGTTCAACGAATATAAATTGCCCAGGAGATATCTACTACAACAATAGATCGACTATAGAAAATACGAAAGCGCTAAATAATATCTGTGTTCTCTTCTCAGAAAACTCGAATAGACATACATAAACATGTACATATATAAGGTACCGCAAAATTTTTGGTGAGCACGATATGATGGTACTTAAGGGAGTTGTTGCAGTTACTCTATGATTGAACTTATATATACATACATAATTAGCCATTACAACCCTTCAGTCAGGATTACGGCCTAGCTTCTCACACCACTCATGTTGTGTGCCTTAATTTGTATACTCCAGTAGCGGGACCTACAGTTTAACGTCGACTCCGAATGACAGCTTTTGAGAAACTTTTTCATGGCAGGCTTATTTACTCTCAGTCGCCGTGGTCTAGTAGGTAGTGTGTTGGCTTATTAGACGAAAGGCCCGAGTTCGAATCCCAGGTCAGACATCAAAACGAAAATATGAAAATATTTCTTCGGCGACTTCCTCTCAGCCGATTTCTGGCAAAAACTCTGAGAGTAAAAATTGCCATGAAAAGCTTCTCAAAAATCTGTCGTTCGGAGTCGACTTTAAACTGTAGGTCCCTCCACTCATGTATAAAAATTAACGCACACAACGTAATCCTGACTGAAGGGTTGTAATGGCCAATTATGTATATGTATGTTATTTACTCTCAGAGTTTTTGCCAGAAATCTGCTGAGAGGAAGTCGCTGAAGAAATGTTTTTTTTCATATTTCGCTTTGATGTCTGGCCTGGGGCTCGAACCCGGGCTTTATGTCTAATAAGCGAACACACTACCTATTAGACTACGGCGACTGTTCTAAAATATAAATATTGAAATAAGCTATTTTCTTGAAGGACAAACGACTATACCGCATTCTCAATGCGAATATGCGGCTTAGAAAGATCTTCTAACTTCTTTCAAAGTCAATTAGTTTAGAAGTACTAGTTAAGTTAGAGGACGTGTATTTGACGAGTACAGTACCCGGAGGTCAAGTTGACCCATTGTACAAGTTGTTAAACAACAATAATAGCGGCTTATGAAATTAGGAACAGTATTTCCTAATTAACAGGATTTTATAATAAAACCAATGGCCCCTTATAGAACCTGGTAAGTGTGGACTATCCATCTACCGCATCATGACTACATACTTTAGACAAATTCCATCGAATTCTTTGAACTTTATTTTCGAGAATTCAATTTGCCCGTTAAATTAGGCCTCTATGTAATGCTTTTTGTTTAAGGTTATACATTACATTATACAAAAAAGAAATCATAAAAATCGTTGAGTTGTGTTGTGTTGTATTATGTTTTGTAGTGTGTTGCCTGTCTAAAGAAGAAATCAAAATCACTTACATTATAAATTGTAGTTGTTCGCTTAGGTACGATGCTGATGTCGACGATGTGAAAGAAGACGTTGTTTTTGCTGTTGTTTTTGAAGTTGATGTTGATGTTGACGACAACAACTTTGATGATATTGATGAGGTTCCCCTTACATCGACAACGACATCGACATTATGTTGTTTTTCTTCAGTTTCTTCCTCTTCCATTAAGCATATAAATGTATCGTAAATGGCATTTTTATCATGCATTGAAGAAGCTTCTACGATTAAACGTCTAGCTAAACGCTCGATTTGTAATTGAAGTGGCCTATTGGATGATAAGAGCCCGGGCGATGCTGTTGCAGCCGTTACCAGCCCAACAGACGACGATGATGCCAATAGTTTATATAATTTATTTAATATTTGTAAAAATCTAGCGAAACATAATCTTGAACAGTCGACGCGTTCCTGGCATAGGTATTCCACTAAACGTAGAAGGTAAACTATTGAATGCTGAATGAAAAAAAGGAAACGGATATAGATTAATAAAACATTATTTAAAAAAAAACAAAGAAAAAACAAGAGAGTATAACATGAATATAAAAACAACTAAATATAATAATTGCAAGAATTGATAGAAGTATGTAGTTGAGAACGAAGGAAAAAGAAAACAAACAAAAAAATATTTATAATTGGATGTTTAAATGCCTATAATTTCCTTTCTTTTTTAACGCTGCCTTATTGTTCAAAGTCAAAAGAAAAATCGAAAAAAGAAAATAGTAAAACACTCACCTTATTCAGCACTTTGATATTTTTCAAAACTGTTGTTTGAAATAATGAGCAATTTTCCTCATCCACTTCACATAAATAGCACATGAAGGCAAATTGTTCAATTATTAAAATATTTAGAAATTTTCCATTGAATAAATATTGCACTTGTTGCTGGTCCCATTTAATAGGACTTGGCTGCAGGATGTACATGCAAAGAAGAAAAGACATTAAAAGAAAAAAGAAAACCAGGAATTATTTATTATTATAAAAGCAAATGGTTGAGCGCAGCTATAAAATAATGAGAATTAATTAATATTTAATTAATTTCTATTTCTAACTAAAGTGGATTTAACTAATTAATGACATAAATATGTATGTATATAATAATTGCACACTTTCTGGGAAGCACATACAGAGATATGTATGTACATTTCCCATTGATAATTAACCGTAAAGGATTTGTATATTTAAAATTTCAATTCATTGAAAATATTTTTTTATCATACATAGTGGTGTGGTAAATTATTTAATAAATTAAATTTATTTGGATAAAATTATCCGAAAACTCTTAAAATTAAAATAATTATTTTTATAGCAATAAAATCTCTCAGAAAATATAACCAGACTACAGAAAGCATAACAAGCGAGTTTAAAGAAGACATTATCGTTAGTATATCCACCCAAGAAGACGTAAGAAATCATAACCATTTAATAGCAATCAGTATGGTACTTAATATGGTGAAAAAAATCTCATATGCTATTATAAACAGCAGTATACCGAACAGAATAATTTCGAAATTAACAGTCTATAGAATAATAGCAAACCAATCCCTTGAATGGAGATACCTTATAGTCTATGAATTTATGAAAAGATTTAAAACCATTACCAAACAGTTATTTGTTTTTCCAAATGCCCTTGAATGCAATGTGTTTTACGAAAAAGAATTCGACTAAGAAAAAATTTGTACTTGAAAATAATCTCATTTGCTATTATAAACAGTAGTATATCGAACACAATAATTTCGGAATTAACAGTCTATAAAATAATAGCAAACCAATCACTTGAATAAAGATATCTTATAGTCTATGAATTTATGTAAAGATTTAAAACCATTACCAAACAGTTATTTGTTTTTCCAAATGCCCTTGAATGCAATGTGTGTCACTACAAAGAATTCGACTAAGAAAAAATTTGTACTTGGAAATAATCTCATTTGCTATTATACACAGCAGTATACCGAACACAATAATTTCGGAATTAACAGTCTATAAAATAATAGCAAACCAATCACTTGAATGAAGATGCCTTATAGTCTATGAATTCATGTAAAGATTTAAAACCATTACCAAACAATTATTTGTTTTTCCAAACGCCCTTGAATGCAATGTGTTTCACCAAAAAGAATTCGACTAAGAAAAAATTTGTACTTGGAAATAATCTCATTTGCTATTATACACAGCAGTATACCGAACACAATAATTTTGGAATTAACGGTCTATAGAATAATAGCAAACCAATCAATGAATATATCTTATAGTCTATGAATTTATGAAAAGATTTAAAACCTTAGCGCACAATTATTTGTTATTCCAAACGCCCTTGAATGCAATGTGTTTCACGAAAATGAATTCGAGTAATAAAAAATTTGTACGTCATAGGAAAGTTTCGAATTCCATAGATTAGCATGTGTAGTTTTAAGATTGAAATTATTTTTGACGTCGATCAGAATGCTATATGCTATCACCGTTATTAAATATCGCGTTAGGTACAGTGGAAGTCGCCGTGGTCTAGTAGGTAGTGTGTTGGCTTATTAGACGAAAGGCCCGAGTTCGAATCCCAGGCCAGACATCAAAAACAAAATACCAAAAGTATTTCTTCGGCGACTTCCTCTCAGCAGATTTCTGGCAAAAACTCTGAGAGTAAAAATTGCCATGAAAAGCTTCTCAAAAAATCTGTCGTTCGGAGTCGACTTTAAACTGTAGGTCCCGCCACTTATGTATAAAATTAACGCACACAACATGAGGGGTGTTGAGAAACTAGGCCGTAATCCTGACTGAAGGGTTGTAATGGCCAATTATTATGTATGTATGTTAGGTACAGTGATATATAATACAATGGCAAACCGAGAAGTCATGTGATGGGTACAGGAAATATTAATATTGATTGATTATGCAGATAACATATGCCTTCACTCTCATCTACTTGCACGAAAAATTGAAACCAGGCACAAATATAATAGCGAAAGCAAGACTAAACATCCTTCGGAAAACGTAACTTTTTTGTTGATAACCACAATAGTATCAGAGAAAGTTGAAACGTTTGTATACTATAAATAAATTTGATGGGTCTAGACTCTAGACCAAACATAACGAATCCATGGAACGCAAGTGCCGAGATATAAACTCTCTGCAAGATTTCCCTTGAATGAATTCTTACATGAATTCTTAAGGACTTTACGTACAATGGGTTAAATCGACCTCCGTGTACTGTACTTGTCAATTGAGACAACCTAACCTAACCTACAAGAATTTTACGATTTGCAAAGTCAGAAGTTGCCGTAGTCTAGTATGTAGTATGTTGGCTTATTAGACGTAAGACCACGCTTCAAACCCCAGGTCTCGAACATAACGAAATATGAAAAATTATTTCAACGGCGACTTGCTCTCACAGCAGATTTCTGGCAAAAACACTGTGAGTAAATGAAATTGTCAAGAAAAGTTTCTCAAAAATCTATTATTCGTAGTCGACTTTAAACTGTAATCCCCACCACTACTGTATAAAATCAATACACACACAACATAAATGTGTAAGAAGCGAGATCGTAATCCTGACTGAAGGTTTGTAATGACCATTTCTGTATGTAAAATCAGGAGGGTAGTAGGTTAGGAGCATAGGGAAATTGACGATATTGGCGAATTGGTGAAATAAAGAAAACTGGATTGAAAATAGATCAGCACTCAATGGATGAAGTAAGTTAAAGCCCCACGAAAAGGAATTGATACTGTTAGAATCAAGTGTACTTAAGCATACTTGCCTAGCTGTTCTTAACGTTTAAGGAAGTACAATATTTCGTATGCATGTGCCCGCTAATGTAAACATCAAGTAGAGGTATGGATGTCGTTACAAACATTTAATTGCAAAGAGTGCGATGGTTTATCTGAACCTTCCGTAAGAATGAGAATATCCATTAAAAAGATGATTCTATTATATTTACATGAATAATCGTACATATCGAAACTTCAATAGAAAAATAGGGTTTAAGATGACCTTTCATAACTTAAGATGAGTAATTAAGAAACTATTTTGATAAACAATGTTAACCAAAAAATTATTTTAATTAATGAAACTTTCCCTTGGCACTTGGAAAACAGTGACTTTATAATACTCGCTCATAACACAAAACATATATACATATGTACTTGGCTTGTATTTCCAGCCCTAATGGGATTTTATTGCGTTTTTAACCTTAAAAAGAAATTGGAATGTTTTTGTTTCAACAGTAATATTATAATTAAAGTTAATGCCATAATTGGTAATGTTTGACATTTGTAAAATAACCGTTATCTAATTTAAATAAATATGTGTGTTTACAAATGAATACATTCGAGCAGAAATAATTAGTTTAAACCCCTTCAAGAACAACAACGAATTTTACAAAAAAAAACTTTCGTCATTAAACTCAGTTCACCACCATGTCACATGGATTTTGGCAAAACTTTAATCATTACACGAGTAACTGACAAACATAAAGGTACAAAGACACATACAAACAAACCGAGGCACACACAGAAGTTTAGGTAAAATTTTGTCAAGGACAGAGGAAAACGCCTTTTTAATGTTCTACACACAGACTACTACTACTACTGCTGCAAATGTAGAATTTTAGTTACATACCACACATACTACCATACCATTACATGTATGGATCTCTACATATTAATTAAAGTTCTAAATACTAATTTAATATTGTATAGGTACGTATAAGTGTACGAGTATGTAGTGTACTTACATTGCTTTGATGGCAAACTTTATTTAACAGAGCCCGCCTTACATGATTACTTATATCATCCAATTGTAAACGCTGCAATAAAAGGAAAGGATCCAATATACCGACATCATTTAATAAATTATACATTTCTAGTTGCAATTGTAATAACGAATTATCAACATCAAATTCGGCTAAAGTTGAAGTTGTCATAGCAGTCGCAGTTGTTGAAGTGCTCATCGCACAAAAACTAGTTGTTGAGGATGTTGGACAACCTTGTGTTGAGTACATCATCAGCAAATTATAGTATTCATTTAACAATTTTGATTCACAAGCATTTAAAGTGAAACGTACTGAGGCGTATAAAGAATCCTCTAGACGTGAGTTGAAACATAGTTGGTGGAAAACTTTTACAAAATGACATACTAGACGACAGTATTGTAGTGTAAACTGTTGACTGTTGTTGTTGCTGCCACTGCTAGAGGAATTTGTCATTGCCGTATTAGCGTTATGGTTGTTGTGCAATACATGAGAGGGTTTGTGCTGATGGTCAGAGAGTATGTGATGAAGACACTCATGTAGTACATCACATAACTTGGTAGCGAAAAAGTTAATTTCGTTTATAGCTGTAGAGCTGCCGACCTTTGTTGAATTTTGTAATGCCAATGCTTGTGCAGCAGCAGCTTTTGATGTTGTTGGCTGGCTATCCAATAACCAGTAGTGTGAGGGTGCATCATCAGCCCCTTTGATATCCATTGGTTTCTGTTGTTGTTGTTGTGTTTGTTGCTTGAACTTTTCCACTATTGCTGGATGATTTTTCAAATAGAGCTTTATGTGATTTACTAAATAAATTTCCTCGGTTTTGAGGATTACATTCGACAGGATAATCGTTGCATACGATAAATCACTAAAGTTTGCAACATCCTTTATTTTTTTAACGTGTTTTTTTTTGTTTTTTGCATGTTTTTTGCATGTGTTTTATCCGCGTTAGGCAGCAAATACAAGATATGTACGGTTTTTTAACGTTGTTGTTATAAAATTTTATTCATTTTTTATTGTTGGTATTGTGTGTTTATGTTGGTGGCATAGCCAATAGCAATATGTAAAGTTGAAGACGAGAAGCAAGCAAGCAGCAGTCAGTATGGGATTTTAGTAACAGGAGCAACAGCAAAAATGAATAAATTTTCGTAGAAATTTTTCATTGCAAATGGTGTTAGATGAGAATGATGATTCGTTCGCCCCCACCCACATAGATGGTGTTGGTGTTGTTGTTGTTGGCATCATAGTTAAAAGTTGATGTTGGCAAAATAAGGAAGGCATCACAGCATACAAACACAAATACGTACATACGTAGAAACAGCGAAAAAACCATCCAAATATTTCCATCCAAATATCAGCAACAAAAAAAAAAAACAAAAAATGGATGAAAAAAAAATTAAATAAAAGTTGAATTTGAGTTGTAGGTGCCAGCATTAGACATGGTAAATATAAAATGAACAAATAGGAAAACATTTATATGAAAAAAGTTAGATCGTTAGAGAGAGTTAAAAACTGCAAAAGTTTTTTTGTATATAAGCATGTATATTATTACATACCATATACACAAACACATATATGTATATATGAATGCATACATATACATATATGTATACACATTTAAGGACTAAATAAAAGAGATTGAAATGCACAAATATGAGTCATGAAAGTGTGAAAATGTTTTTACCTTGTAATTATACACAAGTTTTATTTGTTTAAAGAATTTCTTTCTGTCTACTTTAAAAACAAAAAAAAAACAAATAATAGACAGTCAAATGTAGTTACGGCATACATTTAGAATAATAAAAAATAATTTAGCATAGAATTAAATCAAGTATTTAGAATAGATTTTAAAAAGTATTTAGAATTGTTAAAAATTTCAACATTTTATATTTTAAGTTAACATATGGGTGGACGTTCATACATACATACATATAATTAGGACACTCTAATTGATAGCCTTTAAATTAGGAAAAAAAACAATGTTGTATTCTTAATACAATAAAAAATTAAAATTTTATATTTTAAATCAAATAAAGAAGAGAGAACAAGTCTATGTTTCATTTCCTATGACTAGTACTTAGGAAACAGATTGGAGACTGTAGAATCCAGTGTAATGTAAGTGATGTGATAGAAGACTTATTAAAGATATATTAGCAATCTTCATACATCGAATCATGCTGAGAAAAAATGTTAAGCAATAGAATTGACATTACCTCTGGTGTATGTCAGAGTTGTGTACCGTTTTTAACTGCATAGGGGACATGAATGAGGCAAAAGATATAAAAACTGTAATTACCAAAGGTTTACAGTACCGATTAGGGATTTACAGTGCCAATTTTAAACTCATACTGGCAAAACTACCATAATGCGAATACATTCGAATAGCGAAAAAACTGCCGACAAGATCAAAATCTGAATGAAGCACTTTAAAATCTAGAAAGTTAACAGTTTCAGAAGGTTAAACAAAAACTCGGACCTATTAAATGCCGTCTGAAAAACGTCATATAAAGCTAGTAAATAAATATATTGATGTTTGCAAATAAGTGCTTCAGAAGTATATTGTATATCTATGCACAGTGTGCGCCATAAGGGAGTCAACACCCACTATAATTTTAAATTTTCTATTATGTTCTTAAGTATAGAAAAAGTTCATTTATCATGAATCGTTGTTTTTGTTTTAACATTTTATAAGTAATGAATAAACGTTTTTATTTTTGGAAATTTATTCGACTATTCTCATTTACTTTTCTCGCTATCCTAAGAAAATGAATTATTTTAGTGGTGTTTACTCACTTTTGGCGCTCACTGTATGTATATATCAGAGATCAGCAATGAATAGTTTTTTCGCTACTAATAAGTACTCATGAAGTTTTGAGTATAAGTGAGTCAACAGCATTGACATTCAACTACTCTGATTCATTCGTACTCACTACAACATTGATTTATAAATACACAGGTTGCAATGAGTATGAGTACAACGTTGATACCAAACTCATACCGACCGAAATATGTTTGATTCATACGCCAACTCGTAATTCAGATTCATAAATTTAGAAAAATGCTTATAATACTCATAAATGATTCGAGTGATTCGAATCATTCATCAAAATTTACAGTCTTAGTTGTAAATGCAACAACATTTACAAAAAAAGAAGAAAGAAAAATCAAAGACAGCAAGCAATGCAAACACACAACCTTGTAGTGAGTATTGTAGTATTCGTACGCGAATCATACTTATTTTGTGTGATTCTTGTAAATGTTGAGTAAAGAAGAGTCGAAATCAAAAACATCATGCGTATTGTTAAGTATGAGTACGATGAGTACTTCAAACTTTGAATATGAGTAGTATGAGTATGATATTAAAATAAGTAAGAATGCATATAAGTATCAGAAATTATGAGTATGATTCGAATCTACCCATCTTTTTGAATACTCATGGCTGACCTCTGGTATATGAAGTTGCCGTAGTGTAGTAGGTAGTGTGTTGGCCTATTAGACGCGAAGCCACGGTTCAATTCATCAAAACGAAATATGAAACAATATTTCTTCGGCGAGTGCCACTCATCAGATTTCTCGCTAAACATCTGAGAGTAAATAAACCTGCCATGAGAAGTTTTTCTAAATCTGTAGTTCGGAGTCGACGTTAAACTGTAGGTCCCGTCACTCATGTATAAAATTAACACACACAACATGAGTGGTGTTGAGTAGCTAGGCCGTAATCCTGACTGAAGGGTTGTAATGGCCAATTAAGATCTCTGGTATATACATATGTATGTATACTGACTCAACTAAGCGAAATTATTATTTGAATGACAGTGTGGAGAAACTGACAAATACTCAAACTAACTGAGCTAGAATATCTAACGCAATTGTAAAGTCTAAGCTGTTATATGAAATAAAATCTGACTAGTATCGGCATTAATCACGCGAAAGGCTATAGGTATTCAAGCGCCTCAAAAGTTCGAAAGCGCAGAGTGCAATTTTCAAAACACAAAAGGCTACTAAATAAAACCTAGAGACTCAAAAGCTATAAAAGTGCGATCTTACATGGAATGGTACGAAAGTAACAGAAGCAAATCGTGTAACTTATGGAAGTTTCACGTAAAGCCACAGTTCAAACCCTATTTCAGACATCTTCAACTAAACTAAAAATGGAAAAATAAATATTTCTTCGGCGAGTGCCACTCATCAGATTTCTCTGAGAGTAAATAAAATGTCATTCGGATTCGAATTTCATGTATGCATGTAAAAACAAAATCCAGAAAAGAACTACACATAAGGGAAAAGTTATAAAATGCATGTAAAAATTAAAAACAGTGATAATTCACTCTTATACTTGATATCGAAAATGTTTGATCATCAAAATTTTTTTTAAATAATCCTTTAAAATTACGTTCAATAACGCTTTAAAAGGATGCTTTATAAATTGTTGTGCAACAACACATTTTAGTAACAACGTTTTAACACTCATATTTGTGCATTTAAATTCTTATTTCTTCAATAATGTACTTTAAAAAAAGAAAAAGAAAACAGAAAACAATTTTAAACCTACCCCTTCCATAGCGTATTTAAACAGTGACATAAATTCCTTGCTATTACCCAATAGATATTTTGTATTATTTTTAAAGAACGTATCCAGCATATAGAAATCATTCCAGTCTTGGATATATAAACGATTTGAACATATTGACTGGCATATCGTATTACAAACTGTATCAACACTTGGCAAACATGTTGTATATTTATCAGAATGCAATTGCTGTTGTTGTTGTTGTTGTTTGTCTATACAAGTATCGCCAATTGTTGCTTTACCAATTGTTTTAACGACGGTAATTGTTGGTGCTGCTGTTGTTACTTTATTGGCATCGTTTAACATTTTATATTGTTCATATTGTTGTTGCAATTGCTCAATTAGCAATAGTAAACTAAGCACTTGTTGGCAGTCATTGGATTCAATGAATTTTTCCAACATACCCAAAATGACTTCTTTTTGTGTGTCAAGTTCGTTGCTGTTGTTAAGTGTCGAAAGATTTTGTGCTATGGATGCCAGCGAATTTGGGTCATTCAATGCACGATTGTTCTTGGCTGTTATTATCGGCGAGGATTGTATATTTTGTTGTAATTGCTGTTGCTGTTGTTGCGTTGAATTGCTTGTAGTAGTCATTAAAAATAATTCATATGATAACGTTTTCAATGCTTGTATTGCAATATCACGCACATTATTGTTGGCCAATAAATTATTAATAATACTAATTATTTTTGGTATTGTTATTAAATTTCGTTCACTTTTCGATGATAATTTAATAAGAAATTTAACTATGGGTGTGATCATAAAGATTGCATTGCTGTAACGAAATGAAAAAAAACATGCAGAAATAAAATTTTAAATTGAATTAAATTCTTGTGTATAAAAAAAAATTTATTACATATCCTACAGCTAAGTCTAGTGCGTTGTTTAAAAAATTTTACCCCTTTTGTACCCCTGACGTGATATTGAAAAATGTTGCAAATCATAGAGTTTGACCATAATGCAAGCATCGCTCTCATTAGTCAGAACCTGAACGTTGTACAAAAAATCATTCTGTAAATGCTTTAACAAGTCTGGATACAAAAAAAAGTTCGATGTAAAGAATCCACACGATAACGAAAAAAAATCCATCAGAGGATCATTATTGAATCAGAACATAATCCACTACTCTATGTGCTCTTAACTCATACCTACTATTACACAGTCTAAAGGAACTAATAGCGCAAAAGCCGCTAGAAGAATAAATCTGTTAGATCAGTACAACGCCAGGCACCGCAGTCCCATAGAGACTTATCTGTAACTCCGTGAGGAGTCAATAGGAACGAAAGTTTCTTTACACCATCAGTTTTCCATTTTCTATTTCTTGTTTGTATTCTGATTACTTACTACGATTTTTTTACGAGGAGGCTCAACTTCATTGGCAGCAGGAGTGTGTATGCAATATGACTAAGCTATGTTGATATGAATAATAAGCATTCAATGCACTATTGTGGTTCTCAACAGAGTACGGCCCGCATGGAATGTATACAGAAGGACTTTAGATTCCCTCCAATTATGTCTGCAATAGCTGTGAGTCTGAGAAGGAGGGCACACAACATGTGTCAGTGCTTGGTTCTAGTCATGCTATCTCTTAAAAATAAGTATTAATGCAATTGCAAGATTTATTTTGAAGACGGAATGGTTTCCTGTATACATGAATGGTTTCCTGAATGTTTTGCACCCGGTTGGATATTGCTTGTGTTATCACTTCACGACCTCCACCACCATTTAACCTAACCTAACATAACTTAACCCAACATAACCTAAACTAACGTAACCTAAACTAACGTAACTAACCTAACTAACCTAACCTAACTAACCTAACCTAACTAACCTAACCTAACTAACCTAACCTAACTAACCTAACCTAACTAACCTAACCTAACAATCTAACATAACCCAATATAACCTAACCTAACTAGTCGCCGTAGTCTAGTAGGTAGTGTGTTCGCTTATTAGACGAAAACCCCTGGTTCGAGCACCAGGCCAGACATCAAAACGAAATATAAAAAAAAAGATTTCTTCGGCGACTAAATCTCAGCAGATTTTTGGCAAAAACTCTGAGAGAGATCGTTCGGAGTCGACGTTAAACTGTAGGTTCCGCTACTTAAGTATAAAATACAAGGCACACAACCTGAGTGGTGTGAGAAGCTATGCCGTAATCCTGACTGAAGGGTTGTAATGGCCAATTATGTATGTATGTATGTAACTAACCTAACCTAAATTACCTCTATCTGCTCCCAAATCATCTATTTCTCTCTTCACGACATTGACGAAGGATGTAAGAAGAACACTAAATGTTGAAGTGGAAGGCAACATCATTCCCACGGTTCAAAAGCCAAAGATCCTCGAGGTCACTTTCGACAACTTACTTCACTTCGCCGCACATGCGACCAACATCAACGCCAAAGTGAGGAAGAGAAACAAGATCCTAAAGGCACTACCAGGCACTACATGGAAAATGGACAACGAAACCATCATCACCAACTATAAGGCTATTGGACGATCACTCCTCAATTATACCGCTCCAATCTGGATATCATTCTTGAGTGATACACAATGGCAGATATTACAAACGACACAAAATAACGCCCTACGTATAGCCACAGGATGCGTAAAGATGACTAGTATTGACCACCTTTATGAAGAGTCCCAAATGCTGCCAGTAAGGAAACACAATGAGCTACTGACGAAACAATTCCTCATAGTCTGCTACTTGCCATCCCATCCCAACCATCACATAGTCATGGACGATCCTTCTCCTAGCCGCATTAGACATGACTTTAGAACTTACAACACGAACATCACGCACCTCATACCTTCAATAGTAGACCCACAGTCAGTAAGGGAAGCACAAAATTAATTAAATCAAACGACAGTCACGACAACCATGGACGAACTCAGCCACAACAGGGTAATAAATCGGCATGAACCACCAATCTCCGATAACGAAAGGCAACTACCAAGGGCTACGTTCCCACGACAATCGGATCTACGACTCAACATCGGCCAAGGATTGTCAAACCAGCGAAAGCTGTATCAACCGAAAGTTTTTTCCCAAGGGAGAAGCTTCCGGAAGCAACAGTCGAACTGCTACAACATCAACCAAGTGTTACCGAAACCATCCTAGCCCAGCTAAGATCAGGATGGTCTAACATCCTGAACAGCTATAGGGCAAGGATCATCCCGGGGATCTTGGATTGTTGCCCCTCATGAAATCAGGCACCACACGACACGGTGCATCTCCTTACCTGCCCAGCGAAACGGACAGCCCTGCGACCCATAGACTTGTGGCTGAACCCAACGTCAGCAGCGGACTTCTTAGGACTACCAATCACATAACGTTAACAACATACACGCACAACTAGAAACACATAATTGCATCTCTAATCCATTCCATCTCAACCGAATAACACAGGCAGATACTTCGGGAGCCAACAGCAGAACTGTTACAACAACAACCTAACCGAACTAACCTAACCTAACCTAACTAACCTAACCTTGCATTTTGTTTCATAACGGCGAGCGCAAAAAATACATTAAAATTTCTTCGTATTCTTCGAATTTGCAGAGTTGGGCTATAATTATATTCTTTTAAGATTCATATCGGCATAATATTCTATTTTTTCATTTAACTATGAAAGCAAACCTTAAATTTTTTGTTTACTACTCTTGTTAGTATTTTTAAAAAGTATTTATTGCTATTGATGATACATAACCTTAAAGAAAGATAGTAATTTTCGTTTATCTTAATCAATATAGAACTTACCGTGCCACACCGCTTTCGATTATATCTAGACTTTTTATAATATTTTCAAATATCACATTCTTTGCATCCAATATACTGTAGGTCACATTGAAATCCAATAATAATCCTAAAAGTTCCAATATTTGAGATTGAACTCTGCCGTTGCATTTTAGGAAAAGCTAAAAACAAAGAAAAATTTTAAAAGATAATATTACGATTCAATAAATGAGTGTTTTCAAGAACAAAGAGTATGTATAGAAATATTGAAAGATTGAAAGTAGTTTAAGCAGTACTCACAGTTAAACAATATATGACTAAAGGCTCAAAAAGTTTAATATGTTTAGATAACTCTGACTCGTGCTCTGATTTCCAAGTGTGAAATTCTCTGCCACTTGCAAATAGTTTGGCCAACAAAAGATAATTATCTTGAGAGCCAACAACATCACAATCACTATTGCAATTACCATCGTCATCTATACTAACAGAACTATTAGGAATAGCAGAAGAAGAAGAAGAAAAATCATCAGGCAAAACGGAAGTCGCCGCTACGGCTGATGTTTTCGTTGATAATTGTACTGGTTTTGATGCGGCTGTTGATACTTGTTGGAAAACATTTGCTAACATTGAACGAAATGTTGAGGATGATGATGATGATAAAGCTGCTGCTGCTGCTGCTGATGATGATGATGATGGTGGTGGCGGTGGCATTGGTTGATTTGTTTGTTTGTGGGTTGGTATTGTCGGTGTGGCTGTTGGTGTTGGTGTTATAGTAGCACTACTATTATCGTTTTCTTTGCTAATGCTATGCAACTCTTTGCATTTGGCCTTAAAATAGGTTTTTATAAATGTTGTTGGATAATGGCCTTGTTTGGAATTTTGTTGTTGTTGTTGCCTTTGTTTTTGCTGCTGCTGGTGCCTGTTGCCATAATTTCGTGCAAACAAATATTTCAACAGTTGTCGCAGACATGAAATGCTCTCTTCGGGTGCATAATTTATGACTTTGGTCAAGTACTGAAGAGTTTCTTCAATTAATTTCAATACCGAAATACAAACAGTAGCAGAAGCTACTCCTGATGTTGCCATTGTTGTTGGCATTGTTGTTGTTGTTGTTGTTGTTGCCATTGTAACTGCTCCTCCGGCTGGCAATGCATTTGGAAACAATACAGCATTTACATCCGTTGCACTTTTGGCAACATTACTGCTATTACCACTACCACTGCCCGTACCACTACCACTACCATGGCTATTAGCAATTGCCGCCGCCTCGTGAGGCAGCATTTCAATGCATACACTCAATGTGTTTAAACATGTTTTTAAAAGGGAAATTAATTTGCTGCCAGCTTCCTCATTAATGGTAATCTTGATAAATTTGTGTTTTTCACCAACAATATATATTTTTCGTTCGTTCATTCGTTCGTTCGTTCGTTCCCCCCAAAGAAGCCACCAAGAAAGAAAATAAAAGAAAAATAAAATTTAGAAAAGAAAATTAATATTGTTGTAGAAAACTTAAATTTTACTTTAAATTGTGTATTTTTTGACTATTTAAACTACTCACCTTATAGTTATCGAAGGTACTTTTCAACGTTTGATAGAGTTTTATATAAACGTATTCATTGCCAAAATAGCCAATACATTGTGTTATGGCCAATTCTTTGGCATTACTAAACAAATCAGTTTTTGGATTTTTTGCTGTAATTAAAGGCTTTTGATTTGTAAATATATGATAATAAATGTTTATAATTTTTATTGTATGCTTAAGTAAACTCAAATTGGCATCACGATTAGCCTGAATATCGGGTTGAAACAATAAAGAGCCTGTAAAAATAAAAGAAAAATTAAAGCAAATAAATAAATGACAGAAATAGAACAAAGAAAGAAATCATTTTATCAGTTAAGGAGAAAGTGATGCAATAATCTTGGAGGTTTGCTTATACAGGGTCATTTAAGTTCTATTATATTTTTCAAAAGCCAAATATCTAAATTTATGAAATAATAATAATAAATGATGATGTCTATCATGGCATCAATACTCATACAATATCATTTAAATATGAAAATACTTAACATTATCGCAATGCAAGCGAAAATTTGTGGATATTACTTGGAAACGGAAGAAGCCGTAGTGCAGTATGTAGGTAGTATGTTGGCTTATTAGACGTAAAGCCCACGGTTTAAACCCCAGGTCAGATATCAAAATAAAAATATGAAAAAATATTCCTTCGGCGACTTTCTTTCGCAATCTTGAAGGCTGTTGAGGCCATAGTTGGTGCCCCCGCTTCGGATTCGGAATCTTACATGATCTTCGTTGACGGTCGGGCCATTGCGTCGGTCTGGTGCAAATCACGGCTCATTCGTGAATGCAAGGAGTCGTTAAGGACTTTTGGGCCAGACCGTATCCGCCTATGCTGGGTTCCGGGTCACAGCGGAATACTGAATACGGCAATGAGACGGCGGATGATCTCGCTAGGTTATGTTTACTTTCTGAGGGCGATTTAATAGTTGGTCCTGACCCCCCAAGGTGCCACCTCTACGGACTCATCGATAGATGCGTCAGGGGGGAGAGCAGAGGTGTTGGGAGAACGGATCGGGTTGTTATGTTTCTCGATGTCTGTGGTTTGCTGCTGGGCTTGGATAAGGCCAGTTTAAGGCACTGCGAGATTAGGTCGCTGACTGTTCCAGATCCCAATCGGACTACTACTGGATATGTTGCGATGAGGAGGAGTTGGAGATTGTCAAGCACATCCTCTGTAACTGCCCAGCCCTTGGTAGGTTAAGGTTAAGGACCCTTGGCAGGCGCTTCTTTGAGGGCTTGAATTCTGTGTCGAGAGCCGACATCAAGGCTCTTCACAGATTCATTAATAACTTAAGCTGGTTGAGAAGTGCTAGGGCTTCACCAGTGTAGCCGCGTTCTCCCTTTTTGTTTTGTTTGGTCTGTGTAATTCCTTCGCTTCTCATTCTCCTTTCCTACTTCCTCTCCTTTTTTTCTATCACCTCATTTAATCCTTCCTTCTTAAGGACGTTACGTATAATGGGTCAAATCGACCTACGGGTACTGCCATGAACAAGTTTTTCAAAAAATCTGTCGTTCGGAGTCGACGTTAAACTGTAGGTCCGCCACTCAAGTATGAAATTAAGGCACACAACATCAGTGGCGTGAGAAGCTAGGCCGTAATCCTGACTGAAGGGTTGTAATGGCCAATTATGTATGTATGTATGTCTTTATTATTCTGACCTCAGTTAAACGATTGTAGCTGCCAAAAATATCCCAAATTTTCAAGTAAAATTGAAATCAAGGAAAATTTAGGGCCATTATTACAACTTGCCGTTAAGTAAAGGGAGGATTTTAACGGGCAGATAAATTGTTTTGTATTATTATGAGTACCCAATAAGGTAGAAGTGAGCGTTAAGCTAAAGGGACTATCATCCTACCTTTAACTTTTAAAGTTAAGTTTATGTTTGAACTTGCCATATTATGTATTATTTTCAATATGGCAACTCTAAATATAAACAAAATGAGGAAACGCAACAACAAAAAAAGAGGCGCTTCGTTGACACTGTGTTTAAAAAAAAACTTGTTCAATTGAACAGTTTTATCGACATTGTAGTGGCACTGCCATATTTTTGACTTTGTTTTATCTGTAAGTTGTAATGACAAAAATAAGTTAAAGTTAACTTTACAGTTCCTAAAGGTACCTTTAACTAAACCCAAGTTTAACGGCAAGTTGTAATAATGGCCCTCATTCTAACAAACGCTATTGAAGAAGTCTCTTTACAGAAGTTTCTATGCAACTGTGTAACATTTAAACACCGGTAAAGTTTTCTCGTTGTTTTTAACACAATACAATTTTATGGTAATTCATTCACTAGAAATTCTCCGTTTAATTATCGTTTTAAATCTGTGTAAAGTTTTACACTTTCCATTTTTCCAAATCAAACAAATTTTAAAACTACTTAAGAAGAAGAAGAAAAAGTAACGTATATTAACATAAAATTATCATTAATAAAAAGACAGACAGAGTACTGTTACTTTTATCATATGTCTACATACATAATTGTAAATGGTTTTCTTAACCTTTGTCTATAAGGATTTTACCACATACTATGCATATGCATACATATTTATGTAAATTGTTAAAACTTGTTAAAAAATAAAATTAAAAAAATAAACGAAGTGGTAATAGAAAATAAACAGAATGTAGACAGACAACGTTTACAATAGACATACATACATATGTATATACCATAAATTACAATGTAACAAAGCGTACTTTAAACAATTTAAAATTTTTCAATATTTTAATTGGAAATTTTTAGATCAAAAGCTATGAAAAAAATCAGTCTGATTAACAAAACTTCGATTACTCGGTTAGGCAAACTTGCAGTCACATTGTGACAGAATGCCAAAAGTAAGTCGTGCAACAATGCAATTGTGACTTAAATTCTTACTAGTCTCAACATAGAATCAATCATCATTGTATACAGATAACATATACGTAGTCGCCGTAGTCCAGTACGTAGTGTGTTCGCATATTAGACGCAAAGCCCGGATTGGAGCCCGAGGCCAGACATATTCTTTCGGCGACTTCCTCTCAGCAGATTTCTGGCAAAAATTCTGAGAGTAAATAAATCTGCCATGAAAAAGTTTCTCAAAAAATCTGTCGTTCGGAGTCGACGTTAAACTGTAGGTCCCGCCACTCATGTATAAAATTAATACACACAACATAAGTGGTGTGCGAAGCTAGGCCGTAATCCTGACTAAAGGGTTGTAATGGCCAATTATGTATAGTATGTATACAGATAACAGTCCTAGAGTAGTGGTCTTCGAGGCCAAATAATTCAGCGCTTACGTGTTGCAAGGTTGCAAATGTAATACAAAATTCAAGAAATTGTGAAGCCTAGATTAAGTAAGGTTATGTTAGAGCACATGTACAAAATACAATACCCTGATATCAAAATAACCCATTGTAATTTCGTCCTAGAACAAAGAGACAAAGAGGATAGTGAAGGAGATCGGGAAATTGGAAAAGAAGAGGAGGTAGGAAGCGGAAACAGAGGAAAAAGGATGGATGACAAACACAAAAGAGAGCGCAACTATAACCTTGATGCCCTAGTACTTCTCAACCAGCTCAACCTGTTTATGAAACGATAGAGAGCCCTAATATCGTCTCTCGACAAACACTGAAAAGTATTATTCAACAACAGCAAGTCTCGATTTAAGAGCATTATAAAGCCGGAGGCAACAGTTTTTCAATCCCTACATGCAATCATTTCGCGACTAGATATTTTACATTTCATACTAACATAGAGGTCTAGATTTTAGTTTTCCATAAAAACTTTAACTTTAGAATCAGTCACACAGGCTCATATCGGAATACATACATAGGGTGTTTTTTTAGAGGTATAGAACTTTAAGTTGCAATTAAACAACGATGGATTATTCGATTGACATGAATTTTATTTATCCGAAAGATAATCTTGTGGCATTACATTTTAAATATGATTTCTGGCATATGACCGCCAAGGCTGGCGCGGATGTAGTCCAATCTGGACGTTCAATTTTCGATGACTTTTTCCAACATTTGTGGGCGTATATCGGCAATAACACGGCGAATGTTGTCTTCCAAATGGTCAAGCGTTTGTGGCTTTACCGCATAGACCAATGACTTTACATAGCCCCACAGAAAGTAGTCTAGCGGTGTTAAATCACAAGATCTTGGAGGCCAATTCACAGGTCCAAAACGTGAAATTAGGCGGTCACCAAACGTGTCTTTCAATAAATCGAAATAAAATTACACTATTTGCAAGCGTTGTTCAGGCGTGAGTCTATTCATGATGAATTGCCAAACCAAACTGAGAATAAATCACTTGACAGCTGTTAAATCAGTCGCCATCTTGAAAAGTAATGCCAACTTAAAGTTCTATACCTCTATAAAAAACACCCTTTACATACATAAATGGCCATTACAACCCTCATTTCGGAAAATCATTGAAAATTACACTAAGAAAATAACATGTGTAAGAGTGTGCACATGTTAAATTTTCAGGATTACAACCTAGCTTCTCATACCACTTATGTTATGGGGGTTAATTTTATACATGAGTGGCTGGAGCTACAGTTTAAAGCCGACTCCGAACGACAGACTTTTTTGAGAAACTTTTCATGAAAATTTTATTTGCTCTCAGAGTTTTTCGCGGAAATCTGCCAAAGATATAGTCGCCGAAGAAATAAATTTTTTTTTAATATTTCGTTTTGTTGGAGATGTCTGACCTGGCCTCATGTCTAAAAAGCTAATACACTACCTACTAGACCACGGCGACTTCGTAATATGATCGTAAATTTAATCAAGAGAACATCTGTAAGAGTGCACATAGGTTGAATTTTCACGTATCATATCAAATATCATTTATCGAACTCCTGTCGAGCGCATATATTTTAATACGTAAAGCCTCAAATATAAGTTACATACAAAACGTGTCTTAAATATTACACATTATACTGTAACGACAATTTCAGTAGCATGGTAACTGAATAAAATTGAGAAAAACCACTTGTTCATAATGACATAGTTAACTAAAAACCATTTACCATTAACAAAACTCTTAAGCATCCAACACACCACCATCACATAATATGAACAACATTCAGCATACATACATACATACATATGTATGCACTGCTCATATTATGTATACATTGTCTATGGAATGTAGTATGTACGATGCAATGCAATGGCAATACAAAGTTTATCCTTACGATTTAATTTCTCTTAAAACACAAATATATTCTACAAAATCATATACAGACATACAGACATACAGACATATATACATACAAACGTATACACATTTATGTATATGCAGTACAACAAATCCAGCTAAGTTTCCTATGGACTGGAAACAGTAAGTAAAGCGAGTAAGATTCATTTTATGTTTTCATAGTAGAGTACATACATACATACATACATAGAGGAGGATGATTCCAATTAAAATTGCGTTTAACTTAAAATCAAGCATTATTTTGAATTTTACAGATAACTCTCAGGTACAAGGCAGACAATCAGCCAGTCAGTCCATCACTCAGTCATTGGCAGAGAAGGATTAAAGCTTTTCTTGTATATACGAAATCTAATTCTGATCACTTCAACATCTCTCTCTCACTCACTAATATAAATACAACCTCTTCTAATGGTAGAATTAAATGTAAATTCAAATTCCTAATACAGTTGAATCTTACTAATTAGAATTAAAATATTCCCACCTACTTTCAGGTTCATTGCTGTCAACCAGCACAGAAATATGAAAGCAAATTGAGGATGCCTTGTTCCTAGTCATTTAATAAAAAATGTCATACATTTTCGGCCGGTATCTTATCAAGGGGAGCTGTAATGTTGGTTTCCAAGGAGTGAAAATTTGAGTGGCTTGTCCTAAAAAGAGTTCCCACAAAAAATAGACCACAGGAGTCGAATCACATGATCCTGGCGACCAATAAACTGTTCCAAAAAGTAAGATTAATTGCACCCCAAATACGCCTGAAACTATACTCCACTTTTTTAAGCTGCTTAATCCCGACTCACTGATATTTAAGGAAATAAATCTCAAAATCGGGGTATATGTAGCAGCTGGAGTGAAAGTGAATTCAAACCGAATGACAAACAGAAAGTGATTCTAATTCCTAACACTTTACTGTACTACTTGTTAAGTAAATTTCATAAACGTACCATAAACGACGAGCAGTAGAGGGATATTATATGTATTTGTTGTTACTCAGTTGTTCTGTTCTCTCTGTTAAATACGGCTCTTAACATGTTAAAGTAAATTGTATAATATGCAGTAAGAACGTATAAGAAAGAGAATTCTAAACAGATTTCAGATTTTACGTGTCCTACAAACATACTATACATACGTATGCAATATATTTGTATGCATACATTAGTAGTAGAGAGGAGGTTTGTGAATAAATACATACGTACATATATATTGTATTAGAATATGGAACATTGTATGACTATTTCGTCAGATATTCATGACATTTATATATTTATCATTGAAATTCTGTCTTAATATGTTCGGTCACATACGAGGCCTGTATTTAGAAATCTGATATTCTATATATGTATTTGATTTAGATCTATATATGTACATATGTATATAAAAATGAATGTTTGTTTGTATGTAAGTTATAGAATCGTAAACTATTCATTTAATCATGTTATGATCTCTAGCAACGTTGTTGCTCATGAGCCGACGAAGGTTTCTAAGTTGGTATGACCAATATCCGACAGGTGGCGCCACTGTAAATTACTAAAAATTAATTAAATCATAAACTGTGCATTTTAGCACTGAGCAAAGTTGTTGCGCATAAGTCGACGAAGGTTTCTAAGTTGGTGCGATTAATTTCCGAGAGATGGCGCCACTAAGAATCATTCAAAATTAATTGAATCGTAAACTATGCATTTGATCATGTGTTGATCGGACAAATACCAGACCTTTTAGGATTCATCATTTATGATTTTAATAACATTTAGTATAACTCATGCACAATGGGTCAATTCGACCTCAGGGTACTGTACATGTCTTAATTGACAAGTACACGTCCTCTAACCTAACCTAGTATAAGTCATTTCCGTAAAATGTCAATCACAAATTTGAAACATTTTAATTTTGGAAAATTCTTAAAAATGCTGTTGGGTTCAATTGGATTGGGTACATTGTGAGATTCTAATAAATTGAAACGCATTTTTCACGTCGTTCTCGTGCATTCATGCCTCCAAAGCGGCAAGCAATTGGTCGAATTACACCTCAAGCACGGAAGAAAATAGCATTACGAGCCTCAGAATCAGACGGGCAACGAGCATTGAGACTGGAAAATCTTCGAGTACATGCCGCTGAGATCCGTTGGCATGAATCACTTGAACAACGAGAAGTGAGATTATAAACTGATCGAATGCGTATGTCTTTCCTTCAAATTTATTTTTGTTGGTGGCGCAGCAACACGCGCAGGTTACAGCTAGTATTCTATAAAAATTACAATTTTCTTTTACTTTCGGAAACAATGTTTAGTTTGAAATGAATTTTTATTAAATTAGTTTTAAAATCAAGTAATCGACGTATATACTTATGTATGTAATAGGGACTCAAGTTCAACTACTAGAAATATCTGTAGGATGTTATAAGAATCTTTATCTATAAATTATTTTCTGACCATATATTTTTTCAAAATATACTCCACATAAAAAATTATTTCTCTGCTATTTCTGTTTGTATCACTCTTCCTATGACTACAGGATTATCTCTTCTTTATTCTAAGTAACCATAAAATTTATAATAATAATGGAAATTTAATCTTTCTTAAATGTATTTTGTATATTTCACTTAATTAACTACCCTCATATATTAAAAGAGTTACAATTACATACATTTTGCAGTTTCATTTCCCAAGCATTTAGATGGAACTTCTCTTTAACTACTTTAGACTTTCTCCAAATACAGTGATGAACAAAAAAATTCTTGTTTTAAATAATAGAAAAATAAAATGTGTTTAGACCACAAACACCCAAGAGAGCGCGACTAAAACCTTGATGTCGTACCACTTCTAACCATACATACATACATACATAATTGGCCACTACAAGCCTTCAGTCAGGTTTACGACCTAGCTTCTCACACCACTCATGTTGTATGCGTCAATTTTATACATGAGTGGCGGGACCTACAGTTTAACGTCGACTCCGAACGACAAATTTTTTTGAGAAACTTTTTCATGGCAGGTTTTTTTACTCTCAGAGTTTTTGCCAGAAATCTGCTGAGAGGAAGTCGCCGAAGAAAATTTTTTTTTTTCATATTTCGTTTTGATGTCTGACCTGGGATACGAACTCGGGCTTTACGTCTAATAAGCCAACACACTACCTGCTACACTACGGCCACTTCCCTTCTCAACCAGCTCAACCTATTTATGAATCTGTGGAGAGTCCTAATATCAGCTGTCGACAAAGAGCCCAAGCATTCTTACAAGCCCCTGCCAAGGGTCCTCAACCTATATATATATATGGTACTATAGTTACCAACTCCTCTTTATCGCAACATACCCTGCAGTAGTCGCCGTGGTCTAGTAGGTAGAGTGTTGGCTTATTAGACGAAAGGCCCGAGTTCGAATCCCAGGCCAGACATCAAAAACAAAATACAAAAAGTATTTCTTCGCCGACTTCCTCTCAGCAGATTTCTGGCAAAAACTCTGAGAGTAAAAAAATTGCCATGAAAAGCTTCTCAAAAAATCTGTCGTTCGGAGTCGACTTTAAACTGTAGGTCCCGCCACTCATGTATAAAATTAACGCACACAACATGAGTGGTGTTGAGAAGCTAGGCCGTAATCCTGACGAAGGGTTGTAATGGCTAATTATGTATGTATGTATGTATGTACCCTGCTGTAGTCCTTTTCAGCAATCTAATCTCGCAGTACCCTGTAATGAAACCAATAACTAACCTCAGACTGGCCTTGTCTAAGCCCAGCAGCAACCCTGTTCTATCATTGTTTATAGCAGGCTGTAGATACCTAGATATATAACATTCCGATGCACCCCCTCCCACCCCAACGTCTATGCTCTTCCCCCTGACGCATCCAGTGATAAAGGCCGTAAAAGTGGTAAATTAGGAGATCAGGATCAGCTATCAAAGCGGCCTTAGAAAGTGAGGCCCGCCGTCTCATTACCGCGTATACCGGTATGCTGCAGAATCCAGCACAGGCTGAAACAAGCAATGGCCCTTAGTGTAGCCTGACTGTCAATGAAGATCACAAAAGATTCCAAATCTTAAGTTATTAATGAAAATCAAAATTTATCCATTAGAGGGTCCAATTCACTTGGCTTCAATACAAGCTGTATACAATGCAGTCATAATATTGCATAAGTAATTGCGTACCATATTTGTTAACTTAAATACATGAAATTTCATCGCAACAATAAATAATTTAAAATATTTTTAAACTTCTACACTTACATCAAAATTAAAATCTAAAATATAAAGGAACAAAGCAATACTTTTGTCCTAGACTGTATGTAGATTTTGTAAATGTTCTTCATAGTATGTATGTATTTACTTACCAACTATTAATTTACTGCTGACATCAATCAAATCACTTTGACATGTTAAGTCGACTGCTGTGTTATAATTATACTGTGATAATTTGACGAAGATTTCCATAAAGTTAAACTCGGTCCAAGCACAAGCATAATCGGCAAATGAGAAATATGTGAGTAAATATTTCGTACACAAAATAATGCCAAACTAGGAGATACCAAAGAAGAAAAAAAATAGAACAAGAAGAACAAATTTATAAGAAGACCAAACATTAAGTTTAAGTTAATCACCATGAAATCAGAAATAAATAAAGCATATCAAACAAGTTAATCTTGATATTTTATATGTATGTATGTATGTACATTTACCTGCATATTTTTATCTTTGAGTGACATTAAGCTATTTGTAAGACGATATAAAACTTTGGCTAAAACGCTTTCGATGGCTTCTCTTTTTGGTAAATCCATATTAAATGATGAAGATGCTGCTACAGATGATGCTGATGATGATGATGATGATGACCCCATCATCAATGTGGCATCTAAATTTGTTGTCAAGATATCTGTTTGTTGGTGCTCTGGCCGTGGATTTAATAGCGAACGTAGTGCGGGTGACATGTCATTAAAGATACTATAGTCTAAGAAGTTGATCAACAACTTTAGATTTTGTATATAAGTTTTCTGTAGAGCATCTTTATCATTGTTATAACCGAAAGAGATTTTCTTTTGTTGTGCTTCAGTTGGCTGTTGTTCGGTGCTCATATGTTTGGCATTTTGTAATATAAAATTGCATAAACATTTTGAGGCATGTTCTCTAACACGTACATCATCTTCGCCAATCAATTGCAAAAGTTCATCGATAAATGAATTCTGCAAAAAAAAAAACGAGAACGGAAAACGGATGTTCATTATAAATGTATGTTTTTTACATTCCAATTTTTTTTTCCTTTTCTTTTCCTAACAAAACAAATTTCAATAGACATTATTGTAAAAAAAAAATTGAAAAAAAGAAATTTTAAGTAAATTCACTAACATATCAGTTGTATGCATGTTTCTCTCTCTCTGTATGTATGTGTTTGGATAGTAGTTTGCATGAAAAATATTTACTTAAACTTCAGTTATATACTGAGCTTACCCTCAGTATTTATGTATACAAAAAAAAATACGATTTTATTTATTTATGCTCCAAGGCACAAAACGCCAATAAAGAGTTTACATACTTATTTCTGTTTATTTGTATTTTTATTTTTATTTTTAAACTTTATATTTACAAAACATCTTAAAATATAGTAGAAAGTGAAAAAATCTTGCAAATTGAGAGCTCTTTCATTTCATTTCATTTTATGCCTTCAGTATATTGTATACACAGCAAGCAATAACTTAGTGTCGTACTTTAGTAGATATTCGAATAAAATATAGAATATTTAAATTGAAATGAATTCTTATTATAACATTTACTCGTGCCGTTAACACAAATAAAAGTTTTTTTGTTAAGAATTTGAAAAGATTTTTTTTATTCCGAAACATTTCTCACACTTATTAGCAACTAGCTGTACCCTGCGCGCTTTGCTGCACTACAAACTAAAATAAATTTGAAGGAAAGACATTAGACAAATATCCAATTAAGTTTGAATCATTTTATTGATTTTGTTTCCCGTTGTCCAGATGATTCAGACGAACGGGCCTGAGTAGTACGCATTCGATCAAGTGATTCATTGTTCAAGTGATTCATGCGAACGGATCTGTGCGGCATGTACTCGAAGATTTTTCAGTCTCAATGCTGATTCTGAGGCTAGTAATGCTCTTTTCTTTTCTTTTCTTTTCAACACAGGATCAAATGCACAGTTTACGATTTAATTAATTTCGAAGAATTTTCAGTGGCGCCACCTGTCGGAAATTGGTTATACCAACTTAGAAACCTTCGTCGGCTCATGCGCTACAGCTTTGCTAAAGATTAAATGCATAGTTGACGATTCCATAAAGTACATTCATTTTTATATATATAGATAATTTAAACTTGAAAAAAAAATAAATAAAACAAAAGTCTACGAATTTAATTTTGGTTATATTTTTTCTTATTTGGTGAATTTTTTCACAAATGTTGGTTACAAAATTTTTTTCTTTCCCTTCTATCTTTCCCCCCGCGTCGTTCTTTACACTTTATTTTCTTTGGTTTTATACATCAAGAATCACAGATAGCATACTTGTAGGGGTAACTACTATGCGTATGAGTAATATATTTCAAATGCAATTAAATATTAAGTATGTAGCATACGTGGGCATGGCCCCTCGCTCATTTGGAATATCAATATAAAGTAGCCTATAACTCCTTCCAGACATACAGGAAGATACTGTGAAAATTTCAAGAAAATCGGTTCAGCCGTTTAATCGTCTATAAACTTCAAACATACAAACATACAATCAAACACACATTCATTTTTATATATAAGATAATCAACTAATACGAATCAAATTATTTGCAGCACACATTAACAAATTCTCTAAGGGTTATAGCCAAAACAAATAAACCAACTTTTTTTCCACTTTCAGAACATAGAAAATTAAAGTTTTATATGATCCCAGGTATCATCCTTAATAAAATTTCAAACAAGTTCAATAATTCAAGCTAACATTGTCGAATTTGAAAACGTAAGAGAATTTTCGAGTGGATGTTAGTTCTGTACTCCATCACTCATTTCTTCTACACCCTGCCCGTTTATAAACTATGGGAAGCAGTTACCATTTTCCATTAGGAGTAATAAAACCAGGCATGAATCTCCATATATCATAATCTGTTACGGGATTTATATATCAAAGTCCGGAACATCTGGTTGTAAACTCATTTCGCATTAACATACATACAGAATTGGTCATTGAAACCCTTCAGTCAGGATTACGACCTAGCGTCTCACACCACTTACATATGTTGTGCGTGTTAATTTTATACATGAGTGGCGGGACCAAAAGTTTAAAGTCGAATCCGAACGACAGATTTTTTGAGAAACTTTTTTCATGGCAATTTTAACTACTCTCACAGTTTTTGCCAGAAATCTACTGAGAGGAAGTCGACGAAGAAATATTCTTTATATTTCGTTATTTCGAGATGTCTGAACTGAGATTTGAACCGTTGCTAGACTGCGGCGATAACACTTTAACAGAAAATCAAACGTTCTTAAACTAACATAATTACAGTCGGCCCAGATAACACCGTGTTCGCTAATGTTCCGCGTACACAGGGGCTTCGAATGCAAGCAATAAAAACCTTGATCTGCATAAACTATACACAAATTTCAGTGATAACCGGAACGAAGGAAAAAAGGCTTTTGGTCTTTCCATTCTCTTCCATTCCATTTGAATTAACTAAGGCAATCACAATTAAGCCTTCAAACAGTGCAAACTTAACTGTATGAATCAAGGTGCTAGTAACTATAATTTGTATAAATTGCCTGTCACAAGTACTTAACGCAGATCCTCGAATAGAATAATGATGCGTATGATAGTGAAGAAATCTATGAATCTAGTCTTAATTATTAAACCTGTTAAGCACCATATAAAAACGTTGTATCAGTGCTCAATAAGTTCTGTAATATGGCTAGGATGCATTTTTATATCGCCATGGGTTTATTTACAACATGGAATTAAAAGAAGTTCAAACAAATTGGTAACTGGGATGCATCATATTTGCAACCAATCATATCATATCATGTGAGGATAATAAATCCAAATGTGGATTGTATTCCACTGCATTGTCACTCCTTTAACGGAATATGCTCGGGTAAAAAAAAAACTTGCTACCGAAAGTCATATATTTTAACATCGTAATCGTATGTTTCATTGAGTACATCTGTTCGGCTAGCCAATATCACGCAATACATTACAGATCAAATTTGTTCTTTGGTCACATTAGGCGTATTTGGAACGCTTATCCTGCAAGTCTTTCCTGTCATTTACGTTCAAAGGCGAATTCAACAGCATAAACACGGGCAATCCCCTGTGCATTAATCGTATTAAAAAAGAGAAACAGCGAAAAATATTGAAATTATTCTACGGAAGTAATGGAAGTAGTGATCGCCGTAGTAAAGCCCGGGTTCGAGCCCCAGGCCAGACATCAAAACGAAATATGAAAAAAGAAATATTTCTTCGGCGACATCCTCTCATCAGATTTCTGGTAAAAACTCTGAGAGTAAATAAACCTGCCATGAAAAAGTTTCTCGAAAATCTGTCGTTCGGAGTCGACGTTAAACTGTAGGCCCCGCGACTCAAGTATAAAATTGAGGCACACAACATGAGTGGTGTGAGAAGCTAGGGCGTAATCCTGACTGAAGGGGTTGCAATGGTCAATTATGTATGTATGTATTCTACGGAAGCGTAGTTTCCCAAGAGACCTTTACAATGAACCAGAACCAGCGAAGTATCAATTCATAGTGAAATTGCAGAAAAAAAGTTTTGTTGCGGTTCTTCGCTTCAATAATATTCAAATACAGTATACCCTCCTATAACGCGGTACTCTCAGAACGCGGTTTCCATATAACACGGGGCTGTAATTGCGACAGCCCTCCTATAACGCGGTACTTTCAAAAAGCGGTTTCCATATAACGCGGAGCCCTGCTATAACGCGGAACTCTTACTGCGCGGTTTCCGTTCAATAACATCCCATAAGTTCTTTGCAGTCTTTTAGTTTAGTTTTTATTTCATTTTTTTTATCAATCCTAATATGAACTCTTGAATTCAATAAAAATAATTTATAATTTATCTTGCCTTTTGTATTTCTTGGTCTCCATATAACGCGGTACGAATGATGGGATTTGTACTAACTCTGAGTTTCTTATAGCGCGGTTTCCATCCGACGCGGTAGACGGTTTCCATATAACGTGTTATAGGAGGGTTGACTGTACTTGACAATCCATTAGCTTAGATTCACATTATCGCTATGTTTAGAAGTAAATCTTTCAATTGAATATCTTATCATTCTTATCAAACAACATATCAATCGAAACGAAATAAAAAAATGTTTGCCAATTTTACGAATAATTTCCTATCAAATTGGGAAAATTTCAAATATTTTAATAGAATAAATGTGTAAGCATACATACATATGTATGTATGTATGTACATTCGTAATAGACCTTTTGTTATGTGATTTAAAAAGAAAACAACATAAGATAAATACGTCACAAACAAATAATCAAGTATTCTTACCTCCAAATTGCTAACGAAATCCATATGATCAATATCGTCTTCATCGTCTACAGCAGTACAGCAGCAGTAGCAGCAGCAGCAAGAACATGAGTGAAAACCGGAACATGAAGAAGAAGACGATGACGAACAACAGCAATTGGACTTATAAATGCAACAACCAGTGTGGTTTTGGGCATTCGAATTGTTGTTGGTATACTTATTTCCGTAATAAGAACGTAGTGAAGCATAATTTAAATTCGAAATAACTTCGGCATATTTATTCTGGACCAACCAATATTTGTTGTAGTGACATAGACGAAGTTTATTCAACAGCAATTTTGGTGATATGAAAAGTAAATTTTTCTTATTTGCACAACAAAACGAACGAGAAGAAGAAGATTTCGTATTAAGTTTTTCCTGATGATGGTAAGCAGTATGCTGTTGTGCATAGTTGTCGTTGTCCATATTAATATTAGGCGGTACGTTATTTTTTTGCATTGGTTGTTGGTTTGCATTGTTGAAGTGAGTTTGTAATTGAAAAGCATTCAAAAGCGCAGCTATAATATCATCGTTATCATTAAATTGCTGTGAAATACACTCAAACTTCTTTGGATTTGAAGCACTTGTCTGTGTTTGTCTGCAGGCATTTCCATATAATTTTTCATCTTTTGTAAAGTTTTGCTGCTGTTGCTCTTGTTTTTTATTGGCATTGCATGTATCGCCTTTTTCTTGCTGACCATTGTGGTCGCATGACGACGATAATGATGCTGACATATACTTAAATAGCACATATGGAAAGATTTTATCGAATGTATTTAATGATTGCACAACCACAGTATGGATTTCATCTTGAAGACCCTAAAATTAAGAATAAGAAAGTTTTTAAAAGTAATTAAGCTGTGATTTGTTTAAAATTTCTTTAGAAATTGAAATAATTATGAAATATTTCTTACTTACCATACATAAAATAGCCAACAGGTATTGTAATTTCACTTGTGAATGCATGCAAACATTAGCTTGAGTGGATCGTATATAATGACCGATTATAGTCTGTACACCAGCTCGTAGAATAGGATCCTCATGATTGTAATAGAACAATACCTCATAGATGCATTGTATAGCATTAACATTAGCATCTTGATTAGTTAAATTGTTTAGTTTATATTGCATTAGCTCTGCTTCTCTTTTGGATTTTCGTATGGTTTTGGTACGTTTCGGTGGCTTAGGCGGTGCCATATCTGCTGGTGGAGTATCCTCTTCAGCTTTTGTTATTTCCACAAAGTCTTTTAACTTTGTATCGGATGTTATAATTTCCGATGAAGTTAAATCCTTTTTAGTTTTCATTAAAGGTGACTTTTTGGCACGATCTTCTGCTTTGGTAAATAATACCGGATCAGCACTTCTAGTCATTTTTGTTGACGTTTGTGTGAAATTGAAATCCGTATTACTTTTACCAAAATGATCATCAATTATATCCAATAAGGGAGCATCGCCATCATCGCTGCGAAACACATCCAATTGTGAAAAAGAAGTTTTCCTTTTAGTCGCATCTCCTGCCGGAAATGCAGGTATAACAACTGCCTCTAAATGTTCATATTCCTGATCAATGTTAGAACTTGCATCACTAGGTATTTGCAAAGGACTGTGTGTTTCCCTGACATCAGTTGTGTGTTGTTCGACGACTTTTTCTTTTGGCTTTTCAAAGTCCATAAATTTAATGGTAATTTCTAAAATTTCTGGACATACACGTGCACATTGAGAAATAATATTGAGGCAAATGCTTTTAATCGAAACCCGTATTGTCGAGTCACTGTATAAGCCTCTAGGGCAACCAGTTAATAAAAATCTCGCCGAAATTAAACGTGCCGTATAGTAGATTAAGGATTGCTCGTATATGGAACCAATATTCACATTAAGTTGAATTTGTAATAAGTCCCCTTCACTCTGTATGGGTGAGTTGGATGTGAGAAATGGATTTTCTGAAAAGAAACAACGTATAGTATAGTCTAGATAGGTGGTAGCACAACGTAAAATGAAAAAAATTTAAATCTTTATCTAATGATTGAGGGTTTTAAAACTATATATAGTATAGTATACGACTCCTTTATAGATATTGCGGGCTATTGCGTAATGTTGAACTCTTTATTAAGTGCATTAAAAATGATTCCATTCAGATTAAATATTCTCTAAGAAATCATAGTCCTCTTTTGGCAACAATATCATTCGTGGCGAAGGACAACTAGTTGCAATTAGAAATATCTCACAACAAACCTATCATGACTTCAATCGAATCAATACCGATATGTAAAGTTTGAAATTATTCTGATGGAACAAAAAGTAGCAAAAAAAAAATAGCAAAAAAATAGCAATGAGTATTCAAAAAGATGAGTAGAATCGAATAATACTCATAATTTCTGATACTTATACGCATTTATAATTATTTTAATATCATACTCATACTACTCATATTCAAAGTTTGAAGTACTCATCGTTCTCATACTTAACAACACGTATGATGTTGTTGATTTCAACTCTCCTTTACTCAACATTTACAAGAATCACACAAAATAAGTATGATTTGCGTACGAACACTACAATACTCACTAGAAGGTTGTGTGTTTGCTTTGCGTGCTATCTTTTTCTTTCTTCTTTCTTTTTCTTTTGTAAATGCAACAACAACTAAGACTGTAAATGTTGATGAATTATTCGAATCACTCGAATCATTTATGAGTATTATAAGTATTTTTCTAAATTTATGAATCTGAATAAGTAGGCTTATGAATCAAACATATTTCGATTGTTATGAGTTTGATGTCAACGTTGTACTCATACTCATTGCAACCTATGTACTTATAAATCAATGTTGTAGTGAGTACGAATGAATCAGAGTAGTTGAATTTCAATACTATTGACTCACTCATACTCGAAATTTCATGAGTACTTATGAGTAGCGAAAAGACGATTCATTGCTGATCTCTGGTCCTTATAAGTATGAATGCTTAATAAGTATCAGAAATTATGAGTATGATTTTAATCTACTCATCTTTTTGAATACTTATTGCTGATCTCTGGTAAGGACACGGTTTAAGCACAAGGTCAGAAATTTCGAACCTACTACGGCGACTTCAAGGTATTAGGACAATAATATTTATTATAACGAAACCTCTGATAGCATTCAAGTTAGTTTTAGTTAGGGCTTCTATCTATTCTTGTTGACTATATTGTAGCCCTTTTTCAAAAAAAAAAAAAAACAAAATTTTTAATAAAAATAAAATATGTATTACAAACCACGACAGTCATGCCGCTCTTTATGTATGCATTTATGTATGTATGTATGTATATGCAACAGACAAAAAATATGTTCTTATATTTTAATTTGTTTGTTCATTGAAAATATTAATTAATTTCAAATATCAATTAGAATTTCATTCAATATTGATTTCACACTTACTGACATTCCTCTTGGGTGTAGTAGCACTTTTCTCATCCATTACTTTTTGTTGCTTGGCATCCTTTAGCGATACGCTTGAATCAATGGAATCTAATGAACGTATTTCACCCATAATTGCTGTGGATGGTGTTGGAAAAGTTTTACTCGTATCAGGCGAGGATTCATCAATTACTTCAATAATTTCGGTATCCGTACGCTTAAGCAAACTAACATTCGAAACTAATGAAACAGAATCCATTGTACTTGAAGTAGTTGAATTAGTTGTTGTTGCTGCAGCTGGCGGTGGTGGTGGTGGTGATGGTTTCATTGTTGCTGCTGAAGACGAGGGACGAAAGAGTTTTGTAACAGATTCAGAAGCTGTAACAAAAAAAGAAAAAAGAATGAAATGGAAAAGTAAATGGATTTTTATTTAATTTTTCTGCTACACTTAAATAAATAAAAAATGTAAAAATGGAGAATGAAGATGAAGAGGAGAGAGGAGAGAGAGAGAGAGAAAAGAAAACTCTAATGTTAGAAATGAAATAGTGCGCTATTAATAGAACATAAACTATTAACACAACAAACTGAAAACCTTGTAACATGTTTCTTTAAACTAAACACAAATGTGCAGCGCAATGTGGAGTAAGTGTTAGGAAGGAGTGAGTTGCAGAAGGACTTTGTGTGAATGAGCTTAAAAACAGGAAACAACGGAAGTTTTAAACATCCATTGCATACAATGTTTAGCTGTGAGTTTAGTGCTGCATGTAACAAGAACGGGATGATCTTTAAAATAAACAACAATAATACATAATAGTTTCAACATGCAACATCCTTATGATAAAAGTTTACAAAAAATAATGAAACGGACACTCGACGAATATGCTATGTGTTGTTGCAAAACATAGCTATGTACATATGTATGTAGAAATGTAAGTGGGTGTGTGTTTGTGTGTATTGAAAAACACTTTGTCCTTTATTTCTATTCTATTACATGCAAGCTGTTTAAAAGTAAAGTTTTTTTTTTCTTTTTTTCAACATTTGTTTTTCCGTAACAATAAACGTTCTTATGGCCGGCTGGCTGGCTGGCTGGCTGGCTGGCTGGCTGGCTGGCTGGCTGGCTGGCTGGCTGATAGTTTTCAACATGCAATAGCGTTTATATTCTTCATTCCATAATAATAATGGCAAATGGCTATTGCCTCCTGCATTTTTAATGGGCCAGGTTAGATTAAAATTCTACAAAAACACGAAATAACCATAAAAACTATGTACGTATGTGATAAATTAAAGAAAAAGAAGAAAAAAACCCAAAGTATTTTTAACATCAACAAGAATGCAACTAAAAAATTGCATTAAAATGTTACTTGTAAATTTCCGGCATAAAGACTGTGTCAAAAGCATGTTGCTTTCCACAAAAGGAAGCTTTCGTACACACTGTATACCATTTTTTCGGAAAAGAAAGAAAAAAACGATTCTTTGAAAGGACAACACTTATATTTGTGTAACTACTTAGACTAATGCCATCTCGAAATGTATGTACATATCTTTAATTGTCAATGTTTACTTGATATTGCATTTGAATTCCAATTTGAAGTTTTATATTGCAAGTGACTCGTTTTAATTTTATTGGAAGAAAAGTTGAATTTTAAATTTAAAAAATAATTTTCAAAGCCATTACATTACAACCCTTCAGCCAGGTTGACGACCTAGCTTCTCACACCACTTATGTTGTGTGTGTGTTAATTTTATGCATGAGTATCGGGGCCTATAGTTTATAGTCGACTCCGAACGACAGATTTTTGAGAAACATTTCATGGCAATCTTACTTTACTTCAGGATTCTAGACACATAGTGAGCGCCATAAGTAAGTCAACACCCGCTATAATTTTAAATTTTCTATTATGTTCTTAAGTATAAAAAAAGTTCCTTTATCGTGAATTGTTGTTTTTGTTTTAACATTTTATAAGTAATAAATAAACGTTTTTATTTTTGGAAATTTATTCAGCTATTCTCATTTACTTTTCTCGCTATCCTAAGAAAATGAATTATTTAAGTGGTGTTTACTCACTTTTGGCGCTCACTGTAAATCTGAAAAATTAAAATCTGAATCAGAAATAGCAATTCCGATCTATACATGTATAGTTTCGAAATTGAGGTAAATAAATCGTATATCTTACATTTCTAACGGCATAACAAATGTCGACTTTAGTACGTTTATACATTGCAAAACTCCTCTCGAAATCTAAAAGAGACTGAAGTTGATAACCATGTATAGGAAAATCCTGTTATTCAGCATTCTCATATACCAGGATTTTACAAGAGACAAAAGCATCATGATAAATTTTAGAAAATTTGGTGGTTTAGGTTATTACAACCCTTCAGCTAGGATTACGGCCTAGTTACTCAAAGCACCTATGTTGTGTGTGTTAATCTATCTATATATGTGTATAAAAATGAATGTTTGTTTGTATGTGATTAATAGAATCCTAAACTATGCATTTGAGCATGTTATGATCTTTAGCAAAGTTGTTGCGCATGAGCCGGGGAAGGTCCTTAAGTTGGTATGAACAATTTCCGACGGGTGGCGCTACTGAAAATTACTAAAAATGATTTAAATCATAAACTGTGCATTTAATCATGTTATGATCTTTAGTCGCCATAGACTAGTAGGTAGTGTGTTCGCTTATTAGACGTAAAGCCCGGGTTCGAGCCCCAGGCCAGACATCAAACATCAAACATTAAACTGTAGGTCCCGCCACTCAAGTATAAAATTAAAGCACACAACATGAGTGATGTGAGAAGCTAGGCCGTAATAATGAATGAAGGCCAATTATGTTATGTGTGTATGATCCTTAGCAAAGTCGTTGCGCATGAGCCGACGAAGGTTTCTAAGTTGGTATGATCAATTTCTGACAGGTGGCGCCACTGAAAGTTACTAAAAATTAAATAAATCGTAAACTGTGCATTTGATCATGTTATAATCTTTAGCAAAGTTGTTGCGCATGAGCCGACGAAGTTTTATAAGTTGGTATGATCAATTTTGGGACAGGTAGCGCCACTGAAAAATTTTTTTTTCGGACGTCCCCGGCCTCAATCATTCAAAATGAATTAAATCGTAAACTGTGCATTTGATCATGATGTGAGACTTTAGCAAAGTTATTGCGCATAAGTCGACGGAGGTTTCTAAGTTAATACGATTAATTTCCGATAGATGGCGCCACTGAAATTATTGAAAATGAATGACAAGCAATTGGTCGACCTACACCTCAAGCACGGAAGAAAAGAGCAAACGAGCCTCAGAATCAGACGAGCAGCGAGCATTGAGACTTGAAAATCTTCGAGTACATTCCGCTGAGACCCGTTCGCCTGAATCACTTGGACAACGAGAAGGGAGATTAGAAACAGATGGAATGCGTACTACTCAGGCCCGTTCGTCTGAATCATCTGGACAACGGGAAACAAAATCAATAAAATGATTCAAAATTAATTGGATATTTGTGTATTTTCTTTCCTTCAAATTTATTTTAGTTGGTGACGCAACAACGCGCGCAAGATACAGCTAGTTGTATATATATGTAAGTGGCGGGACCTACAGTCGAGTCCGAACGACAGATTTTTGAAAAACTTTTCATGGCAATTTTACTTTACTCTCAGAGTTTTTTGCCAGAAATCAACTGAGACGAAGTCGCCGAAGAAATATTTTTTCGTATTTCGTTTTGTTTAATATGTGTGACCTGGGATTTAAAACGTGGCCAACATACTACCTACTAGATCACGGCGACTGCGTTTCATCTAATACAGGTGTCAGAGTGAAACCAAGCTTAAAGAGGAAACTAGTGTTCATATTCTCTGTGTAGTATTTGTATTGAATTCAAATATTCCTTAAAAATTTCTCTCTAACTAAAGTTGTTTTAAACAATAATAATAATCTTACATATTTATTAATAATTTTTATAAAATTAAACAATAATTTCTTGCAACTAATGTCATACAATTCAAATCAAAAATTAACCAACAACACTACAATCAATCAAAGCAAATGACAGAAATAAAAATTCACATACATACATACATAGTACTGCCATAAGAATAATATCATGGTAAATAAATTAATTTTTGTATGTTTTTGTTGATGCACTTGATTAGATTTACTTAAAGGGTACATGCGGTATGCAAGTGGGTGGGGGAGAACTTTTTATTAGAACAATTTATTTACCTGCATTAATATTACTAAAGAATGAGGTAAACGCGTCATTATTTGCTTTTGTATTGTTGACATTGGTATCAAAACTAGCTGTAGCTATAGCTGCAGCAGTAGCAGTAATTGTTGTGGCTGTATCATCTGTGATTTGTTGCATATTGCCGTCAACGACTAAGCCTTTGGAGATCTCAGCCTTAGATTCAATGCTATTGATAGATTCATTGTCGGTATTGTACAATTCATTTGATTTTTCATCATCTGAGTACGTACAAGAAAAGTTGACAAGTAAATTTTGTGCATCGTCTATTGTATTACCCTTATGGTGATGGTGATGGTGGTGGTCTGAGTCCATTGCTTTTGCCACCAAATTGCCATGACCGGAAATAGTTTCTGCATTGATTACACCCGCCGCCATTGACGATAACGACGAGGAGGTTGTTTTTGTGGTAAATTTAATGTTTGCTGTTGCTGTTGCTGCTGCTGCAGCTGTTGTTGTTGTCGTTAACAATGATGAAGAGGATGCCTGTGTATGTTGGGAGTCATTCATTTCAGACAGTGTTGTAAAATCATCGTCATCATCATCATCATCATCATCATCATCATGCTGCTGTTCATCTACATAATCAATATCAACACATTCACTAATGCTGCGTGCTGTATGCCTTTTTAGTTGTTGCTGTTGCGATGTTGATAAAGCTGTTGTCGTATTTGCTGCTGTTGACTTTACATTTGTAATATTTTGGGGTTGTAATATAATATCACAACTAGATGATGTTGTTGTCTTTTGATCTTTTTTTGTTTTTGTTGTTTTTGTTGTTTATTTAATTTCATTTTATATTTTTGGTAAAGCAAACACACATGATATTTATGTGTGTGTGTGTGTGTGTTTAGTAAAATTGGTAGACAAATATAAAAAAGAGCATAGAGATAGAATTGCGAAAAGAAAATTCAATTAAATGTTATTTCTTGATATGTGATATTGTTATACAGCAAGTTTAAAATATAAAATTTTTAATTTAATTTCATTATAATTTTTAAGAGTTTTTAGTACTTTGGGGAATACTCGTATGTAATATTGCTTCATGTTGGCAATGTTATTAAAGACTTTCTTTAGACTTGTATAAATTATATTCTTATTAATTTGCCATGGTTAAATACATTTTTTAAAGCAGTTCCAACAACTTATTAAATTTGTATATTAAAGATTAAGAATGACAGTCTACATACATATGTATGTATATAGGAGTTTAACAATATTTATTCCAATTATTATATTTGTTTCGGGACTTTTATAGATGTAAGCTGCAACTTCAATTTAAAGTTTCAATTGGAGTTAACCAGGGCGTCATTGATTAAATTAATCAATATTGTTTTTTAAAATACCGACAAATAAATAATTAATGGCATAGACTTTGTACGAATACCACCTAAATAGAGACGGTCTTCCTCGATAAATAAAAATTAAAGATTCTTCCACGAAATTACTTTATTAAACGATTTTGGGGTAGAACATTAGACTTTTTAGCAGCTTGCCGATAACCAACGGGTTTTGAGACTAAAGTGTTTCCGTTTTTATTTTCAGTAGGGTCCATCCATCTTGTTGGCACTACATCTCTGTAATTAATTGTTATTTAATCAGTCTGTTTTGCCTAATCACCAATCAGTTGGGAACGGACTCTAATTTTCATTAAAAATTTATCTTCGGCTATAAGGCACAATTTCTCGAACTCGGGACGATACCAATCCACATGAGATCCAAGAACGTACAATTCATCATCACTGTTTGATGTAGATTTTGCGTTAGACAGATCGTCACTCTCTACAGCGAACACTGTTGATTGACGATTACCAACTTCTTTTCACAGCTGTTGCCATATTCAATATGATGCGATTTGAGGGAATTTTTATCTCACGAAGGGCTAATGGATCGCGTGATTTGACCCCGTTAAAGATTTTTGGTCATCAGTCAAATTCAGTCTGATTTATGCGACAGAGTCACGGATAATTGGACATTTCGAATGCGCTTCACCCAAACAAGCCGTGGCGGATATTTTATATTATATTCCACACAAATGGCATCAATAGATCCCTCAATCAAATCAAAATTTATATATCTCACACATTACGAGTATATGCCATCTGTTCGTTAATTTCGAAAGAGTTTTTGATTACGTTTCAATGACGCCATATTGGCTAAGCTGGCAGATTATGCTATCAGTAACTGCATTATAGTTCCTATTAGCGAATTATAAGGGAATGCGGCTTGCGGAAGCTTGCCTTTTGCAACTACCTCTGGACTCAAACAAGGCTGTTGAATACAGTACAACTGTGTTCCTGCTCCTGTTAAACGCAGTGATGACCAAAACAGTGAAGCAACGCACGAAATATAGTGAAATCTGTAATACATTGACTGTGCAGATGACTCATAGCAAACCCCTTCAAAGCAAAACTGTAAAGACGGGCTATAAACGCTGCAAACATAGGCCTGTGAAGTGAATATCAGAAAAGCGGAAATAATGCGAATAAATACAAATACAACAACACATCTTGTATTTAAAGCATATAGCATATTGACATTGTTGAATTCTTGCTGTTACTTTGGGACTACAATATGTAAAGATAGTGGTTCTAATGGTAACATTAAAGCCTCCATTTCAGACTCTCTATAACGTATGGAAGCCCCACCTTATTGCCCGTCAAAACTGTTGTTGCGGCACAACGATATGAAGAATGTCAATAAATGTATAAGTAGGTGCCTAAAATGTACATATATCAAACACTTATTGAGCCAATAATACCGAACAAATTGTAGACCAATAGAATATGAATACTAGATGTCATATGCTATGAAGATTCGACGGCGATATCGCCAAAGCACCACTACAATATAATCCACAAGACCAATGAAGAACAAGTAGACCGCATATTACTCTAATCAGATACGTCAGACATGAACAAATAGCACAAAACATGTAACCAAGTTAAAACCCTTGCCAATGATGATGCCAAAGTTATTGGATTAAATTCGTAATCGCTTTATATTACATATACTGCTTCTATGGCAAACAAAGGTTATAAATACATATTCATAATTAAGACTTATAGTGTTATGTAGCAATATTTATCATTTCACAAATCAGTTATAAGTTCCAGTCATAATAATTTTGTTAAAAAAATGAACTTTTAATACCTATTACAACAAATCTTGTTATTAAACAATGCAATTTTCATGGAAATAGACTTATGTTTCCTTTTCTAAATTTTAACTAATTAACAAATACCACCTACTAAAGCAAAAATACTTTAACACCAACATTTTGTTATACATTGTTTGAACAAATTAAATCCTTACTATTTCACGTCAATCACCACTTTGTATCCAAAGTTATGTGTCCTATATAATATTACTAAGACTCCACTTGATTAAAAGCTCAGTTTCAGTTAGTGTGTTAGTAGTTTACCAATTGTAGCCAATTTTTATAAAATAAAAGTCAAAAATTCAAAAACTCACCTGGTTGAGAAGTTCCATCATCTCCTTTTGGAGTCTCATCTTCAAAACATTTCAGATTAAATATTTGCTGTTTTATAGTGCTTCTATGCCGCAAATAATTAACATGTCTTAGATTTTTATCATTCATCAATTGCAATAATAGATGAGATAAATGGATATTATTTTTGTTATCTCTACTAGTTAAGCCCTCTAGACACTGTAATATTGAGTGAATCACTTCTAAAGCAGCATTTATAATGGAATGTTGAGTCAATAGTGTTGAGCTAACTAAATATAAACAATAATCGTATATTTCTAGTATTTGACGAGATTCTTCGGTGTTAGTTAAACTAGTCGTTTTATGACTTGTCAAGAAATCCTCATTATCTGTGTTATCCATAGAGTGGCCTTTGATAATAACTATTACAAGCTGACGCAAAAAGCCTAATATACCAATTACAGTATTGGTTTGATGATCACAAAGGAGTATATCTACATATTCAAAGTTTTTTTCATATTAATATAAATATCTGTAACATAAAGAAAATAATTTATTTGCTTACCTATAACTTTATTAAGAGCATATTTAGCCATAAGGGGTTTATTGCAAGCATGTTCTATTAAATTAATACAATTTTGTGCTGTACATCGCCTTTTAACAGCACAATCTGAGCCAATATTTTCAATGAAAACCTTAAAAAGTATTTTTATAAAAGACAACCATGAAAATATATTCAAATTCATCCGTCTATAAATGCAGTATGTATATAAGTACCTCAAAAAGTTTACATGTTTCACTATCAGTTAGACCTTGTTGTATATGTTTGCCAAATTTCGAAACAAACTCACTTAAGGTCTCTTGCAACAATGTTTCCTTTCGTTTGCTTATATCTTTCATACAAGGCAGCAAATTTTGAGCATACCACAATAAGTTATGCTCTCGGATTTGTGGTGCATAATATCCGAAAATTCTTAAACAAATACGTAGAGATCTGTAAATAAAATAAATTCCAATATTATTTAATTTGTATTCCTGATTTTCTTAAATGAGATCAGTTAATGGTCTCATACATCCGTACAGTACAAATTAACTGACATAGTATTTAACTATTGAACTATTGAATAACTATATTTCTGTCTACAAACTCCACTAATATTATTGATTACAACGCTGGTTGCGCATCACGGTCGTAATAAACCCGAACCATAAAAAGTTCTTATGAAATAACCCATAAAGTCTTCCTACATGTACTTGATCGCAGGCAAGGATTGAAATCGTCTATGTTGTTACCTCATTTAGATATGCACAACAATTTCTATTAAAAATGATTATCGTTTGAAGAGGAAAATAAGAAGGAACCGAGTAATGGTTTCATTCTCTACCATATCATTACATCTTCTGCAAAGTTCACTAGGTATCCTTTGTAAATGTTAATGATCAATACAAATTGTCGTTAGTGCTATTATCATATAAGCAGAATCAATTTCGAGTAGAACAGCTAGCCTATCTGCGAGAGGTCAAATAGAATGTTTAGCTATCTTACTGAGAAATGCAAGCCCAATCTCTTCAGACTTTACCTAGGGATTGCACTACAAGTAGTCATCCGTATATCCCTGTCGTCTACTCGGTTAATCTTCATCCACTCTACACCACTTTAAATTACAGATATCTGGGCTTGAAAAAAACTATAAACGTTCTCTGTTTTTTCTGAGATGTTGAAGTTAGAGCTGACTCCTATATACAGTTCTCAATTCGAACAGAACGGCAAAATCATTATTAACGGAGGATGCAGGAATTTTATACAGTTTTCCTGTATAAAATTATGGTCGTACGTTGTTGTTGTTGTTGTAACAGATTTGCTACTCTACCCGGAAGATTGAAGATTTAAGAAAATCGAGATTAAATCTGATTAACCATGTATGACTATGTTATTTGTTAAATAGCTATAAGTTGTTCAGATCCTTATATCTGAAGTAGTTAACTACTTTTTCATTATTAGGTTAGGTTAGGTTAGGTTAGAGGACGTGTACTTGTCAACTGTGACAAGTACAGTACCCGGAGGTCGAATTGACCCATTGGACAAACGTCCTAGCTTCTCACACCACTCGTGTTGTGTGCGTTAATTTTATACATAAGTAGCGGGACCTACAGTTTAAAGTCGACTCCGAACGACAGATTTTTGAGAAGCTTTTGGTGGCAATTTTTACTCTCAGAGTTTTTACCAGAAATCTGCTGAGAGGAAGTCGCCGAAGAAATATTTTCATATTTTCGTTTTGATGTCTGACCTGGGATTCGAACTTTCATTATTCGGTCAAGATTAAAATTACCAGGAATGCTTTTGAAGAAGTTTTTCGTTAAGCAACGGTGGCAAAAGCAGATGCTAATTACAACTTTCCAAAGGAGTGACCACTATACTACCTTTTCATAAAGAGTCAGAGAATTAAATTTCATTAAAAATTTACTTTAAAAAATTGATAAACTCTGTATGCATCATTGTGTTCATAGTTAGACTTCATAATTGGAATTTTGTCTATTTTGTTTCTGTCCCAAAGGTCTGTAGAAGAATGAAGAAATGAAAAGACATACCGTTTGTAAATTAGATACTACGCTTATTAGCAATACAGTAAGACGCTGATTAACGCGGGGGATACGTTCCAATAAGTTCCAGCGCTAAACGAAACAGCGTTAAACGAGGCAACTAATAAATCAACTGTGACGAAGGAAAGATGCGTTCGTACTGTCATTGAGACTTTGGAAAATACAGTTGGAATCTTTATTCTGGACAGAATAACAAGAGAGCGTTGAAAAAGATACATGGTATATACCGTTGCTATATAGTGCACCGCTTTTGATTGGTGCATGACCGTTTCATTTAAGCGGGGTCTTACTGTACACCTAAACTGTAATACGTACTCTATACTAACTATACACATACATTTAATAAATCATTTGCAATTATTATTCTACATATACAATAGCAAATAATTAAAACAGATAAGCAAAAAATGTAAATTGTCTCCTTACCTTTGATTGCCGTTCCGCTTTATCTCACCATAGAGATCCATTAAGATGCGACTAACTTTTGTCTTTTCTAAAACACGGAAAATCTTATTTAAATTCTCCTCTGCACTAATGCGTACCACAGAATCGAGATCTTCACAGAAGAGCAAAAGAATGTTAACGGCTCTGCTGCAGAACGTGGCATAATTTATGTGGGCTGTCATAACCGGCGAAATTATGCATTCCGATATACGTTGGAAACACGTAATTTTTTCCTTTTGACTGTCCGTGATTATTACAATGCCATTGGAAAGAAACACAATAAGAAAATTAGTATATTTGATATTTTTAGAAATAAACACTCCCCGTAATGGCATAAAAAAAATTTAAGCCATTAATCACCATAAGCTGAGGTAATTGATTGGCGGACGTGGTATTATTACCTGCATTCTGTGTTCCTCAATTGATCCACCACCTCGTTAAAGGTGTTCACAATATTGGTTTTATCCATTTTAAATTGAGATTTTTCTTATTCGTCGATTTATTTCACAATTTTAATGGATTTTAATTGCATTTTTCGGCAATTGGATTTTTTTGTTTTCACCTTTTTTATGCTTTTCTTTTGTTGCAATTTACGTTGTGTTTTTTATTGTTTTTTTTTTTTTTCTCTTAATTTTTTATTTCATTTTTTTGTTTGGCAACAGCTGTTTAGTAAAAACATTGAAAGGCGGCCATATTGTTGTTAGATTTGAGAGCACTTGTTAGAATCATCTGTGAGCAGTGTGGTGTAAGTATGGCAACTTTTAATAGATGGAAATAACAGGGTGTTTTGTAAATAGTTATATTTATTATTATTAACAGAGCGTTTATTTAGAATCAAAAAAATTAAAAGAAAGAAAGTAATCTTGTGTTTATGTTATATAATCTTCCTTGGCATTATTCTACACAACGACTCCACACATTATCTGGCATTGAACTCGTTCAGGATAAAATAAATAGGTTAACTCTAAATTTCTACAGAAGATGTCAATTTTCTCAATATCTACATATAAATGAATTCCATCTGTAAAACTATATCCAATTTACTCTGGTACAAATTTTTACACTTTAACTATTGTTTCATAAAGGTTTTTGTGTATTTTTTCCCTTCCTTTTGTATATTAAAAATTATTTAAAAGCTCACAAAATTCAAATTTAACTACTAAGTAGAAAAGAAACAACGTTTCTAAACTCTTTAATATATATAAGACATTTGTAAAACAGTATAATATATTAAATGAAATAAAGAAATTAAATTAATTAAATTAATTATTTATTGTTATTATTATTTGTGTTGCAATTTGTTGATGTAATATTAAGGAAATATTCAAGTTCAGATTATTGTTCTAATTGGAAATAAATGGTAAGTCCAATATACAATGTTTGTTGTTGTTGTTTGTAACATGGAAAAAGATTTCTTGGAGACCACATAATAATATTAGGCTTAAGGAATATTGAAAACGGATGGAATCTCAAGGAAAACAATATATGACAAGGTATTTGGTATCCATAAGCTTTTGATGATTCAATTTAAGTATTCTTTACATAATTCGACTGTGGTCGGATGAGATTTGACAGCCAGAAAGGAAACGCAATTGTTTTCCATGTTAAATTTGTGCAGTTACTTGCTCAATTGCTGTGCCTTAACTACCCATAAGTTTTGACTCACAGAACTGTTGTCGTTAGGTTAGTGTGATAGTTTTGATACCAAAGCTCACTTAAGCACGCATAGCGGCCCATTGTGACGCCACAAGTGAACGCAGTCTCTATACTGACCAAGTTCCTCCGAACCAGGGAGAGAAAAGTTGGTCAGCGCAAGGGCTACACCTAGGGTACACTAGGTATAAATATATTCAGTAAGAAAATGCTTAGATAACTACATCGCATTTCAATTAGAATTATTTTACAACTTGAACAGCACCAACAATGGCAAACTTTTTCAAAATCCTGTGGATGACAATTTTAAATGGGTACCAGTGAATTCGGAACTATTAATTCGGCTTCAAAGCACTATTGAATATACACATAGATTATTGCAGTAAGAACACTACTTAATGCTCTTCTCCATTAATCGCTGTTTCTCAAGATCACCGACAAGATATTTCTAGGAAGTTGAGTACTTCAATTGAAGGAAAACTTTCCCATTAATATAGGGGAGTTACAAGAAGTGACCGTAGTCTAGTAGGTCGTGTGTCGGCTTATAAGCGAACATGAATGTGAAAAAAAATATTTCTTCGGGACTTCCTCTCAGCAGATTTCTGGCAGAAACTCTGAGAGTAAATAAAATTGCCATGAAAAAGTTTCTCAAAAATCTGTCGTTCGGAGTCGACGTTAAACTATAGGTCCCGCCACTCATAAAATTAATGCACACAACATGAGTGGCGTGAGAAGCTAGGCCGTAATCCTGACTGAAGGGTTGTAATGGCCAATTATGTATGTATGTATGTACATATGTATAGGGGATGAAGATTGTTACAGGTCCAACAAGTGCGTCAAAAGAAAGTCTTTGAGAGCCATTTCATATTTAATTTTCACGTTGCTGATAACCTACGGGATTACATTTTCTGAAAAGTTGCAAAAAAAAAGGTAAAAGAATTCTTAAAGGCTGAAGGTTCGGAAAAAAAATTTTTTCAAACTTTACTTTCCTTATTAAAAAAAAATTCGAATTCGATATTTCAGAACGCGAGATCCTTCAAAAGATCATGCTTATAATACTCGGTCTCCTGACTTGAATCACCATTTTTGATTATAAACTATAAGGCTACTTGCCTTGAAGAGATTATTATTAGAATGCATTAGAGCAGCGCTTTGTAAGCAAATACTTCTACCCTGAAGAGGGCTTTGGTTCCATCGAACAAATTGGGGTGATTCTATTTACATTGATAATTAAAGAAAAGAGTTGGAAGAAGTTTTTATAGTTGAAGTTTATAGTTGAAGTTTCGCCGAGGAAACGATTGCACTTTAGAGCGCTTGGCTTTAGTTAATCATGTTTTCATTGGACATCAAACATAATTATTCGGATTTTAATCGATTGTTAAGCTTACTGCTATCGTATATAAATTTGAGGGATATCATGATAGCAAGAAACTCCAACTGCATACGAGAAATTAGACATCGTGTGACAATAGATACAAGATTGTAGATAACCGATAAATTTTTTGAATATAGGCCTCTCTGAGCTAGCAAAGGAAGTGTATCAACATCAAATCGGTAGAAGTGGTTCTACGGTAAAGGTGAGAATGAAACGGAATCCTATCCAGGTCGTGTATTTTTTAAAACGTTGCAATTCAAAATCAATCGATAGATTATATTAGAGCACTTTGACCTGTCTCATCAACCTAAGTCTAGCGAAAGTATAACTTTTATGTTTAACTGCTTGTGTAGGAATCTAGCTTTCATTGTACAGATAATTAAAGACATAAACAATTCGATAAACTCGACTTTTTAGGAAATGTCCTTTGCATTGCATGAATCCCGTCTTTGTCTTAATGCCCCTCATAATTTTTAGAACTTTATGTTTCTATTCTGGAGGGGACTGTTACAATTAATATTAATTAAAATTTAAACCTCTTTTTGATTCCTGTATAATAAAAGAGCAGTTTATGTATGGTTTTTAATATTTTTTTTATTTGTTTAATTCAAAAGCACTAAGGTACTGCAAATTTACAACCGAACAAATTTTATAAAACTTAAAAATATTTAAAAATCTTTATAATTAAGAATTGTGTGTTGTTTTTAAATAAATTTTATTTATTTTTTATTTTCTTTATACATTAACTTAAGGATTTAAAAACTATTACAAAAAAATAGATCATACTTCCCCAAAAAATAATAAAAAAAAGAAATTTAAATGTAAAATAAAATACAATTTTTTTTTGTTTACTTTCTTTGTAATAAAATTGGAAAATAATAATTTACAGACTAAAACTTAAATTATAATTTATAAAGAAAATTAAAAAAAAATGAATGATAAAAATGGGACAAAAGGGTTTAAGGATAATAGAGAGAGAGAGAGAGTGTGTGTTTATATTTTAATTAATAAACAAAAACAAGAAATAAAAAAAAAACACTAATCACAGTCCATTGGAGTGTTAATAAAAGGATAAAGTAAAGGTTTTTAAAAAGTGATCGATAGGGTAAGGGGTTTGTAAGATTGTTGATGATTAAAGGTTTAAGAAACCCTTATATTTTGTATTCGTTTAAATGTAAATTATTATTTCTTTAAGTACATATATACAAAACAAATACCTAAACCTTAATTAATTATGTAATTAAAAAACAAAATTTAATAATGAACTGGTCGTACTAACTAGATGGTGTTGTTTCTTTACTTTCGATGTCTTTGATTACATTTTTTTTTTGTAGAATTTTTTAAATGATGCTTAAATATCTGATGAATTTAATGGAATTGAAATAAGAAATATTAAAAAATTTTAATTATTTTTCTTTCGCTTTAGAATGCTTGAAAACGTAAAATCATTTCCTTTATATAAAAACACAATGCACCTTAAACACTAAAAACTAATTTTAATTATATTTAAAAATATTTAAAATTTTTTTCACTCTTTTTTCTTTTTTTAAATTAGGACTTGTTAACTTAAAAAGAGAACTCTTTATAAAACAAATTATGCTATGTTTTCTTTTTTTTTATAAACTTTAAAAGAGATTTTATAAAAAAAAAAAATCTTGATTTTTATACAAAAGAAAGGCTTTTGAATGTTAAGAGGGAGAGTAAAAGAATATTCGTTAAAAATTTTTAAGAAAAAAAAATAAAAGTCATCAGAATCGTAGGCAAGCTTAAAGAAAGCTTAAATAATTTAAAAAGAATTTTTGTTTATCAAAAAAAAGAAAAGATAAGATAAAAAGGAAAAGTATAACAAAGAATAGATACCCTAAAGCCTTTTTAGGTGTTTTTCTTTAAAACAAACTTAAACTTAACCTCGTTTCGAACGCAGCACCAATAGTGTTAAAATTAAGAAACCTAATATCCAAGCTAATGTGCTAAGGAAACCCGAATACACTGAAGTTTCCACAATCTGCCAACCTCTAGTCAATATCGACCGCAAGGAGGAGGTAGCCAATGTCAACGGCAGACAAAGTGATATGTATCTGCAAGGAAAATAAATTTTAATTAATAAAATTAATGCTGATATGTTTGTTCTCTACTTACTTTAAGGCAATAGGCATACCCTCAATGGGCCATATAACACCCGACAATAAAAGTGTGGGATAAAATGAGCCCAACGCCAGTTGTATGGCATTACGTTCCAGTTCACATATGGAGGAGATAAGGAAACCAAAGCACATGCCGCATAAACCTTGTAATAAAGTCAACACAATAACCCATATTAAGTCACCATTATTGGTGACACCAAATACCACCAACATAAATATGAGCACCAAAGTCGTTTGACCACACATGACCACAAATTGGGTAATGACATGTGAAAACAAAATCTCTGCCGGTGTAACGCCAGCCACCCAAGAACGATCCAATAAGCCCTAGTTTAACGAAAGAGAATATTTTAAAAAACTTTATAAAAAAGGATTATTTTTCTATAACTTACCTCCGTGCGTTCTATAATCAAAGCCGAAGAGGTCAATGCTACCGCCAAGAAGAATACAATGCTGTTAACCAAACACAAAAGGCAAAAAAGATTATAAACTACAATGTAATCAAATATTATTTGAATTTAAAACCCACGTTAAAATAACACCAGGCGCTACAAAGTCCGTAAACGAAGGATTCATGGTACCATAAATGGGCTCTTTAAACTGTATGGGCACATCACCCAATTTGGGATTATTGCCGCACTGATCCAACAAGCCCATGGCAAAGTCACGATATGCCAATTGTATGTCACGATTAAGCATAACACCGATCTGTTGATTGGACATATCCAGCCAAACTTTGATTTCCGATTGATCGATGGTTTCCTCATCCGAATCGCGTCCTAAAATGAATAACGAAAATTAAAATCTGCTCTGTTTAATGGCCCATCAATACATACCCAAAGCTGCTCGTGCAGTAAAAGCATCAGTGAAATTTTCCGTTATATATATAGCACCCCAGGCATTACCCAGTCGTACTGCTTCTTTTGCCTCTTCTAGATCCGTATAAAATGATTTGATAACACTATGATTCAAATGATTCAAATAACGACAACCCAAATTGCTAAAATGACAGCCATCTTCCCAATAGCAAATTTCCTATGGCGGGAAAAAAAAACAAAATATTTCTAATAAATACGATTATAAAATGGAAAAAAACCCTGTAACACACCGTATTATTCATTTCATGATTCACAATAGCCAAATTCAAACCAGTCGGATCACGTCCAATAGCCAAACAGAACAATATTACCTGCATTACAGGCAAGGCAAATATAAACAGCATCACGCCCACATTACGCCACATACGCAACATATTTTTCGTTAATAAAGCCTTAATTTTACCCTTTGAGGTGACCTGTTAGAAAAGAATTTTTTTTTTTAATATTTCGGAAATCAAAAAATTGAGGTTATGTTTATCAATACTTACTCTACACAAACTGGCATAACAATCTTGACAACTTTCCTCATCGTTTGGATTATTCTTTTTCATGGGTGGATCATAAGGCTCTTGATTTAGCTGTTATAAATTAATTTTAAAAATAATTTAAATTAAAAAAAAAATCTCTTAATTTTAATTCAAAAAAAAAAAAAAATTTTTAACCCTATTCATACCTTTCATTGGTTTCAACATAAAAATTAAATTTAATAATATTCGTAATAAAAAAAACTTTCAATGAGAAAATGTTACAAGTTCGAAATTCGAATTTTTTGTAAAACTTTTATACATAATTACTTAAAGGTACGTTAAGGATTAAACCAGATTTCTTAATATATATGTATATTCGTATTTCTATGTATTTAAGGAAACCAATTATTGAACATTTTTATATGGAAAGATTTCAATTAAAAATTCTTTTAAATTCTTTTCTTTTTAAGCGATATAAATTTAAAAAATACCATAAAATTTCTCTTAACCCTTATAACGCGTATGTTTTAACATTTTTTTTTTCAATTTTTTAAAAAACATATTAAATTAATTTTGGATACAAAAGATATAGCTAAGTTAAGTTAAAAGAATTTGTTTTCCTTTTCCAGGGATTTTAACAATTCAATTCAAATTGTAATTGACTTGTTAATTAAAGGTACGTTTAGGGTTAAATATTTAAATTCATGAAAAATTTATTTTTACAGATTATCAGAATACATAAAAACCATATGCATAGTTGCCATTGACTAGTAACCGACTAGTGTCGGTTTATTGGATGTGAGCCCGTGGTTCAGAGCCCTGGGCACACAAGTCGAACAAAACGAAATATGAAAATATTTATTACTTTGGCTGGGGTTCATGCAAAAACCCCGAAAAAATTGCAATGGAAAGTTTTCCAATAATCTATCGCTCGGAGGTCGTGTCACTTCGACTTAAACTGGTATCTACTGAAGGATTTATTACATTTTTGAACCCCAACATTACGAGAAACATACCTAATATAGACACTTACCCAAGGATTTAGTGGGTTCTACAACCTATTTCACAAATGATTCAATTTTAAAGAGATTGGACCCAGCATGGCAGTTATTCGCATGCTTGAAATACATTTGGTCAATTCACACAAGGCTTTGTATCGTTGTATTCATTGTATTGTTGGAAGAACATACAACAGTGTATGATTGTTGTTAATAATTTTCATATAAAAATCCGATACACTCATACACATTTTTTTTCTATGTTTTTGGAAGTTGTTTGGTTTCGTGCTATCAAATTGTGTGAATGAAAAAAATGTGTATATGTTTTCATATGTTGTGTTGGTTTCGGGCTATCAAATTGTTTGAATGCCCCGAAATACACAATACAGCATAGCATTGAGCGTTCACAAACAAACAAATGTATTCAATACAACATACACGATACAAAGTTGTGTGAATTGCCCAATTGTCGTGTAAAAATGTTGGGCTTTCTTTATAGGAATTCTAATGTTAGAAGTTACATACAAAATTATAGATTAACTTGTACAAAAATCATATTTAAGGGTTAACAAGACTTTAATTTCTTCGGTATAAACTTCAATCAAAAAATTCGTCAGAAAATTTTGCGTGAACATTGGAAAATCTGGGCATGGTGCCGAATGTGCCGGTTTCATCTGGAGCTCGGTGAGGTTGAAACCCACCACTAACAAATTATGACAAGGGGTCTTTTCTCACACTGGGCAACAAAATTGTCCACATGGGCCACCGGGTGAATTTGTCTGTGAACGATAAGCTACCCGTTAACCTAACCTAACTTATACATATGTAAAGTCAATTGTGGACCAATCTTTGTCATAAAATTTTCAGTGGAGGTTACTGGCTAAAGAAAATAATTTTCATGAGAACTATGCTATGTCTTCACAAAAGGTTAAAAGGTCCTGTTAACCTTACCTAACCTAACTATATGTCAAGTTAAGTCAATATTGGGCCAATCTTTGTCATAAAATTTCCAGTAATTTGCTGGCTAAAGAATGTAATTTTCATGAGAACTATGCGATGTATTCACAAAAGGTTAAAAGGTCATTCTTCTAAAGACAGACTCTGTTACTGTAAATCAATTAAAAATTTAAAAATTTTGGTCGTATAAGCATTAAATGTCAAAAGTTTAGATTGACCTCTTGACCTTAATGACTTAAAATATTACATTTGAAGTTAATTTAAATTATTTGCATATTTTTTTAAAAATTAACCCTAAACGTACCTCTTAGTTTAATTAATTTCATTAAGAATTAAAATTTTTTTAAATTTTAATTAAAATCTCAAAAGATATATGCAAACGGCACTGTTAGGGTTAATTCTTGTTATATTGTTTTCAATAAATTTTATAATAAAAAAAAAATTGTATTATTTTTCCTAAATTAATACTAAATTTTTCAACAAACCGTATAAATGGATCCATTGGTATCGTTGATTAGAACTTCTTTGCTTTGATGGAAATTGAGGCCTACAACGCCGCCTTCTTGACTGGAACTGGGTTTATCCATTTTACTGCCGAAACCCATGGCATGTAATGAAATATTATTACTGTTAATTTGATTTTCACAATTTGTTTTGTTTTGTTTGGTTTTTTTGGATTTTGATTTTTTTTTCGATAAACGATAAACGATAACCATTCAATAATAATACAACCATCATGCCAACGTTACAACGAACATACATACACACACAATAATGATGATGAGATCAAAACAAAAACACAAAAAAAAATCAAAATATACACGTGGAGTTCAAATGCCAGTATTTTAAAATGGTTACATATGTATAAACAATACAGTACATAACAAAAGTTATGTGTATGAATTTTTTTTTTTATAATTTTTTTTAATGAATGTTGTTTGAAGGATATTTGAACAGAAATTATTTCATTGAGTATAGAGTCAGTGGTGGTAGTAGTTGATGTAAAGGTAGTTGAGGTAGTAGTGGTTGAGGTGGTAGTGGTTGAGGTGGTGGTGTTGTTGTTTGGTAGTGTATGCAAAATTTTAATGAAAATAAAAATCAATAAAAAAAATAAAAAAAAAAGAAATTCAATTAAATGAAAATAAAAAAGTCATGCTTTTTTAAAAGAAAACATTTTAGAAAAACAGAAAAAAAAATGAATGGAAAATGTATTATCAAGGGCACAAAGTAAAACTCACCTGAAATTAACCTGAGATATATCGCCTTTTTGTGACTGTATGCGGGATAATTTTAAAAATACTTCTTCTAAACTGATACACTTGTACATGGATAGTAAAACGCTGGGTGATTCTTCGGCCAATAAATTACCAGAACGCATTAAGCCTATCTGTAATGGAACACGCAAATTAGAATATCAAACACAGCATTTGTAATCTTCTTTTCCACACTTACCGTATGCGCTTGTCTGGCCTCTTCAATGTAATGTGTTGTTATGATAACTGTTTTCTGTCCCGATTTTGTTATGTGAACCAAATGATTCCATATACTCTGTCTGAGCAGAGGATCTACACCAACAGTTGGTTCATCCAAAATCAATAATTCCGGATCGTGCATTAATGCCACGGCAAATGAGACACGTCTCTGTTGGCCACCACTTAAATTCTTTACTAAACGTTTTTCCGATGGCAAATCCAAAAATTCCAATAAGAATTGTAAACGTTCGCTAATCTCTTTTGTTTCCATGCCAAATATCCAACCGAAATACATCATTGTTTCACGTATTGAAAATTCTCCATACAGAGCAATTTCCTGTGGCATATAGCCGACACGTTTACCGGGCACACCAGAGCCCGGTGTACCGGGTTTGCCACCCAAAACGAATATTTCACCAGAATCCAAGCGACGACGTCCGACTATACAGGAGAGTAAAGTGGTTTTACCGCAACCGGATGCTCCAAGTAAACCATAACTGCAAGGAGGAGAAAAGGAAATAATTATCGGCTATGAAAATAGATTCAAATTTGTATTATGTGATGTAATGGCAGCAACAAATGATGAGTTTTATTAGAAGAGATTTGATTGTTTGCTGTACATTTCACTAGACTGTTGCCATTTACTTGCTTACTCTACTAACTGCCCAAAATTGTAGCAGGCATAGAGTTTCACTACTATGAGTACATCGCTAGCCGATGTTGGCTTATGTTTACATTCAATTTCGTGCCCTAACTTTAGCAGAAAGAAGTCTTTTAAGAATTTTTTTATTTTCCTCCGGAAAAATGATTGTGATCATATGAAAGAAACGCTTGCATGTGAGATTTTTCATGCTTATCAGTTAGAAATCTTTATACCCTTGAACTAAGCTACCAATAACTACCAACAGCTGACTCCCTATGTATCTTAGGGTTAAGAAATGAATGCGATGCATGAATACGATGATAGACGAATTGAAGAAAAGTAAAGAATGTAAAACGATTCCGAGGAATTCTTCTCCAGGACTTACATCCTCCTAAGAACTCATATGGATGGAATTGCTTCTTATCACATCAAAACTTTGAAGCACCAAACAGTACAACACAATTATGACATTTCAATGTGATGATCCTGTGCGATAAACATACATACATACATAATTGGCCATTACAACCCTTCAGTCAAGATTACGGCCTAGCTTCTCACACCACTCATGTTGTGCGCCTTAATTTTATACTTGAGTGGCGCGACCTACAGCTCAACGTCGACTCCGAACGACAGATTTTTGAGAAACTTTTTTCATGGCAGGTTTATTTACTCTCCGAGTTTTTGCCAGAAATCTGCTGAGAGGAAGTCGCCGAAGAAATATTTTTTTTTTTTCATATTTCGTTTTGATGTCTGGCCTGGGGCTCGAACCCGGGCTTTACGTCTAATAAGCGAACACACTACCTACTAGACTACGGCGACTACTGTGAGCAGATAGCTCCCCATATTGTGAATGCAAAAGATCTCATCTAATCACAGAACAGTCAGTACAAAGCAGTTTTACTACACGCTTTATTAACATCCTTTTTAAGCATATTGAAGAAATATCAACCGAATTATGTTATGTTTCTCGCATCATATAATCTGATGCAAATCTTTATCCATTATGTCGTTCGAATGGAGGAGGATGCTCCGGCGAGATGGGTATTTGATGCGGAGATCTGCGGAAGTCGGTGAAGAGGACGGCCTTGTTTGCATTGGAAGAACCAAATCGGGGAAGCCCTGTCATCGATTGGTTTGACCAACTGGAGTAGGCGCGCAAGAAGCAGAGGCGCCTAGAAGGATGTGTTACGGCAGAGCGAAGGGCTCTTTGCCTATTCTACTAAGTGTTACATCTCTTAAGAAGAAGAAGGTATTATGCTATTGCTCTATAAATATTTCATAATTAATTAATGATACTCGTTCATATTCTTACTTGCATTACATTACGATTTCTAAATTTACGTTACGGTTTATTATTTTTCGCAATGCTCTTGATGTAATTATTTACGTTACGATGCGTGTTTTAAATTTCAATTAAATTTTGTCGATATTTTGACACTTTTTAATTGAAAAATATATTTTATGGTCTTATGAATTCTTGTTATAAAATATAATAGAACAGTCTGATGTACATACTATAACAGACAGAATTTACCAATTAAAACCATTAGCTAAGCACCATATTTTTCAAAGAAATCATGTATACTATAGGTATTGTATACATAATTGGGCAATTCACACAACTTTGTATCGTGTATGTTGTATTGAATACAATTGTTTGTTTGTGAACGCTCAATGCTATGCTGTATTGTGTATTTCGTGGCATTCCAACAATTTGATAGCCCGGAACCAACACAACCTTTTAAAAACATATGAAAACATATGCACATTTTTTCATTCACACAATTTGATAGCACGAAACCAATACAACTTTTAACAACATATGTGGGCAATTCACACAACTTTGTATCGTGTATGTTGTATTGAATACAATTGTTTGTTTGTGAACGCTCAATGCTATGCTGTATTGTGTATTTCGTGGCATTCAAACAATTTGATAGCCCGGAACCAAGACAACCTTTTAAAAACATATGAAAACATATACACATTTTTTTCATTCACACAATTTGATAGCACGAAACCAATACAACTTCCAAAAACATAGGAAAAAAATGTGTATGAGTGTATCGGATTTTTATATGAAAATTATCAACAACAAGCATACACTGTTGTATATTAGTCCAACAATACAATGAATACAACGATACAAGGGCTTGTGTGAATTGCCCAAATGATTTGATTGTGCTATCTATCACACACGAGACTATTTTTTTCGCCGCACAATTTTTGTTCTTTCAGTAAACAAACGAGACTACTACTTTGGCATAAAATTGTATACATGTACTCTGCTTTGTGTGTATTAGTTTTTTTTTTTTTTGTACTTATTTTTCTGAACCTGCTGTTTTTACAAATGTATGTGTATTGGTTTTGTGTTGTTTATGTATTGGTGTGTGAGGGGTAGAAGCTGGTTGAAAAATTATGCCAGCAAAAAACCACTCTCCCCACCTCTCTTGCCTACAAACTGCCATTTTGTGCTAGCATAATTGTTTTCGTGTGTGATTGCCCATTAAAATTATTGTTAAATGAGGTGTTGAGAACCTAACAGACTAATTTATAGGATGTTTTTATAAGTTTTTTTTTCTAAATCAAGGCTTTATTTGCCTTCACTTTTTTTCATAAGTGCCTTGCCCCTTTTTCCCCTTGTTTTAGTATTTTGAATTATTTTTTTTTTTTGTAATTCTTTGCTTAACTGTAAAATAGTTAAAGAGTTGTTTACTAATTATTAAACAAGTTTTTAGCAAGTTTTAAGCCACAGCCAGCATAAAATTAATATTAAAAATCAAATCAAGAACAAACAAACTAAAAAGTTTATCATACGTTTTGGTCAAGTTGAACAGCATAAATCTGGTGTTACTTCGTTACAACTTTATCGAAACGTTTGTTACTAAAACCAATTAATAAATATTTGAATTTATTTTATTTTTAAATACACTACCAGCTCTTTGCAAAAGAATGAATTTTAAAAAGCCTTCTTTTTTTTTTTTTTTTGTTTGTTTATTTTTGTAAAAGTGTAACGATCTCTTGGTTTAAACTGGTTTTTATTTTATTTCTTAATTTTTTTTTGTTTTTGTTTTCATTGCCTTTATTTAAAAATATTAAGTAAAAAACAAGTTCTTTACTTTAGTCTTTTGTTTATAAATAATCAGTACAATTGAATGGATTTCAAATGAGCCTTAAAGTCTCTTGTCATATTAGCCAACCAAAGGTTAAAACATAAACAAGTTCTTTGCTTAAGTCTTTTGTTTATAAATACTTAGTACTAAAAAAAACACAATGTGCTTCACTGCTCTTATTATTGATTATTGTAGTGAGACTTCAATTAAAGTTCTTAAGCAATAATCAAAAGGAGTTTATGTCTATAGCAGAGATCAGCAATGAGTATTCAAAAAGATAAGTAGATTCGAATCATACTCATAATTTCTGATACTTATACGCATTCATACTTATTTTATTATCGCACTCATACTACTCATATTCAAAGTTTGAAGTACTCATCGTACTCATACTTAACAATACGCATGATGTTGTTGATTTCAACTCTCCTTTACTCAACGTTTACAAGAATCACACAAAATAAGTATGATTCGCAGACGAACACTACAATACTCACTACAAAATTGTGTGTTTGCTTTGCTTGCTGTCTTTGTCTTTTGCTTTCTTCTGCAACAACTAAGACTGTAAATTTTGTTAAATGATTCGAATCAATCGAAACATTTATGAGTATTAGAAGTATTTTTCTAAATTTATGAATCTAAATGAGTAGGCGTATGAATCAAACATATTTCGAATGTTTTGAGTTTGATGTTAACGTTGTACTCATACTCATTGCAACCTGTGTAGTTATAAATCAATGTTGTAATGAGTACGAATGAATCAGAGTAGTTAAATTTCAATACTGTTGACTCACTCATACCCAAAATTTCATGAGTACTTATGAGTAGCGAAAAAAAACGATTCATTGCTGACCTCTGGTCTGTACTAGACTCATCTGGTGTCTAGTAAGAGGAAAATCTTTTATTTTTATTCTTCTAAATTTATGAATCCAAGTGAGTAGGCGTATGAATCAAACATATTTCGAATGTTTTGAGTTTGATGTTAACGTTGTACTCATATTCATTGCAACCTGTGTAGTTATAAATCAATGTTGTAGTGAGTACCAATGAATCAGGGTAGTTGAATATCAATACTATTGTTTCACTCATACTCAAAATTTCTTGAGTACTTATGAGTAGCGAAAAAAACGATTCATTGCTGACGTCTGGTCTGTACTAGACTCATCTGGTATGTAGTAAAAATAGAATCTTGTAGATAACATATAATTATTTTATATCGCTAGTGGATAAGGAGATTGCTTCAATATAAGCTGTAGGACTCTCATTGAAGACTACAAATTAGCATCATTGATACAGTCTTCACCAACTAAATGAATACAGAAAGTGTCTTAGAGATCTCTTAACCCAGTGGCACAGCTTTTAGAAATTTTTTTCACTTCAATATGTTTTTTTTTTCTTTAATTCGCTTGTGTTAATTATAAACAAATTCAACAAATATTGGCTAAGCCCACCCTCAAGACGAAAAAAAAAATGAGAAATTTCTTTTTCATTTCTTTGCATTTGTAATCATTTTGCAAATATGTACGAATGACGACAACTTCTTCTCATTGTATAAGAAGGCAATAATTATTACCTCAACTATATTACCAAATATTTCATTGTAATAACACAACTTATTTCCGTTTAAAAATGGCTGGCCATTGTTTGAAAATAAAGTGTGGTGTGGTGTGAGAAATTTTATTTCAATTTTTTTTAGTTCACAATTTAAGATGGAAAGCGAAACAAAAAAAAAATTTAAACGAAATGAAAGTCTTACAATATTTTATAAATAAATAGTAGATTTGTTAGCAAAGTGCTAAATAATTATAAAACAAAATACATATTAACACACACAGTGGTTATACAATTTGCAATAAAGCCAAACAATAACTAAGTAAAGAACGAGAGTAGTCGTTATGGCAGCCAGCCAGAAAATAAAAATAAAAAGTAGGTTAGTCTTTAAAGGCAAGAGAATTTTTTTATATTACTTTACAATCTTTTATAAGATTTTAGAAGAAAAAAATTCCCTCAAATACAAATGCCGCGTGCACTCTACAGTTTCTAGCCACCATCCAGCAACGCGTTATAAAGATCTTCAAAAAAAGTAAATTAAGAAATAACAGAAGTAAGCAAAACTTTCTTTATTTTTGTTCACTTAAAAATATAAGGTGTAGTAAAGAGAAATCCAGTATTTTTAACAGCTGTTTGTTCTATCTTATAAACGTTTGATTTTTTATTATTTTATTGCCTTTCTTGTGATGTCTTCTAAAGGTTGCGACCTACACACTGCCGTTTAAAAATTTTTGTTTGTCAGTAGCATCGTCGTTACACGTTTACTATGCATAGAAAAGGAAGAATTTTACATTTTCAGGAGTATTTTCGGGTGCATTTTCTATATTGAGAATCCAATAGAGAACCTGCAAATTCACGATTGACAATTTAGTATTCCGTTAGATTCCGTTAACCACCTCTCATTATGGGCAGCTTCCAATACAGTCAAAATAGCTCTCAAATGTAGCCAAAGTTAGATAAGAAACACACGGCGCGTTTTCTCAAATTTCATAAGAACAGGTTCGGCTTCACATTATACATACATATGCATGTTATTATGCGAAACACATTGTTGTGTGATCATCTGTTCAATGACTTCTGCAGTAGCTGCAGAGAGCATATGAAGGAGGACAAGATTATTGTACAACTAAGTACATGTCCAGCGTTTTACTGCAAGATAAAAACTACTTCAACTTTTATAATGCAATTAACCTCTCTGATCTATAGGACAATGGGAATCTTACTGCTTTGATTTCGAACTTCTGATAGTTCCAAGATTGTGGGCAGAGCTTTATTTGGAAAAACATGTGCATATTAGGTGCATCTAATTCAAGCGAAATTCTGATGAATTTTTTATATGTGACAATGTCTTTGCTTGACCCGTCATTTTCCACATCGTGGTTACCATTGTGGATTTATAAATTCTGAAAATGTCCCAGCTTGTTGCATTAACATGATGGATTTTTGTTTTGCCAGCAACTTCTCTAATGTATTGCTCACAGCTGATGGATGCGTTATCTGAATATCATCTGCGTAATTCATGTCAATTCAAGAGCCAAGTAGTCGTTCTATTCTTCAATTGTCGCTATGAAGGTCCTTCTTGAAGACTGTGTTTAACTGGGACCATAACATAAATGACGCTATATATACATATATATACAGTGAGCGCCAAAAGTGAGTAAACACTACTGAAATAATTCATTTTCTTAGGATAGCGAGAAAAGTAAATGAGAATAGTCGAATAAATTTCCAAAAATAAAAACGTTTATTTATTACTTATAAAATGTTAAAACAAAAACAACAATTAAGAACATAATAGAAAATTTAAAATTATAGTGTTGACTCATAGCGCTCACTGTATATATGTATATGTGCCTCTTACTCCTCTAGGGAGCATAGGGCCGCTTTAGTTTGATTTAATTTGACACAAAGGCTGTCTCAATATCTAATCAATCTATGAAGCTTATAAAGGGTGTTTTTTATAGAGGTATAGAACTTTAAGTTGGCGTTACTTTTCAGGATGGCGACCGATTTAACAGCTGTCAAGTGATTTTTTCTCAGTTTGGTTTGGCAATTCATCATGAATAGACTCACGCCTGGACAACGCTTGCAAATAGTGCAATTTTATTTCGATTTATTGAAAGACACGTTTGGTGACCGCCTAATTTCACGTTTTGGACCTGTGAATTGGCCTCCAAGATCTTGTGATTTAACACCGCTAGACTACTTTCTGTGGGGCTATGTAAAGTCATTGGTCTATGCGGTAAAGCCACAAACGCTTGACCATTTGGAAGACAACATGCACCATGTTATTGCCGATATACGGCCACAAATGTTGGAAAAAGTCATCGAAAATTGGACGTCCAGATTGGACTACATCCGCGCCAGCCGTGGCGGTCATATGCCAGAAATCATATTTAAAATGTAATGCCACAAGATTATCTTTCGGATAAATAAAATTCATGTCAATCGAATAATCCATCGTTGTTTTATTGCAACTTAAAGTTCTATACCTCTATAAAAACACCCTATATAAATAGTCATTACAACTCTTTAGTCAGGATTATAGGGTAGCTTCTCACGCCAGCTATTATTTTGTGCGTGTAAATTTGATCCATGAGTGCCGTGACCTAAAGTTTAAATACATTTTTTCTTAGTTCGAGATGTCAGAGTCAGAAGTTGAACCACAGGGTTTCGTCTAATCAAATACTAGCTAATAGATTACGGCCACCAAAGTTACCCGTCGGTAGCTCGATGGTTTATTCAATGCTGATGTTAATTTATCTGAAATTGTTATGACAGTTCTTAGGGCGATGATCTCCTTTTATTATGTAAAATAGAACATTACGCCACCAATTATTATTAGTATTCTGTCTGACAACCCCTCACAAAAACGTATGCCATTTAACATACATGCACTCATAGATTCTGCTCTAAAGTATATACTTATTTTAAGAAATATGTCTTCTTTGTTTAGTAGTTGGGATTTTAATTTTAGTTTTTTAAAAAAAGTTAGCGAAACACTCCGGCTTTTTTTTTGGCAAGAAAATGAAATTAAAATCGATTTTTTTAAATTAAAGAAATCGAAAGTTTGCTTTTATAATATCTCTTTTATGATTATTATTATTTATTAACTTGTTATTATTTAACCTTAATTCTTTAATTTGAAAACTTAGCCAATAAGTGTAATAAATTTTAATTTTTTTCAAATTTTTTTGTACAAAAAAAAAATGTTGTTTAGATTTTATGCAATTTTTGTTTGTTTTTTAGTTGTTTTTTTTTCATTTAATTTGTTTAAAAATTTTTATATGAGATTTCAAAACTATTCGTTCATTCGCTCGAACGTACACTCAAAGGTGTTTAGACATGCGATTGTAATTAGAGCGCTTATCTCTTTTTTTTTTGCAATAGATATTGTTTAAGCAATTTTACGTTATTTGTTTACTATTGCAGGCTTTGATTTCATATTGTTTTTAAATTTTTTTTAATAATACATATTTTATTAGCGTAGAATTGTAAATATTTTTTAATAAAAAACAATACAAGTTTCAGGTATTTTTTGTAAAAATTTAGCAAATATTTCTACTTGACTAAGGTAGTAGCTGCAATTCAATTTATGGTTCAAAAACGATATGCCATGAATGAAATATGTCTACAATCTGCTGAGAGGAAGTCGCCGAAGAAATATTTTTTCATATTTCGTTTTTTTGGAGATATCTGAACTGTAGTTTGAACCGTGGTCTCATGTCTAATAAGCCAACAAACTACCTGCTAGACAACGGCGACTGCAAACATTAAACTGAGGGAAAATATAATGCTCCCAATAAGAGATTCAATATGGTTTCCTACTAGACTACAGCGACTACAAACATTAAACTGAGTGAAATTGTAATGCTCCCACTTAGAGATTCAATATGGTTTCGTTTATAATTATAATTAAGGGTATCCCACCTCCATACATCACTACTTTTTGAAAGGATTGAAGAATACTCAGGCTTTCGTTAAGTATTTATTTCAGTGATTCAATAATAAAATTCTATTCAACACAGCAGTTGAATCTAAGTCTACCAATATACTTTAGCTGTATGTGGTATTAACTTTTACGGATATTATCAGCCGTAATCTAACGTTTCTTCAGCTACAGGGTGCAATGAATTGAATGCGACTTATTTAATGCAGTTTATCGAATTTAAATGCAAACATTGTTGCATGAGTTTGACTTTATGCAGTGTAATGAACAATTAAAACATTTTTTTATTCACTTAATTGTTTACAAAGATTGTTTTGAAAAAGAGAAAAGGAATTGTATTTGAAACAAAAGTCATAAGAAAACAAATTTAAATTGTTTTAACAAATTATCGTATCAAAGTATTATTGATTTATATGCATACATTTACATATATGTATATGTATTTATTATAGCTTAACAATGTAAAGAAAAACACAAAATGTATTGCACACATAATGCATTTGTATAACAATAGACTTAAGCAACGAACTTGAAATGTTCTAATAAATCAATAAATGAATGAATGAATGAATGCAACAACAATACTGTATTTATCTTGTATTGAAAATCGTTTTCTATTGTACACGTTGTAAATAAGCGATGGTAATGATTTATCAAAACAAAAGACTTAAGCAACAAACTGCAGACGATGTAAAGCAATATTAAGTCATATGAAAAGTAATCTTTGTCATCATTGTATTTTGAGGTCTACATAGGCACTAATTGGAATGTTTTAGAAATCAAACATTTTCTGATAGAGATAATTCTTCTACTATCATGAAAATTACATGCAATTTCTGAGGGAATATACTATACTGCTATGCTTGTTTGCTGTAAATAAAGTTATAACATACAAAATTGATCGCTACAATCCTTCAGTCAATGTTACGACCAGAGATCAGCAATAAGTATTAAAAAAGATGAGTAGATTCGAATCATACTCATATTTTCTGATACTTATACGCATTCATGCTTATTTTAATATCGTTACTCATGCTACTCATATTCAAAGTTCGAAGTACCTATCGTACTCATACTTAACACATCGTACATCATACTCATACTACCTATATTCAAAGTTTGAAGTACTCATCGTACTCATACTTAACAATACTAATGATGTTGTTGATTTCGACACTCCTTTACTCAACGTTTACAAGAATGACACAAAATAAGTATGATTCGCGTACGAACCCTACAATACTCACTAGAAGGTTGTATGTTTGTTGTTCTTGCTGTCTTTGTCTTTTGTCAACAACAACTAAGACTGTAAATTTTGTTAAATGAATCGAATCAATCGAATCATTTATGAGTATTATAAGTATTTATCTAAATCTATGAGTCTAAATGAGTAGGCTTATGAATCAAACATATTTCGAATGCTCTGAGTTTGATTTCAACGTTGTACTTATACTCATTGCAACCTGTACTTATAAATCAATGTTGTAGTGAGTACGAATGAATCAGAGTAGTTGAATTTCAATACTGTTTTCTCACTCATGCTCAAAATTTCATGAGTACTTATGAGTAACGAAAAAACGATTCATTGCTGACCTCTGGTTACGACCTAGCTTCACACAGCACTTATGTTGTGTGTGTGTGTGTTAATTTTATACATGAGCGGCGGCATCTATTCGGAATCAGCAACAAAACGCTGCAAAAACATCCCACTGCGATGGTGGGTTACAATGCTATGAGTGAATCCCGGATCTAATTCAGGATGGATCGATTCCATTATGATTAAATGAATTCAATGAGGCACAATTAAATAAATAAATTAGTCCAGTAGAAAATATTTTGCGTTTAACAGCGAGAATGACAGTCTAACACAGACATATTTGATGAGCCACACAAATGTGACCACACTTGCATGGATGATATGATCCACCCACCGTATAGCATGGAACTTGGATCATTTAAATATTTTTCTTTTCGGTGTCTGCAAAACTTTTTTTATGGTAAAACACTGATCGACCGTAGAGCTACTGATAAGCGCTTTCCAAGTTTTGTGCTGATACACTCTAGAAAACATGTGGTCCCTAGAAAGCTACGAACGAAGTTATGAAGCTATCCTAAAAATGACAAAATTACGAGAATAATAAAGGGAAACACAACAAGTTATTCGTTAAAATTGGTTTATAGTTAAGAAAATTTACCAAAAAGAATCGCTTATACTTCTCATACGACCCTATCGTACTGTAGTTTTTTTAAAGCGTAAATAATTATCGATTTAAGTAGACGACTTAGGCGAGAGTCTTAAAAAATCTTATATTTTCTGAAAATTGTAAACGATTGTTTAAAACAAAACAAAAGACTTAAGAAACAAACTCGTTATATTGAAATACCATTTCTGTGATTTATTATTCCTGCTGTAGCGTGTAAGACCACTGAAAATATTGAATTTATTTTATTTTGTTTTTTTAATTGTTACAACAAAAAAAATACTTTTAAAACACATTTTACTTGTCTTGTGCAATTAAATAGCATTCAACAAAGTTAAGTTCAAATTTCAGTTTTTCTTCTCTCTCTCTCTCTCTCCTATAACTTGTTTTACTGAACCATATACATATTGATAGAATGATTAAAGTGTGATTCGTTTAACAGAAAAAAAAACTATATTGATAATTAAAAGCATTCGTTGCTAGAAACCGGTTTAATAAGTGTAATTAAATTTGCATAAATGTTTTCACAAAGTTTTCTTATTTTTTTTTATTTGCCTTTATTTTTGATCAATAATAGTAACTAATGATTATTATTAAATATTGTCAAGCTAAATTTAACTCAAACCACGGCTAATTGTTTTTTTTTATTATTATTTCGCTATAAATGTGTCAAACAAGTTGTTTAATTCTACTAGAATAGAAAAGATTTTCCTTTTTGGTTATTTAATTAGCCGACAGTTTATTAAATTGTTTTTGATTTCAAAATAAATTTTTTTAAATTTTTGAAATATATTTCACACTGTTTAATTACATTTTAAGGTTTCGTATTTAAATTGTTTACAAAACTTGGTAATAAAATATCGATTATTTGGTACTGGTTTGCTTGTTTCTTAAGTCTTTTGTTTTAAATACAATTCCTTTTCTCTTTTTCAAAATAATCTTTGTAAACAAGTGAAGTAAATCGTTTTTAATATTTATTCCTATAAAAAAATGTTCATTACACGATATAAGATCAAAATCATGCAACAATGTTTGCATTTAAATTCGATAAACTGCATTAAATAAGTCGTATTCAATTCATTGCACCCTGTCACTGTAGCAACTTTAGATTACGGCTGATAATATCTAGAAAGATTAATACCAGATGCAGAGTTAAAATATATTGGTAGACTTAGATTCCACTGCTGTGTTGAATAGATTTTTATTATTTAATCACTGAAATGAATACATAAGGAAATACTGAGTATTCATCAATCCTTTCAAAAAGTAGTGAAGCATGTGGTTGGGATACCTTTAATTATAATTATAAACAAAACCATATTGAATTTCTGAGGGGGCCATTACATTTTCCCTTAGTTTAATGTTTGTAGTTGCCGTTGTCTAGCAGGTAGTTTGTTGGCTGATTAGACGTGAGGCCACGCTTCAAACACACATATTCAACAAACCGAAATACGAAAAAATATTTGTTTGGCAACTTCGTCTCAGTAAATTTCTGCTAAAAAAAACTCTGAGAATAAACTAACATTGCCATGAAAAGTTTCTTCAAAAAATCTGTCGTTCGGAATCGGCTTTAAACTGTAGCTACCGCCACTCGTATATAAAATTAACATAATTGGTGTGAGAAGCTAAGTCGTAATCCTGACTACATACATACATAATTGGCCATTACAACCCCTTCAGTCAGGATTACGGCCTAGCTTCTCACAGCACTTATGTTGTGGCCTTAATTTTAGACTTGAGTGGTGGGACCTACAGTTTAACGTCGACTCCGAACGAGAGGAAGTCGCCGAAGAAATATTTTTTTTTCATATTTCGTTTTTGATGTCTGGCCTGGTGCTCGAACCCAGGCTTTACGTCTAATAAACGAACACACTACCTACTAGACTACGGCGACTCGTAATCCTAACTGAAGAGTTTAAATGACCAATTATGTATGCATGTATGTATGTAAATGACGACATTTTCAATATCAAGTTCTTTTTTCATATTTCCTGCTATTTCTGATTTTCTAGTCATACAGATGCCAAACCCTATTACTGCATATTATCTAGGATAACTTGAATATTTATTTCCATTGAATCTGGCCATATGGTGTCAATGGTGGCTTGAAAAATAATTTCCGATGCTTTCAAAATTTCTATTTTATGGGCATATCCATAAAAGGCAAACCACAGTTGGTTAATCACACATATGAACGAGGATCACTCACTAAAGCTATCATTTTTTAAAGGAAAACTGTCCTGAATTTAATTTTGTTTGTTGAGCATGTTGCAGTGCAAACTATACCGTCTGGTTGGAATAAAATGTCCTTGATGTCTAACTGATTGATTCATTTTTGGAAACAAATATGCAACTAGAGTGGTCCGATAGCGCTCGTCATTGAGAAATGTAGGATTAGAGTGGGAATGATTAATAACTTCATGAAGTGCTTATTCTCTAGGCTGGTTATGCTGACTGCATGAACGGTTCTCGATTAAACCCAAAAGTAAAGGGTGTTTTTTATAGAGGTATAGAACTTTAAGTTGGCATTACTTTTCAAGATGGCGACCGATTTAACAGCTGTCTAGTGATTTATTCTCAGTTTGGTTTGGCAACTCATCGTGAATAGACTCACGCCTAAACAACGCTTGCAAATAGTTCAATTTGATTTCGATTTATTGAAAGACACGTTTGGTGACCGCCTAATTTCACGTTTTGGACCTGTGAATTGGCCTCCAAGATCTTGTGATTTAATACCGCTAGACTACTTTCTGTGGGACTATGTAAAGTCATTGGTCTATGCGGTAAAGCCACAAACGCTTGACCATTTTTAAGACAACATTTGCCGTGTTATTGCCGATATACGGCCACAAATGTTGGAAAAAGTCATCGAAAATTGGACGTCCAGATTGGACTACATCCGCGCCAGCCGTGGCGGTCATATGCCAGAAATCATATTTAAAATGTAATGCCACAAGATTATCTTTCGGATAAATAAAATTCATGTCAATCGAATAATCCATCGTTGTTTTATTGCAACTTAAAGTTCTATACCTCTATAAAAAAAACACCCTATACATGTTAGTGTGTTACCTTTATTAACCACTGTATCCTGTTAAGATTTGTATACTAATTTTAACTGACCAATATGAGTAATGCAAGCAAGCATTTCTTCAGGAAGTTTTTAGCTCTCCAATTAAACCAGCCGCTATAGGCTTAATTTAATTTTATATGAAATTTTAAATATTTTTGGTTGATAACTTTAAAGTTTAAAGTCCTTTAACAGATCATTATGGGAAAAAAAAAACATTTCATTAATATTCTCAAGGTTTATTGTGCAACAAAGCTTGACTTGGAAACTACAACAGAAACAGAAATACCACAACTAGCCATGGTAGAAATCATCTTTTTCATATAAACAGCATAATAAAACGTGAAACAACTATACACAAAAGGCTACAAAATAATAAAAAAAAAACCATGTGAATAACAAACGAAAAGAAAATTTTCCACTGCTGTTCTGGGAACAGAAAATTTTTTGTAGGATTTCCTGTTCAATGCATTAAGAAACTAGTTTTGCTTTGAATGAAATGAAACTTGAATAGATGTAAACGGTTTAAACGAAAGGAATATTACCACATGATGAGTGAGTGATTCAATAGCCATAAAAAGAAAAACGAAACAACAATAATCTGAGAATGCTTACATTGTGCCCTTTGGTACTGTCATATTCAAGTTATTCAAGACTTGATTTGCTGTCTTCTTTTTGCCATAAGCCTTAAATGCATGACGTACTGAAACAGCTGCCTGGGAATTACGTTGCCATTGATTTGGTGCGATTGTTCCGCCATCATTGTTTGTGGCCATAACTGGATCGGAAGAGCTAAAATAAAAAAAAAATCGTTTATTAATATAATAAAATTGAATACAAAAGGAAAAAATTTAAAAAAAGAATTAAAAAGGCAAAGTAAATTCCATAAACAAGTGCAAAAATTTTAAATACTAAACGTGCTTTATTTGCTTAATTTCAATTTCATTCGAAAAGTGAAGAAACAATTTATATTTCGTATCTCCCTAATATGTATTACCCCCTTCCCCCACCTTCCCCTTTATTACATTGATTTTTTAGGTTCATTTTCTTTTGTTTTTTATTGTAGCTTGAAAGCTATTTCATAAAGCCGTCCATGGTGTGTAAAGAGTGTAAGAGATTGTTTTGAAAGAAAAAAAACGAACCAAAAAACTAGTTCAAGGTCACAATTAAATTATAACCAATCGCTCGCTTTATATATGTTTTGTATGTACATATGTTTGTATGCATATGGAAATCGTTAAATCAAAATTGAAATTGAAGAAAACTAAGACCAAAAACAACAAACAGTTCACTAGATTTGGTCTGTCCCAAATTTGAATTTGAATCAATGCTGCGACAACAGCAGCATCCAAAGCAATTTGAAATTTAAATTTTTCGTTTTTTTATTTTATTTATTAAAAGTAGTTTTGATCTCAAATCCAACTAAGCCATGTCATAAATAAAATGAAATTTTATTCATTTTTTTTTGTTTGTTTGTTAAAATAAAATAAAAATTTTGTCACACAAAACATGTGCATAATTAAAGTTTAACAAAGTTTAACGCACACACACACACAATCAAGACTAAGAGTTGTTTGTTTGTAAAATTAGCTCTTTGGAGCCTTACACAAAGGCAGATGAAAATCACATACTTGGGATCAGTTGCGTGGTCTAGTAGATAGTGCATTGGCTTATTAGACGTAAGGTTTCGCTTCAAACCCCAGGTCAGACATCAAAATGATATTTGAAAAAATATTTCTTCAGCGGCTTCCGCTCAGCAAATTTCTGACAAAAACTCTGAGAGAAAATAAAATGTTTGGCATGAAAAGTATTTCAAAAAAATCTGACATCCGGAGTCGTCTTTAAACTACTGTAGGTCCCACCAGTCATGTATAAAATTAAAACACACAACATAAGTGATGGGAGAAACTAGGTCATAATCCTGACTAAAGCGCTGTAATGACCAATTATGTATGTATGTATGTTATGGCCATTATAGCAGCCTGACACACTCTACAAAGTTAGCGGAAAGAGAGAGATACATTGAGCGCCATAAGTAAGTCAACACCCACTACAATTGTAAATTTTCTATTGTGTTCTTAAGTATAAAAAAAGTTCCTTTATCATGAATTGTTGTTTTTGTTTTAACATTTTATAAGTATGTAATAAATAAACGTTTTTATTTTTGGAAATTTATTCGACTATTCTCATTTACTTTTCTCGCTATCCTAAGAAAATTAATTATTTCAGTGGTGTTTACTCACTTTTTGCGCTCACTGTGTCTCCCAAGACTAAGCTCTTCGGAAAAAATTCCCTAGCTTACCTTATTCTAAAGTTTAGAACCGTATTTATAATCTTTACAATAGTCCTAGGAGCTGACAATATCAACGGGCAAGTTTTCCCTGCCTGAAATGTTAGTATGAAATCCCCTATTAAGACAAGGTGGCGGGAAGATATAAACCATTTTACTTAGTGGTCTGGAATCGCCAGTGACCAGAGGAAATAATGTGCCAGGGTGACAGAACATATTGCTGGGCGCATTGTAACAAGTGCCGTATGTTGTCTGGTAGGCAATATAGATGGAAGCTAATTAATCAGGGTCCTAGTAAGAGTAGGCTGCATAATGTATCGCAACACATCTTCTGCTGACTTTCATAAAGCATTTTTTTTTCTTTGAACGATCCACTAGAAAACAATACCAATTTGAAGATTAAGTTCGATAACGATCGAATTTTTTTTGTACCTCTCTTGGGAGCCTGTGGCTTTCACAAAGCATTTCTGCCTTGTTTCCGTTTCCTTTAATATAATTTTGTTTGTTCCAACCAAGCAAGTGATTGGTCTGCTATAGCAAATCCTATGATAATGTGGGACAAACATTTATCGTTGCATAGAAATAACGTCCTCCAAGTATTTGGTTCAGTGGTGGGGAGTCACCGTAGTCTAGTAGGTAGTGTGTTCGCTTATTAGACGTAAAGCCCGGGTTCGAGCCCCAGGCCAGACATCAAAACGAAATATGAAAAAAATATTTCTTCGGCGACTTCCTCTCAGCAGATTTCTGGCAAAAACTCGCAGAGTAAATAAACTTGCCATGAAAAAGTTTCTCAAAAAATCTGTCGTTCGGAGTCGACTGTAAACTGTAGGTCGCGCCACTCAAGTATAAAATTAAAGCACACAACATGAGTGGTGTGAGAAGCTAGGTCGTAATCCTGACTGAAGGGTTGTAATGGTCTATTATGTTATGTATGTATGTATGTATGGTGGGGTGTCTTGCTGATTGTTGGTTTCTATCTCTTTTTTCCCATGATCGAATAAGCCTCAATGAATCACACCAAGACCGTGTCAACATCTTGCAACAATTGCTCTACTGCAGGCGTTTAGATTTACTTTTAATACGTTTCGTTAATAGCACTTACAGCGTAGTGCGGCTCGTTGAATAAACATTTCTGGCATAATTTCGTGTTAAATTTCTCCCAGTGATCCAATTGCGTTTGCAGGACTGTAAGAAATTTAAATTCAGTCTACTAAGAGAATCATATCGGGGGCCATTACGTGGCATTACATTATGGATACGTATTCAAGCTGCATTGGCCTTGGACACCTAGCAAATTATTTCTGCAATAGCTGCAGAGAGATGTAAGAAAAGGACACTATTCTTCACCTACCGGTAATATGTACGTCCTGCACTATACTTGAGAAGAAAAAGTTGATTTGGTGCCTCCATATAATCTGGAGGAACTGTAACGCATTGACAATAGCAGTCTGAGTCAACTCATCAGAAGATCCGATAGGTTCCGGGATTAGAAAATAACACAAATCTATAATATTGCAATGGGCGGATTTTTGGGCAACTATTCATGACAATTTTATTTAATCGCTGAAGCTGAAGAAATATTTTTCCGTATTTCATTTTGTTAGAAATGTCTGATCTGGGGTTTGAACCGAGGCTTCATGCCTAATAAGCCAACACACCTACCTACTAGACTATGGCGACTATGTGGAAGCATACGTAGATTTATTATTTTTTTTTTTTTGATTTTTTTAATTCCGACTATTTTTAATTCTTTATTATTTAAACTATTTTATGTTGTATGTTTTATTGTTTAAAAATTTCATTTTTTTTTATTATTTTCAAAACAAGATAAATTCCTATGCAGATATGCACGTATATCGTTCCCGCATACAGACATTGATTGCATAAATAATTATTTCTCTGATACATACATTGTATTGTAAATTAAAAATAAATAAAACAACAGAAATAAATTAATTTCGATCTAAATCAAGTGTAAATAATGTTGCGCAATTGATTTACAAAAACTGTACTGGATTAAAAATAGAATTTTCCATCTTTCCCCATTTCCGATCTTCATTGTGTAACTTAAGAAAAAAAAGGAAAAGATAAGAAAATATTCTACCAAGAATAACTCTTTTTTCATTATAAAATTATAAACCATCATTCAACACTAAATTAATTTCAAATCCTTATTTAAAAAGAAAAAGAAAAAAGACTTAAGACCCAAAACAAGTGAGAATTTTATTCATGAGAAAACAATTGTTTAAATACCATGTAACTCTAACAAACAATACAATACAAAACTTGTGTCTTAAATCGTTTGTTTTGAAAAAAATTATTTATGCTTGTTACACACTTAATGGCAAGAATAAATGATTTTTTTTGTTTGTTTGTTTGTTTGTTTATTTTTAATAAAAAAAAAACAAAAGACTTCAGTCAGATACCAAAAAAAAAAAGATGGGATTGTTTTAAAACAATGGCAACCTTAATAAAACAAACTTCACACTTGTGTCTTAAGTCTTTTGTTTTGAAAAATTTGTCTGAACTTATTTTTGCATTTAACCTGCAGGCATTTGAATGAATAATTGAAATGAATTTAGTACAAATGCATTGAGTCAAATTGTGTATTTTAGCCAGTGTTATTAGAAATATGAAAAGTTTCTTTATTTTGTTCGAAAACTTTCCAAGAATTTTGTTAACATTTCTTACAGCATACAATACAAAAAGAAAAATTGATTACAATCCTTTAGTCTAGATTACGACCTAACTTCTCTTACCACTTATGTTGTGTGTGCTAATATTTTATCAATGAGTAGCGGGACCTACAATTTAAAGTCGACTCCGATCGACAGATTTTTGAGAAACATTTTCATGGCAGGTTTATTTACTCTTAGCGATTTTGCCAGAAATCTGCTGAGAGGAAGTCGCCTTAGAAATATTGTTCAAATTTCCTTTTGTCGTTGACTTTTGACCTGGGGTTTTGAACCATGGCCTTACGTCTAATAAGCCAACACAATACCTAATAGACTAGTTCAAACATGGATAACATAATGCCTTTTAGTGCATTGAAAACTAGGCTACGAAAGCAAGCGTCAACATCACATGGACTACTGTGTAGTAATGTCTTCAAACGAAAAATTAAAATAAAAATTCTAAGGCGATCCAGATGGAAAGAAAACCATGAGTATATAAAGACTTAAGTATACTAATGGCAGTTATTATAGGACGCACCGGATAGTAACGAAAGCAAGGCCTTATGTGCCCAATTCATCTATGTATGTATATATAAATGAATGTTTGTTTGTATGTAATTTATATAGAGGGTTATCCATTTCGTGGTTTCAAAAGTATGGGACTGGAATTCGACATCTGTCAAACTAAGTTGTGAAACCAATTTTTTTCTTTTCAGTTGAAAGTCTGACATTGACGAAATTGGATCGCTTAACTATCACACAACGCATAAAAATTATCAAAACCTACTACAGAAATAGTGATTCTGCCACAGCCACGTATCGGCAATTTTTCGAACAAAATTTTCTTCAGCGATGAAGCACATTTCACACTCGGCGGGTATGTTAATAAACAAAATTGTCGTATTTGGGGTTCTGAGAATCCTCAAGTAATTGAAGAGAGGCCATTACATCCAGAAAAAGACACTGTTTGGTGCGCTCTTTGATCCGAAGGTATGATTGGACCTTACTGGCTGAGATAACGCCCAATATATGTCAAATATTGGTCGAAAATTACCTTAAAAGAATCAATGCTTGCAACATTTCGCGTGGAGGTCATTTAAATGATGTAGTATTTCACACATAAAGTCAACGTTCAAACTTTACAATAAAAAAGAAATATCATGAAAACAAATATTTTATATGTGTTTTATTTACGTTTACTTTTCAAACCACGAAATGGATAGCTCTATAGAATCGTAAGCTGTGCATCTTTAGCAAAGTTGCTATGACCAATTTCCGACAGGTGGCGCCACTGAAAATTACTAAAAATGAATTAAATCGTAAACTGTTCATTTGATCATGCTATGATCTTTAATAAAGTTGTTGCACATGATGCGGGGAAGGCTCCTAACTTGGTATGACCAATATACGACAGGTGGCGCCACTGAAAACTACTAAAAATAAATTAAATCCTAAACTGTGCATTTGATCATGCTATGATGTTTAATAAAGTTGTAGCGCATGATCCGGGGAAGGTTCCTAAGTTGATATGACCAATTTCCGACAGGTGGCGCCACTAAAAATTACTCAAAATGAATTAAATCGTTAACTGTTCATTTGATCATGCTATGATCTTTAACAAAGTTGTTGCACATGATCCAGGAAAGGTTCCTAAGTTGCTATGACCAATTTCCGACAGATGGCGCCACTGAAAATTACTCAAAATTATTTAAATCGTAAACTTTGCATTTGATCATGATATGATCTTTAGAAAAGTCGTTTCGCATAAGTCGACAAAGGTTTCTAATTTGAAATATTTAAATTTTTTTAAATTTTTAAAAATGCTGTTGGGTTCAATTGGAATTTAAAGGCATTTTTCACGTCGTTCCCGTCATTCCCGTGCAATCATGCCTCCAAAGCGACAAGCAATTGGTCAACCTACCTACACCTCAAGCATGGAAAAAAAAGAGCATTACGAGCCTTAGTATCAGATGGGCAACGAGCATTGCGACTGGAAAATCTTCGAGTACATACCGCTGAGACCCTTTGCCATGAATCACTTGAACAACGAGAAGTGAGATTAGAAACTGATCGAATGCGTACTACTCAGACCTGTTCGTCTGAATCATCTGAACAACTGGAGACAAAATCAATAAAATGAATCGAGATTAATTAGATATTTGTGTAATGTCTTTCCTTCAAATGTATTTTAATTGGTGGCGCAGCAACATGCGCAGGGTACATCTAGTATTTTTTTAAATAAGAAAACAAACCTTTTTGCTTGCCCTGTGCTTTTAAACAAGAATAAAAATAATAAAAGAAATACATACGTAATGTAACGAATGCTTAAGAAGTCATTCATTCATTCATTTATTAAATAATTCTTTTCAAAAAGCAATTTTTTTTTCTTTTTATTTTTCATCGTTTTTTTATTGTTTAAACAAAACACATAACGAACGTCTGTGTGCTGAAAAACAAAAATTTATTTCAATAACAAATTTGCGTCAATATTGTATGCAATTGAACGCTGAACTCAAATGCTCTATTGCAAAAACAAAAAAGGTTGCTTTCTTAAGTCTTTTGTTTTCTTTAACAGCCAAACAAACACACCGAACAGAAATTGACGTCATTGTGAGGCTTGCATTTGCTTTAGAATTGAAGTTAAAAATAAAAACTTCCATTTATATTGCATGACAGACGGAATTTTTTTTTGTTTATTTCTTTTTTCATTATTTTTTGAAAACAAATGATGATTCTTAAGAAATCTAAAGCAGTTACAATTATTTGAAAGCGTTTATTGTTGTTTTTTTTTAGCACTTGTAAGTAAATGAAATGCCAAGTGTTTACAGTCGTGAATATAAAAAAAATTAAGCCGGTATTTATAACAATTTTTTTTTGTTGTTCTTATTTCAATATTTAAAATTAATTATTTTATAATTATTGTGAAGAAACAAAAAAATTTCAAAAAAAATTTTGTATGGTTTTATGGAATAAGATTTTTAAAGATTTTTTTAAAAGACTCAAGAGAATTGTAAATTATTTAAGCTAGACTCAGGCCGTGAAATATTCTATTAGATCAGATGTTACAAAATATTTATCTATCTAACCTATCAATGACTTAAAATTTAGAATCATTGTATAATTAACACGTTGACTGCAGACTACGAGATAACTCGTAGATTGCGTTTCCTTCTAACGTGCCAACTACGAGTTATTTCGTACTCACTAAATGCTTCAGTCACTTAGAGGCTAGTCTTACTCTATTCCAGCTATTCACTCTAGTAAGGGAATGTTTTAACAGGTTGACTGCCGACTACGAGATAACTCGTAGATTCCGTTCCCTTTTAATGTGCCAACTACGAGTTATCTCGTACTCACTAAACCTGCCATTTTTGTGTAGCTGCGAAAAAACTCGTATTATATCAGTGCTAGGTATCGATAAATGGCTTCTGGGAAAAGAACAAAAAATCAATGTTGGCTTGTGTAACTAGTTTTCTGAAAATAGCCGCGGCAGTCAACGTGTTAAATATAAGGTGGGTAGAAATTTAAATTTAAAAATGCAATAAAACATAAAAGATTTAAAATTTTGCCAAATTTTTTATTTTTGTTGTGCAGTAAAATTGTTTCGTTTAGAAATGGAATATTATTTCATTCATATGGCTGCCGTGGCTGGTCGCACAGTACCTCATTCGATCGGACCAACGTTCGTGCACTTTTTCGAATGTACGGGGTCGTATTTCAGCAATGGCATCACGACTGTTGGCACTCAAATGCTCAATTGTCTCTGGTTTGTCGGCATAACACTTTTATTTAACGGCGCCCCACAGAAAATAGTCCAACCAAGTCAAATCAATTTTCTTGGCGGCCAATTGACATCACCATTTCAGCTAATTAAACGGTCATCAAACGTTTGACGTAATAAATCGAATGTGGCATAAGATGTAGGACAAGTTACAACACCCTGTTGAAACTAAACATCGTTCACATCAATACCATGAAGAGCGGGCACAACAAAATCGGTTATCATGGTGCGATAGGTGTCTGCATTGACCGTAATGACTAAGCCGTCGTCATTTTCAAAGGAATATGGGCCAATGAATTGAGGTCGCCGTGATCTAGTAGGGTAGTGTATTGGCTTGTTAGACGTAAGGCCCGAGTTCAAAACCCAGGTCAGACATCAAATCAAATTATGAAAAAAATATTTCTTCGGCGACTTCCTCTCAGCAGATTTCTGGCAAAAACTCTGGAGAGTAAATAAAATTGCCATGAAAAGTTTCTCAAAAAATCTGTCGTTCGGAGTCGACTTAAAACTGTAGGTCCCTCCACTCATGTATAAAAATTAACACACACAACATAAATGGTATGAGAAACTTGGTCGTAATCCTGACTAAAGGAATGTAATGACCAATTATGTATGTATGTATTTAGTTCGGCTAATTAAACGGCATGTGGCATGAGATAAGTGACAAGTTGCACCATCCTGTCGAAACAAAACATCATTCACATCAATACCATGAAGAACGGATACGGATAAAAAAAAATCGGGTTTCCTGGTGCAATAGGTATCTCCATTGACCGTAATGGTTGCGCTGTTTCTTATTTTCAAAGAAATATGGGCCAACAAGTCACACCAAACTCCGCTCCACAAGTCACACCAAACAATCACTCGTAATGCGAGCATTGGCTTCTATAAGACCACGTGTGGGTTTTCTAAGCCATTTTGCTTATTAACGTGCAACAATACCATCGTGCAGTTTCTCGTTGGCCTAATAAGTCCCAACATTGCTCAAGCGTAAAGTGATTGATTACGTTTAAAAAATAAATTCTATGACTGAATAGAATGACATAAATCATTCTGATAGTTAAAATTTAAACCAATGGATGGGCCCACCCTATATTTGTTGACATAGTTTCAATAACTCATTCATCACATATTATAGCGAAAAATAAATTGTATTTGTATACATACTTAGATAAACTACTTTAACCATGTTTCCTATGAACCAAAATAAATTTCTACCAACAAAAAAAATTATAAAAACAATTCCACTTATGTGTTAAAAACTGGGGGTGTTTAAATTGATTTCTTCTTCTTTTTCGCAAGTCGTCATTATATGCATCTAAAACATCTGAAACAACAGCCATCATCAAGTATTTCCTTATAAACATAAATCATCATTCAATGTGTCAATTATATAAACAAGAAAAGAAACATACTCAAATTTATCTCGCTCGATGTATCATAATCTTTAATATGAGCACATGCACACCTTGAACTCTTTAACCGTATGATCAGCGAATCATCTAAATTTCAATGTTTAATGCGATGTACTGAACAAATTTGTTGAAATAACTCACAATCGCTTATAATCTGTCACATTTATTTGAAGATTATTAAAGACTGTTGACTATCAGTACATGATAGAAATAACCCCACCTTGTTAATCAGTTATGGCTCAGATTAAAAATTTAAAAATTTATTTTGATAAACATTTTATCAAAGCTAAGCCTTGTTTAACTTCATGTTATACGGGCTGGTATATGATTTTACACAAAAAATATTAGAAATATAAAATTCATGTCCATGTTTTAAATCTTTCGTTACCCATATTCCCCATATAAAATCGAGGCAATATAAACTGAAGTTCATTTCATGTCTGAAGTATACAGGCCAGAGATCAGCAATGAGTATTCAGAAAGAGTAAATTCGAATCATACTCATAATTTCTAATACTTATACGCATTCATACTTATTTTAATATCATTCTCATACTACTCATATTCAAAGTTTGGAGAACTCATTGTACTTATACTTAACAATACGCATGATGTTGTTGATTTTAACTCTCCTTTACTCAACATTTACAAGAATCACACAAAATAAGTATGATTCGCGTACGCTACCCTATAATACTCACTGGAAGGTTGTGTGTCTGTCTTTGTCTTTCTTCTTTTTTGTAAATGCACCAACAACTAAGACTGTAAATTTTGATGACGGATTCGAATCACCCGAATCATTTATGAGCATTATAAGTATTTTTCTAAATCTATGAATCTGAATGAGTAGGCGTATGAATCAAACATACTCATACTCATTTAAACCTGTACTTATAAATCAATGTTGTAGTGAGTACGAATGACTCAGAGTAGTTGAAAAAATGATTCATTGCTGATCTCTGATCCCGACCAACCAGCTGAATGTCAAAAACAATGCAACAACAACTAAGACTGTAAATTTTGATACTCATTTATGAGTATTATAAGTATTTTTCTAAAGTTATGAATCTGAATGAGTAGGCGTATGAAGCAAACATATTTCGAATGTTATGAGTTTGATGTCAACATTGTACTCATACTCATTGCAACCTGTACTTTTAAATCAATGTGGTATTCAGTACGAATCAATCAGAGTAGTTGAATTTCAATACTGTTGACTCACTCATACGCAAAATTTCATGAGTACTTATGAGTAGCGAAAAAACGATTCATTGCTGATCTCTGGTATATAACAAATTAGAAAGATAGTCTCCCATCTGCATGTGAAATGAGAAACGATGCGTCTATAGAAGTGTCAAATCTTCTGCTCATATAATATAATACTCAATTGGAATGCCAATCAGCATTTTATATTGAAATAAAGCAGTGTAAATAAATGGTAGATTGATAGAGTGGACTCCAATGGGCGACTGAAAGAAGTATCTCCCTTACAAATGCTGACACAAAAACTAAACGATGATGAGATGAATGTTTTTTAAATAATTCTTTGAAACGCCGCTATGATTCTTATAAGATTGATTTTTCATAAAAGTCTTCTGAATTCTAGAATGCTACATATAATGTCAAGGCTATAAATAATTTGAAAACTAAATTTTTTCAATGAAACCATTTGAAATAGAAATCATGTAACTTATTATGGCGCACTGATGTTGGATAAATTTAGGTGACATTAGCTCACAGTTAGGGGAACAGTAGAACAGTTTTACACTCCTTCTTATCAACTGCAATAATCCTTTCAGTTTCAAATGAAATATTTTTAATATTTCCGTAATAAATATGAAATAAATTTTGAAGATACTTTGAAGATTTCTTTGTAAGTGAACGTACATATATATTATGTACGCTTATATGATAACACTATAAACTATGAGTCAGACGGTATGAGGAAGTAAGCAATTACAATCGAGAGTTAATTGAAATTATTAACCGAATAACATCAATACCATTGGGGTCTTCTATTGAATACAACTTAATTTATATTTGGTCAATTCACACAAGCCGTTGTATCGTTGTATTGAGTGTATTGTTGAACGAATATACATATGCTTGTTGTTGATAATTTTCATATAAAAATCCGAAACACTTATACACATTTTTTCATATGTTTTAAAAAAGTTGTGTTGGTTTCGTGCTATCAAACTGTTTGAATGCCAAAAATTATGAGGAAGAATAAGAAGAAGACATTTTGAATACGAAATACACAATATAGCATAGCATTGAGCGTTCACAAATAACCAAGTGTATTCAATACAACATACACGATACAAAGTCGTGTAAATAGATCAATTATTTCTATGGTTAAATAAGGACTTAAAATTTGTCTAACAACTAAAAAAGTGCTAGGGACTATGAACCGATTTATGAAAAACAATGTCATGTTTCATTAGCTTACCATCAATGCTGATATTCTCTAACTCTACAAACTTCTGTATTCTTTAACTGTTAATCACTCTCTTTATTTAATACTTTAGAGCTCTCTCTCTCTCTCTTGGTGTTTATAGTTTTCATTCATTTGCCAAATATAAATGAGATCAAGTTCGTGTCTTAAGTCTTTTGTTTACAGCCATTGAAATGTCTTGTTTGCTTTAACATTTATTGGACATTTATATATAAAAAAAAACCAAATTAAAAACAAAAACTTGTAATAAAAACTAAAATACAAAATATTGCGTAAATTATTTGCACTCATAGTATGAGTTATGAATAAGCATATCCACACATACTAACAAACACCTGCTATTGTAATGGATTTTATATTTTCATTATTATTATTAAATAATATAATTGAGCCAGTGTATGAGTAAAAAAATTAAAAAACAAAATTTAACAATTGTTGGCATATGATCAAAACACAAGGTCACTGCATAAATACAAAAAGAAAAAAAAATAAATTTATTTATATATGTTTGTATGTACATATACAGATAAGTGTATATTAATACATACATAAAACATGTGTACAATATACATACTTACATATGTGATCATACGTACATATGTATGTATTGTTGTTTATGAAAAAAGCCACCAAAAACGCGTTTTTTTGTTTGTATTTTTTGTAAGAGTTTAAGTAGATTTTTTTTTGTAGTGTAAGTAAACTTAAAGTAGGTTACAAAAAAAACTCATCAACTGTTTTTGGTGTATTAGTTACCCTTGTCCATCCATCCATCCATCCATCCATCCATCCATTCAACCAACTAAAGCTGTGTAGCTGTTTGCTTCGTTGTCATCGATTTTTTTTTAATTTTTTTTTAGTTTGTATGTCTAATGAACTTTTGAAAAACCATGATTTTAATTTGAATGAATGAATAGACGACGTATGTATACATACATATGTATGTTATAATTTTGCAATAAAAAAATTTTGAAAAATTAAACTCAAATTAAATTGAAAGAAAAGGTCACTCATTTACTTGCATCACATTGAAACCTTAAATATGTTTTCTTTCTTATCAGAGTAAAATTTCCATAAGAAAAATTGATGGACTTGTTTTATACGTACATAAATATTTCCGCCATAAACATTAACAAACTATAAAAGAATCTTTGATTGAAAACTGTTTGTTTAACTGTTCCATTTATAATGTTTTTTTTCTGTCTCTCTCTCTCTGGTTTTAGTTTTATTTTCTTTCATTTCATTTTAATTTGAAATTCCTTTTTCTTTATTCATTCTGACACGTTTTTGTTAAGAAATAAATTTCAAAAAATGTAAACATGTTATCGGTCAAGATCATCATTTACTTGTTATAACCAACCGCTGAAAAGCATTTAAACTTTTCTAGTTAAGAATAGAAATCACAAAGAGACTGTTTTTGTTTATAAATCCCGTTTTTTTTTTTCTTGACTTAACTGAGTCATTAATAGTACGTCGCAGCCACTTTTAATGGAATATTTTATTTTGCATTTAATTTGTTTGTGCATAAAAACACCTCATGTTGGTCATATAATATCAAATGATCAAAGTCCATTTCAATTTATCATAGATTTCTTATTAACTGGTCTATTTTTCTGCTTTTATTTAATAAAAAAAAAAAACTTCAAAAGAAAATATAAATTTATAATCTAGTATATCAAGTATCTGGAACTCTTATTACCATACCCTCACTATATGTTGATTATTAGTCAGGTTATTAAATATTCTAACAGCGTATGTATATTTCAAAAATGTATTGAAACTAAATTTAATCATTATCTTGTGCAATATATTGAGCCAGATTTTTTAAGGCTCGTTTTACTGGCAAATTTAAATTTCTAGCTCTAAACATTCACAGATCATATGATAGAACATGGCAAGATGACCTAATTGTTACTTAATGGACCATTACATTACATAACATTACCACCCATGAGAGACTCGAAGCTAGGTTAAATCAAATCTTGCTTAAGTACATATAGCGCTGTAATAACATATTAACAAGTGGAGTCGAAGTTTGTCGTTCCGAATCGCCTTTACACTGTAGTTCCCACCACTCATGGATAAAATTAACATAACACACATAACACACACATAACTGGATGGTGTAAGAAACTAGATCGTAATTCTGTCTGAAGAGTTGTAATGATCAATTATGTGTATTAAATGTTTATTCTCTCACACCACCATTGTACTGTCTTCAATCTAAACAGATGTCCGGTATAACGCCTACTCCTACCCTGTTGACCCAGCAAACCTTAGAATACTATTGGGTATCAGCAATAATAACTCCCTGAATTGTACATGAAAAGCCTTCCAGTATTAAATCTGCACAGATTCTAGTAATTTATTGTCCTATTCATATAATCTACATATTGGCAATAAAGCGATTCCTGTTCACAACAATTATGCATTGAGTTTACAATGCCAGATCAAAAGACTAACATGCCTGCTGATTGTATTAATTCTATCGACAAGCGGCAGTACATATAGCTTAACAATTTGAAAAAATGTTCTTTCTCATTTTCCTCCGAAAATGGTTCATTCAGACTTTCGGAGCTTTGTTTCAAGCTAGCACACTACTCCTTAGATGCCAGAATGATGCCAGAACTGTAGTAAATGGGATGCATCAGTCCGACAAAACAATTCTCTTTGCACTGACTGCTTTACAACGAGTAAACCGAATGCTCCATCAAAGTTATTAATGATTTGATGCAAGCGTCAGTCATCAAACGGTCACATTGCTTAAGAGCTTTAATGAATCTGAAGAGTTGAATATTTTACTGTGACCAAGACTCCTTAGGTTATTTTCTGTAAGCTGAACTAAGTTTTAAAATGAAGTATAAGTTCCTGCAGCGCACAAGAGGATTTAATTATATTTTTGATCGAATATAATACATACACACATACATACATAAATGGTCATTACAAACCTTCAATCAGGATTAGGACCTAGGTTCTCACATTACTTATGTTGTGTGTGTTAATTTTATATAATTTTATACATCCAAAAGACAGATTTTTTAGAAGCTGTTCATAGCAATTTTATTTACTCTATTCATTAAACATTTGCATTAAACTTTGGCATAAAATCAACAGCACCGGACTTAGTATTCACAGATCGCAAGAGCATTAAGGTTCGAAAAAATACATCGATCTAATTAAACGCTTATAGTGGAATCGTATACGTAATTATAACACTTATACGAGACCGTTTCGTACCAATTCCTCAGGGAAACAAATGTGAATACATATGTGAACAAATAGAAGACAGAGGCTATAAGATCAATGGCGTTTAATGCTTCAAAATTGCTGAAAAGACAGCAACTAAAAGATGGGGCAAATATTAACATACTCGTATATGTGATGTTTTTATGTATGAAAAAGAGATTGTTAAGGATATGCAAGTTTGTTTCTTAAGTCTTTTGTTTGAAGAAATGTGTATCCAATGTTTTTCACATATTGTTTTAAATTTTAAACCTTGGAAATCTATAATGCCTTCGATTATACATTAAAATCCTTATTAGCTACAAACAAGTTTATGTCTTAAGACTTTTAATTGTTCAAATTTTATTACGTTAGCTGTTCTATGTACATATTTAAGAAGAATTTGAAGTTTTTTTTGTTTTTGTTTTTTTTTTTTTTTTTTTAGATAAATTAAAAATAAGTTTTTGCTTTAGAATTCTTAGCGATTTTCTCCTTCTTATCTCGAAAGTTCGCCATTATTTCCATTTTATGTGTATAATTTTACATTTTTGACTTCAAGGAGATTTTTATCATTTTGTTGACATAAAAAATGTGTTTTATTTTTATACAGAAATACATACATACATTGAAATTTATTGCTATGCTTTAAATGCAATACGCATTTCTTATAACAATTCAATAGTAACAGTTTTATTGTTTTTTTATTTGTACTGATTTCAGCAGCAGCATTAATCATTTCGAGAACTATTCACTGAGTCACAAGAGTTATTACTCCATTAAGAATTTTTATTGTTTCCTTAAATGGAAAATTTTACAAAAGCAAAATTAAACGTAATTTAATTTGATTTGAAAATAAATTAAAAGAAAACGTATAAATTATTATTGCGTTAGTTTAAAGGAAAATTTTTAAAATAAAAAATTTTTTATTTTTTTTTTTATTTTGTAATACAATACAAGTGTGTTATTTTTGTATATTTGTTTAACAAAATATTATATTTTTTCCTTTTATTATTTGCAAATATTTGCGTAAATTTGTAATTTTTTTCTTTCGTAATTTTCCTTAACGCAAATGACGCAAATAAATTACATCTAGAAAAACTCTTGTAATCTTTTTTTATTTTCAATACCTTTTTAAACTGTAAAAACAAATTATTTAAATTCTCTGCAAATGTTTTCTCTCAGTGTACAAAATGTTGGTGATTTTTTTCCGTTTTTCTTTTTTTCATTCATTCGCTTCATTGCATGTGTAGAATTGTTTACATGTAAAGAATTTTAAATACCTCGTGTACACATATATTCTACACGTAATGTTTATTAATCATTATATTGTATTATACATACAGATATTGTAATAACAAAAGCTACAAAAACTTCAAAAGCTTAACAGAAAATTAAAACAGAAAAACGAACTAAATTATAAGCTTAAAAACAAAAAATAAATTATTTTTACGCACATATTATACAGTCATGAATATTTAATGAAGTTGTATAAAAAATTAAAAAAAAAAATTAATAAAATTATTAAAAAAAAAGAATGGAGGCGTGTATTTCATTTTTATTTATCGCCAAACATTTCCTTATTCTCGGTATAACAAAAAAAAAAACATAAAAAACAGAATTTGGTACGGTTTATTTGAAATAATTTTCAAACAGTAGCCATTAAACCTTTAAGGAAATTTGTTGTGTATAACCCAGCAAACAAATATATGTAAGTTTAACAAATGCATTTAGAAATTTTGTTTGAGATTGCAAATCCTATCAAAGGTATACCTATTTGATCGTAACCAGAGATCAGTAATGAGAATTAAAAAAGATGAGTAAATTCGAATCATACTCATAATTTTTGATACCTATACGCATTCATACTTATTTTAATATCATACTCATACTACTCATATTCAAAGTTTGAAATACTCATCGTACTCATAGTTAACAATACGCATGATGTTGTTGATTTCAACTCTCCTTTACTCAACATTTACAAGAATCACACAAAATAAGTATGATTCGCATACGAATACTACAATACTCACTAGAATATTGTGTGTTTCCTTTGCTCGCTGTCTTTGCCTTTTTCTTTCTTCTTTTTTTTTTTGTAAATGCAACAACAACTAAGACTGTAAATTTTTGTGAATGATTCGAATCACTCGAATCATTTATGAGTATTATAAGTATTTTTCTAAATTTATGAATCTAAATGAGTAGGCGTATGAATGAAACATATTTCGAATGTTATGAGTTTGATGTCAACGATGTACTCATACTCATTGCAACCTGTACTTATAAATCAATGTTGTAGTGAGTGCAAATGAATCAGAGTATTTGAATTTCAATACTATTGACTCACTCATACTCAATATTTCATGAGTGCTTACGAGTAGCGGAAAAACGACTCATTGCTGATCTGTGATCGTAACACTAAAATTTCTGGCCATTCTATCAGTTCTATGAAACCTAGAGTAGATATATGTAAATATATGTAAATCACAAGAGTTCTAGAACTTTTAAATTTATAAATGGTCTCTCCTGGTTTCTGGAAATTTCAGCTTCTTTTGAAGTCATTTTACAGTATTTTAAACTATTGGCATGTAAACCTGGAAAGCTTATCACATACCTAAGTACATACATACATACATACATCATTTGCCATTACAAATGGCCTGGGGCCAGACTACTAGACTTCGGCGACTACATACCTAAGTACGATCCTGTAAATTATATCCCTCGCATATAAACACAAAAATTGGTCAAATTTGTCTTATCTTCACATTCTTTTTGAATGATTACAAATATATGGAATTTATAAGCAACTTACCTAATTGGTCATTACAACCTTTCTAGCTTCTCACACCACTCATGTTGTGTGTGTGTGTTCATTTTATTCTACAGTTTAAAAGGCTATACCGAACGACGGATTTTTGAGAAACTTTTCATGACAATTTTGTTTTACTCTTAGATTTTTTGCCAGAAGACTGCTGAGAGGAAATCGCCTAAGAAATATTTTTTATATTTCATTTTGTTAATATCTGAGCCGGGGTTTGAACCACCAACGCAATACCTACTAGACTACGACGACTTTGCATCCCCAGTTGCTATGCGCGATAAATTTTGTGTGCCAAAAATTCTTTCACCTCAAGGTCCTAAGTAGTGAATAGCGAGAAAGACGATATTTAATGGTCTACTCTTCTTTCCTATCAGTACAGCTTCTGCAGAAGCTTTTGAAAGGCTTTTTCAGACTTTGGACGTGTATGCCTAAGGGCCAGAGTCATATTAGAACTACAACCAGATGGTTTCTAGATACATTTAACCCATTAGTGGATGAAGTTCCCTGGCTACTCTCCTTCTATAATTTTCATCAATTATTAATAAAAATGATGTGATTAAATAGTCTAAAAAACATTTTATTCAAAAAAATTTATAGTTTTGGAGTTATAGACCGTCCGTTATAACGGACACTGCGCACTAGGTACACTTGGCGTATGATAAATTTTAAAGAAATCTTAGGGATAAAAGCCTTTTTAATATTTGTTGCAAATAAATTTTGTTTTATTTCCACACTATCCACATCAATTTTCAATTTTAGAATATTAATAAGGTTGTTTCTACCATCATATCGTGCATATGCCATCAATTTCATCATTCGCAAACCTCTGGTACATTTGATACCATACGCTTCAAGGTAAGAATTAGGAAGATTTCGACGAATAATGTGAAGAGACACACATGTCAGACCATTGTTATGATACTACAGACGTTCGTTTGAAACAGCTAGTCTTAAAGAAATAGCAGATGCGATTTTCTTCATGCTCATCATCACTTTTATAGCCATCTTGATCAGAATCGGATCCACCTAGTGCGGGAATAGTTTAAATTGGAATATCATTGAGCTAACTTCGACTTTTTCTTACCCTGTTCGGAATTTTCGTTTTTTTACAAATTGATATTCCACATTTTGCATAAAACGCAACACTCAGATCGAAATTTTTGAACAGAATGTAATAAATCTTGTTTCGTTGGAATGTCAGCAACAACATATAATACTTGTTATTTAGAATTTAAAATTTTTGGAAGTGGTATAGTAGAAAATTGGAGCGTCCGTTATAACGGACACTGCGCACTAATGGGTTAAACCAAATCGAGTCCTCTAAGTGCATGATTTATCTGTTTATTCAACAACTTAATACATTTTTCCGTTTTTCCTTTGCGAATAATTGAACTCGGTATAAGATCAATCATTTGCCGATCAATCGTGATCCCGAACTATTAATATAAATATGCAATCTTTACTTTAGCCCACTTTAATGCAATTCTTTGTTGGGTTATTTCAAACAAATAAAACTTACGTACGCACAAGTTTAAATACTTTGGTATTTTTTGTATAACATTATGACGTAGTAAAAATTTCATTCATATTCAGTACAGAATACATAGTTAAATTATTGGGGAAATAATTACGAATTTTGTTTGTGTTTAAAAGCAATTCCATACAAATTTTTAATCTATTCGCATCAAAAAAAAAAAGGTGTGTCACTGGCATGAAATTAAAAACTTTGCTTTGAATAAAAAAGTTCTGTTAACGATCTTAACACGGGGTTTTTGAAAATCCGGGGAAAAAATCCCTTCAGTCAGGATTACGATCTAGCTTCTGACATCTCTTATGTTGTCTTATCGGGATTTATAAGTAGTATTTAAAGCGCGTAGTATTTAAACAGTGTAGGTAATAAGTATACTTACACTGAATGAAGAAAATTAAATTCAAGAATTTTTCGTCTCTTAAAATCAATACAGTTAGATCTAAAAGTAAATACATACATATACATACATAATTGGTCATTACAACCCTCCAGTCAGAACCACATATGTAGTGTGTGTTAATTTTATACATAAGTGGACGGACCTACAGTTTAAAATCGACTCCGATAGACATTTTTTGAGAAACTTTTCATTGCAATTTTATTTACGCTCAGAGTTTTTACGAGAACACTGCTGATAGTAAGTCGCCGAATAAATATTTTTTCATATTTTGTTTTGTTGGAGATGTCTGACCTGGGGCTTGAACCGACACACTACCTACGGCGACTTTATAGCCTCCAGTTGCTGTCCAAAAAAATCTGTTATCGGACTTAATATACTAAGTTGACGGTAATAGTTCTTGCGGCGCTATCCTCAGAACAACCCCAACTCTGACATTTTGAAAAATAATTTTCTTCGATGACCTCCTGCCGGCCGTCATTGCTTGAAAAAAAACACACCACATGAGAGGTATGCGAAGTTAGGGCATAATCATAACTAAAGTGTTGTTAATGGCAATTAATGTTTGTATGTATGATTAGCTAAAATCTGAGGCGATAGGTGACCGTAAGTTTGATCTCATAACCAGTGCCTTTCGTCACCTAAAAGTCATGACTGGTATTGACAAAAAAATAGAAAAGCAGCCAAAACTAACAAAACGTGAAACCAATTGGTGGCCATATTAGGAATAATTGAAACGTAAATGCTAAATCGCTATGCTACAATAATAATTTGTTCATAAAGTCTTCATGATTTAAAAAGGGGCGGAAAATAGGCAAACAAAACAGTTATCTATATTGCCTCCATCCATAAAAATAGGCTTTCGAAAGTAAACCTTGCCTTATTAATGCAACTGGCAGCATCTGCTGATGAACCCCCGGATTTATCAATTATACTGCCTAGATAGCAGAAAGACTCCACATCAACAATTTCCTTGCCGTATATTAGGAATTTTTGTTCTGCGTTAGCATTTAACCTGAGTGTTTTGGTTTTGTGGATATTAATCTTCAGTCCAACTATTTTTGCGGTTTCACTAATTAGATTAAGCTTCGACTGCGTGTCGGAGAAAGAATGCATAGTCCAGGGCTTCCAGTTTATCTTGCAAACCCTATGTAATCCCTCTCCTATGACTTTAGCTTGTTGACTTTTGCATCACTATATTGAGGACAAAATTAAAGAGTAGTGGTGATAACACATAACCTTGGTGGACTCCGGTTTTCCCATATCATAACATACATACATACATCAGGATTAGGACCTAGCTTTTCACACCACTTATGTTGTGTGTGTTAATTTTTCATACATGAATGGCGAGACCTAAAGTTTAAAGTCGATTCCAAATGACTTTTTTTAAGAAACTAGCCGAAGAAATACTTTTTTTTTTGTATTTCATTTCGTTCGAGATGTCTGGCTGGGGATTGAACCATGGCCTCACGTCTAATAAGCTAACATACTACGCACTACACTACGACGACTTCTCGGGCTAACGGATTATTGCAAACTGAGAAATGTTCTGTTGTCTGATTTGTGTATTTTTGGACATAAAAAGTGATCTGTTTCGAGGAACTTCCGCGGAAATTCGAACTTCGGACTTTGAAGTGTGAATGTAAATGTTTTTGGCATATAAATGAGTCCTTTGCCCTTTTATAAATGAGATATGACTGATGCCCGTGTTCTTAGGTTTATACATACATAATTGGCCATTACAACCCTTCAGTTAGGTTTACGGCTTCTCGCTCTTAGGGTTGTATTTCATACTTTGCTTTCATAGGCTTTTTCCATATTACAAGAGAAGAATTTTATTTTTGTAGACATTGTAGTACTTAGAAAATTTTTGCAATTAAATTAAACAAAATTACTCATAAAGTGAGTGAGTAACACGCCGGTCAAATGTAAAAACTTACGTTGAAACATATCAACGAAATTCTATGTATTTTAGAATTATTTAAAAAAGAATTAACTTTTAATGAATAATTTAAAAACCAAAAGTGTTGTATACCATATTGAGCAGAATTGAATTTAAAAAAGTAGAAAAAAAACGGATTTATTTATGGAATTTTTTGTTTTGTTTGGAATTTAAATAATTAATAAAAAAAAAAAAACAAATAAATTTTACGTCACTATTCATTTAATAAACAAATACAACGGAAGTCGATTTATAAATAATAAAACCATATGAATAATATTCTTACAATATAAGATACGTAATCATTGGAGACTTTACTTGATGGAAGATTTTCTATTTCGATTTCTAAACTTTTCCTTAACAACAAAACCTATTAATTGAACATCTTGTTGTAAACTTTTCAACTGTAATTAATAAAAAAAAAATCCTTTTAAAAATGACTGTAACTACAATTAGCATAGAGGGACATTAATATTCGTTTTATTAATTCTATTAATTAAACGTTTTAATGGTAAACATTATTACCTTAGTTCAGAAGGTATTATTAATTTTTTATTATTTTTTTTTTCTACTCAAAATGCTTAAAGCCTTAAAGCAAATATATTTTAAAACAATAAAAATTCAATATTAAACGTACGGAAATAAACAATATTGTATTCGGTAATCATTAAAAAATTAATGAATGAATTCATTCATTTATTTAATTCCATTTAATTAAAATGTTATAAGACATTCAAATACTACAGGTCTTGAAAGTTGTAATTAATATTTCGTATACAATAAATGTCAGTTTATGCTAAAGAAGAGATTAAAGATGATGAAGATGATGTTTATTTTTATTACACAATTTTTTTTTGCAACAATATAATTGTAATGTGTTATTAATTATATGTATTATTTATAAGGTCATATTTTACTCTAAAACATTTTAATTTAGATTACATTTTAATTATAAGGTCTTTGCTAAAAACTTGGCTTTAGTTCTAATGGCAAGGCCATTATATAACAGAAAAACTTAGCAAGAAACTATAAAAGGAGGTTAAAGATCAATAATTTTATTATGTATTTAAAATACTTAATTTGAAAAATTTTAAGGAATTTGAAAAGTTTCGTACATCAGCACTCGCTTCATACTATCTTCATACGAGAAGTCGATTATAAACATGGGAAAAGGAATTACTTATGAGCATATTTGTTTATACTATATCGCTAGCTTTTAAGACCTCAAAGTGAACTTCAAAATAAACATATCAAAACTATACACCTTTCCTTTAGCACTGAGTTTTAACGTATGTTTCTTTTGTTTTTTAAATAGGCAAACATATGAAATTAGTACGAAGGTTCTTTAGGACGAGACTCATTACTGTAATAAATTTTCCTAATTCGCTAGTACAATAGACATTGAAATTTTTTAATTCGCTTAGTTTTAAGTCATTGACTAATTAAAAAAGTACCATTGAAAAGTACTTTTTTGGGTACTATTTTAAAAAAGTACTTTACTGAAAACAATTTACAATTTAAAAAATAAAATTTTTAATACCCTTTACTATTTATGTTATGAACCCATTTTTAAAATGTGCTTCTTTGAAGAGTACTTTTTTGAGTAACATTTTAGAAAAGTACTTTTTACTGAAAGCAATTTATAATTTAAAAAAGTCTAATTTTTAATACCCTTTACTATTTATGTTATGAACCCATTTTTAAAATGTACTTCTTTGAAGAGTACTTTTTTAAGTACCATTTAAAAAAGTGCTTAATTGAAAACAATTTATAATTTAAAAAAATCAAATTTTTAATAACATTTGTTGTTATGAACCCATTTTCAAAATGTACTTTTTTGAAAAGCACTTTTTAAGTACCATTTAAGAAAGTACTATTTTAAAAAAGTACTTTACGGAAAGCAATTTATAATTTAAAAAAATTAAATTTTTAATAACATTTGATATTATGAACCCGTTTTAAAAATGTACGTTTTTGAAAAGCACTTTTTAAGTACCATTTAAAAAAGTACTATTTTAAAAAGGTACTTTAATGAATACAATTTATAATTTAAAAAATAAAATTTTTAATAACATTTGATGTTATGAACCCATTTTAAAAATGTACTTCTTTGAAAAACACTTTCTTAAGTACCATTTAAAAAAGTACTATTTTAAAAAAGTACTTTACTGAAAGCAATTTATAATTTAAAAAAATCAAATTTTTAATAACATTTGTTGTTATGAACCCATTTTCAAAATGTACTTTTTACAAAAAGTACATACTTTTTCTTACAAAGCATCACATATGTTGAAAAATGTCCTTTAAATAATACCTTTTTAAAAAGTACCTTTTCTAAAATTGCATTTGAAACGACTAAAAAGACCTAAAAATGTAGCTATTTAAAGAAGTGTTTCTAAAAGCAGATCACACTTAATAGCAAACCGCAAATTGCAAGAATACTTAACACTGTTCCAATAGCAGAGAAGCTAAACATTACACGAAAAACTTTTTAGAACCATTTGAATAAAGCTGAACACTTCCAGAAGGGTCAAATATAAAAAACTAAGGGTGTTTTTTTATAGAGGACTTTAAGTTTGCATTACCTTTCAAGATGGCGACCGATTTAACAGCTGTCAAGTGATTTATTCTCAGTTTGGTTTGGCAATTTATCATGAATAGACTCACGCCTGAACAACGCTTGCAAATAGTGCAATTTTATTTCGAAAATAATGGTTCTGTGCGGAAAACATATCGCGCACTACGTCCATTTTATCGTCGACAAAATCGTCCATCAGAGCAGTTAATTCGATTAACCATGGAACGTTTTCGCACCACGTTTACTTTTATTGACAACTCGCATTCCCAGAGACGCTGTGCGGTGCGTACAGAAGAAGCTATTGCTGCTGTAGAGCGTAGCATTGAGGAAGACCCGAATGAGTCCATCAGTCAATGGTGATAGGTATAGAGCCATGATTACTAACTTTTTCATTCCTGAATTGAATAACCATGATGTCCAGGAGATGTGGTTTCAACAAGACGGCGCAACATGTCACACAGCTCGTGCCACAATAGATTTATTGAAAGACACGTTTGGTGACCGCCTAATTTCACGTTTTGGACCTGTGAATTGGCCTCCAAGATCTTGTGATTTAACACAGCTAGATTACTTTCTGTGGGGCTATGTAAAGTCATTGGTCTATGCGGTAAAGCCACAAACGCTTGACCATTTGGAAGACAACATTCGCCGTGTTATTGCCGATATACGGCCACAAATGTTGGAAAAAATCATCGAAAATTGGACGTCCAGCCGTGGCGGTCATATGCCAGAAATCATATTTAAAATGTAACGGATAAATAAAATTCATGTCAATCGAATAATCTATCGTTGTTTTATTGCAACTTAAAGTTCTATACCTCTATAAAAAAAACACCCTATATTTATTTTTAGATCTAACTGTATTGGTTTCTTAAATTTAGTGTTCTTCATTCAGTGCAATTATACTTATTACCTACACTGTTACGCTTTAAAATACAGTCAACCCTCCTATAACGCGGTGAGTGCGTAAGGCTAATTCGTAGAGCGTTCTATGGAAACCATCTACCGCGTTGTATGGAAACCGCGCTATAAGAAACTTGGAATTGGAATTAATACAAATCACATCATTCGTACCGCGTTATATGGAGACCAAGGACAAGATAAATTATAAATAATTTTTATTGAATTAAAGAGTTCCAACAAAAACAAGAAACACTTTTGTAAAATTATGTAATTTTTCAACAAAAGATCCTTACCGTCAGATATGAATTGCAGAAAATTTTTTTTAGAAAAATTTGCTCACCAACAAAACGTATGTATGTACTGTGAAAGAGCTCTGAAATGACTGAGAAAACTAAACATGTTGTTTACATACCTTAAAGTTAAGTAATAATTAATAATCGTAATGATTAGTAATTTGATTACATTTTTTTGTAATTGTGAAATAATGATTACAATTACGATTATTTTTTGGTTTTAATTGATTACATTTACAATATTAATAATTGATTACAATTACACAAAAAATATGTAATCAAAAAAATAATCAGGATTACCGGCGATTGGTCTAAATAATCAAAAAGAATCAAAAGTTATCGAAAAGTAATCAAAATTGTTATCAATAAATTTTGAAGGTAATTATTGAATTGAAGGTTATCATTGAAAATAATTTGATTATTTTTGGATTACATTTAATTTCTTTTGAATTATTTTTAATAACCGCCAGTAATCTGTGATTATTTTGTAATCGTAATCAATTAGTAATTCGAAAAAATTGTTCGTCTATATACATATATAAAATGAATGTATGTAACTTATAGAATCGTAAACTATGCACCGGGGAAGGTTTCTAAGTTGGTATGACCTATTTCCGATAGCTGGCGCCACTTAAAATTACTAAAAATGATTTGAATCATAAACTGTGCAATTGATCATGTTATGATATTTAGCAAAGTTGTTGCGCATGAGCCGGGGTAGGTTTCTAAGTTGGTATGACCTACTTCCAATAGGTGGCGCCACTGAAAATTATTAAAAATGATTTGAATCATAAGCTGTGCAATTGATCATGGTATGATATTTATCAAAGTTGTTGTGCATGAACCGGAGAAGATTTCTAAGTTGGTATGACCATTATCCGACAGATGGCGCCACTGAAAATTACTAAAAATTAATTAAATTGTAAACTGTGCATTTGATCATGATATGATCTTTAGCCAAGTTATTGCGCATAAGTCGACGGAGGTTTCTAAGTATGTGCGATTGATTTTCGATAGATGACGCCACTGAGAATTATTCAAAATGAATTGATTCATAAGCTATACATTTGATCATGTGTTGATCGAACAAATACCAGACATTATAGGATTCATCATTTATGATTTTAATAACATTTAGTGTAACTCATTCCTGTAAAATGTCAATCACAAATTTGAAACATTTTAATTTTGGAAAATTTCTAAAAATGCTGTTGCGTTCAATTGGATTGGGTACATTGTGAGATTCTAATAAATTTAAACGCACTTCGTTCCCGTGCAATCATGCATCCAGAGCGACAAGCAATTGGTCGACCTACACCTCAAGCACGGAAAAGAAAAGAGCATTACGAGCCTCAGAATCAGATGGGCAACGAGCATTGGGAATGGAAAATCTTCGAGTACATGCTGCGGAGACCCGTTTTGCAGTAATCACTTGAACAACGAGAAGTGAGATTATAAGCTGATCGAATACGTACTACTCAGGCCTGTTCGTCTGAGTCATCTAATTTCAGCTTCGCATTATATATAAACCGCATTCTGAGAGTATTGCGTTATAGCACGGTTGACTGTATTTACTTTTAGATCTTACTGAACGTGGTTTTAAGAGAAGAAAAAGATGTGTTTAAACTTCATAAATTTAATTTTATTTAAAATACACATAAAAATTAGAAAAAAATTTATAAGTATTTACTGTAAACATACTTTTTACCTACACTGTTACGCTCTAAAATACTACTTAAAAAACCCGATAAGACAAGAAGGAAAAATAGAAAATCTAATTGAATATTAAACGAATAAGCAAATAAAAAAAAAAGCCAGAAATACTGTCTGTGTGTATTATAATTATTGGATTTATTCAAGAGGAACATTATATTGTAAATAATTTTATATTCGATTGTTTTAAAACTTAAAAATTTTACGATTTTTTTTTTTTGTTTTTTTTTTTTTGTTATTTTGCAAAATAGCAAGAAAAAACGCAAAATATTTATTAGAAAAATATTAGCAAATACATAATAAAATTATATACTAAAAAACAACAACAATAATAACAATAGCAAAAAACAAAAACAAATAAAATACTTACGTTATAAGCATGATGTGTAATTTTTATTTAAAAATTTATTTGTGTATGAGTGTGTTTGTTTGTTTTCTTTTATATTAAAAAAAAATTATAATTATTTTTTTCTTTTTTTTCACTTTTTGGCTAGTTGGACTTTCTAATAAAAACGAAAAAAAAACAATGAAAAATTGAAATTTAAAAAAAAAAATTACAAATAAACGTAAAAATAAAAAATAATTTAAAAAAAAAAATTAAATAGAGCTTCAATTTTAATTGATAAAAATCTTTAGAATTAAAAATTATATTTTCAAATTATTTATATGTTATTGTTATTGTATTATTTTTAATTTTTTTTCTGTAATTTTTTATTGCCCGGCAATAACAATTAATTCCGTTAAATAAACATTTCCAGCTGCAAAGAGAAGAAAAGAAAAGGGAAAGAAAAAACAAAAATTAATTTAACCACGTTTAATAAGATTTATGGTCCAGCCAAAACTGATAATGACAATTATTTTTGGCGGTTAATTTCATTCCTAATAAAACAACAAACCATTGGCATATTCTAAGAGACACATTAAAGTTTTAAAAGAAAATAAAAAAAAATTTTAATTAATTTTTTAAATTTTTTATTACGATTTATGATACAATTTCCAGCTACAGCCCTTTTATTGCTTAATACGTATGTTTTTAAAACATTCCCTTACTAAAATGAATAGTTGGAATAGAGTAAGACTAGGCTCTAAGGGACTAAAACACACAGTAGAATTAGATTCAAGTAAACAAATCAATCAAGTAACCAAATTTTTTAAAAAAAATTTATGCTCCTTGATAACAAAAATTAAAGGAAAAATTGTTTTATAAAAGGTACTTAAATGGTACCTTTTTTTGGTTTCTTAAAACAATCTATAAACACCAAAAATGTGCTACTTGTAAGACTCTTTTTTTAAGACTATTTTAGAGACACTCTTTTTTAAAAAAGGTACTTTAAAGGTACTTTTTTGTTTCTTAAAACAATCTATGAACATCAAAAATGTGCTGCTTGTACCATTGTTATTTCTATGATAACAAAAATTGAAGTAAAACTTATGTTATAAAAGGTACTTACATAAATGGTACCTTTTTATTTCTATAAACAATAAAAAAGTTCTGCTTGTAACAAAACTTTTTTTTATAAAAGGTACTATTTTTAGGAAATTTTTTTATAAAAGTTACTTTAATGGTTCTTTTTTGTTTCTTAAAACAATCTTTGAACACCAAAAATGTTCTGCTTGTAACATTCTTATTTCTTTGATAACAAAAATTAAAGCGAAACTTTTTTAATAAAAGGTACTTACATAAATGGTACCTTTTTATTTCTATAAACAATAAAAAAAATTCTGCTTGTAACAAAACTTTTTTTATAAAAGGTACTATTTTTAGGAAAATTTTTTATAAAAGGTACTTTATTGGTACTTTTTTGTTTCTTTAAACAATCTATAAACACCAAAAATGTTCTGCTTGCAACATTCTTATTTCTTTGATAACAAAAATTGAAGAAACCTTTTTTTATAAAAGGTACTTAAATGGTACTTTTTTTGTTTCCTAAAACGATCTATAAAAAACAAAAAAGTTCTGCTTGTAAGATTCTTTTTGAAGACTATTTTAGAGAAATTTTTTTCATAAAAGGTACTTTAAATGTACATATTTTTTGTTTCTTTCTTCTATGAAGAATTTTAGGAAATTTTTTTTATGAAAGGTACTTTAATGGTACTTTTTTATTTCTTAAAAATTCTACGAAGAATATAAAATTCTTTTTTGAAGTTTTCTTTTTATTATAAAAAAAAAGTACTTTTTTTCTGTACCTCTTACCGCTCTGCCTATTATTCTAGCATCTCCAGTACTTGTGATGAATTGCTTCAATGTCAACGACTTAAATGCTGACATGTTTTATTTTTATTTTCTTTTTATTTTTATTTGTTCTTTAATTAAAAAAATAAGTTTTAATTTTTATTTATTTTGTTTGCTTTTTTACAATTTTTTTTTATTTTTTTTTGCGACTTGAAATTTGTCATTTTTTAACATTAAATGCTGACTCAAGTAGTTTATTTGGTACTTCAAAACTATTGTCAACAATAAAAACAAAATCATTTTTTAAATTTTTTTATTTTTTATTTTAGTCTCTGGTTATACAGACGATAAACTACAGCATTGACCGTAACAAGGTTTTCATGAAAAAAAAAAAATTTTTATTTTTGTTTATTTCTGAAAAATTTTTCAAATTTTCAAAACTCTCCGTATTTTCCAAAAAATGCTGAATTAATCACTGTTCTGTGAACATGACGTCAATTAAAGTTTATTAATTAAGTTTTGTTTTATTACCGTTTTATTGCGGGATCAGCTATTTTTGACCCGTAGATTAAGGTTAACAGCTGACTCAGTGAAGCTAAGCATGAATTGATATATGGACTGTGGACTGTTGGAATGGAAGTTGTTGGATAAGATGTAATATTAAATTTTATTGAAATATTATTTTATTTAAAATTTTAGTATGCCATAGACTAGCATTCATAGATTTTAAATTTGATTTTAATTTAGAAAAAGTCAAAAATAGTGCTCTGCAGAAAGTAAGTTCCATATATTTGGTTTCAAAATTGCTTGGCCTAGCAAGACTAACAGCTATTAAATATCATTCATTTAAAATAACATTTACGAGAATCATTTGACCATATAAAAACGTCTTGGGCATCATCGCAATGCTGAAACTGCTGAAAATATCGCTTATATGAGAAAAAGTGTGGCGTATAATCGAAATTTAACGATTCCTCGGCAATTGTAGCAATCGAGATTATCAGGATTACGGTCTAGCTGCTCATTATAGAACATTTTATTTCTAAATTTTGCATCTCTATCCATATAAAATCCAACTCAACCCACAATTATATCCTGATGACCATTCTCAACGCCGTATATAAGCTGACTTTGAAAACAACATTTTCTGCAGCTATGAAGCCCATTTTTCACTCGGTGGCTGTTAGCTCGAATAACCCAGATGCAAATTTTAAAAAGCTCTTGGCATTATGGTTTATACTCTAATTTTTCGAAAATCGCACTGGCTATGGTCGTATGAAAAACATCTTTTTGTGTCTTGTCATTAAAGATTAACTGAACTGGATGGCATGTGATTTCAACAAGACTTTGCCATGAACCATAAACATTACCGATTTTAACTTTATTATATTACATCTCGTCTTGATGCCGTAAATTGGCCGCCAAAATCATCCAAATTGATGCTTTTTTTTATGGAACATAACTATACGCAACCAATCAACATTTCGTCATCACTGAAGTACTGTTTGAGATGTACAAAAAAAGCGTTCGAAAACTATCTCAAAGGCATTAACTGCTGTAGTAAATCTAGAGACGATATTGGTTAGATGTATTGCATATGGAGGTTAAGAACTTTTGCTCATCGAATCCTACTCTTATTCCAGAGATGGGTTCTACCTAATCTCACTATATTTAAAAGCGATTCGAGATGAATGACTGAAGTCAGAGTTTACTCTCAAGACAGATGAATGTCAATCCATTAATTCAAATGAAAAATTACACACAATTGCTGCTGTCATCTAAAAGTGGATGAACAGTATGAGAAGTTAAAAGGAAAAATTGTCATAAAGCAAGCTAAGAAATCTAATCTAATTGTACAATGGAACGGAGTCTTAAAGTCTGCCTAAATTTAAACAACTCGTAGAGAATGATAAACGGCACTTAACACCAAAAACTGAAGTTGGATTTATTTTTCGTATTTAATTCCAAATTTTAAAAAGATACGTTCGGTGTAAACCCTAGTTCCGGCATTTCCAACTAAACGAAATATGAAAAAAACTTCTCTCAGCAGATTACTGGCAAAACATACATAAACTTGTCCTAAAAGTATTCTCAAAAATCTGTCGTTCGGAGTCGTTTTTAAACTTTAGGTGCCTCCGCTCGCGTATAAATTTAAAATACACAACATAAGAGGCATATGAAGCTAGGTCGTAATCCTGATTGAAGGGTTGTAATGACCAATTATGTATGTACATAGGTATGTGTGGCTATCATCTAAAACTGGATGGTTAGTATGAAAAGTAAAAAAGAAAACGGTACCAGGACGAAAGATAAGAAATCGATTTGCAAATGGAACGCAGCCTACCTAAATTTAAGCGACTCTTTGAGAAAGAGAATCGACACATGACCAGAACAGCTGACGTTTCGAATTTTATAAAGATATGTTTGACTAAAGTTTCTTACATTCAGAAGCGGTTTATACTGCTTTACAGTTAAGAAAAAATTTAAAAACGTGGTAAATGTATTAATTATGAGGCGATAACCTACTGGTTTACACAGGGCTATAGGAAAACCCATGGATTGTAAATTAATAACAGTGGGTGTTTCATAATGAAGTCACCGCGGTCTAGTAGGTAGTGTGTTGGCTTATTAGACGAAAGGCCCGAGTTCGAATCCCAGGTCAGGCATCAAAACGAAAATATTTCTTCGGCGACTTCCTCTCAGCAGATTTCTGGCAAAAACTCTGAGAGTAAAAATTGCCATGAAAAGCTTCTCAAAAAATCTGTCGTTCGGAGGCGACGTTAAACCGTAGGTCTCGCCACTCATGTATAAAATTAACGCACACAACATGAGTGGTGTTGAGAAGCTAGGTCGTAATTCTGACTGAAGGGTTGTAATGGCCAATTATGTATGTACATATGTATGGGTGTTTCATAATATTAATTATTGTAAAAACACTAGCCGCCTTAAACATATCAGTTCATTTCTCTCCCTTTTTACCGGTAGTTATAGTATCTACATTGCTTTGACTTTGTATTAAAGGATAACAAGTAATCATATTGAGATTTTCAAGCATTATAATTAAACTGTTCGTGTTTAATTAAGTCATTAATTATTTTGAATGAATTAAAATTAAAATAATAAAAAAAAATAAAAAAGTTTTGTAAAGAACTTAATAAAGGTCTTGTCTATTATATGATATGCTTATGATACTTATTTTAACCGGTTTTTTTATGGAACATAAGATTTGTTTAAACCAATTAATTACAAAATCAAATCATTTTTATTTAACCTTAATATGTATATATGTATGTATACGATACGGTATTGTATTATGTATATGATATTAACAAACAGGTAAATAATAATAATAATAATAATGTTAATAATAATTGTTGCGTTTATTACAATGATTATTACCTAAAAGTTGTCTGGAATTTCGCAAAATTTTCAACAACACTTGTTTGCAATGATTGATGAAACATTTTTTTTTTTTTTTGAAGAGAAATTTATTTCAAATTAAATCACTAGTACTTGTATTACTATTATTATTATTATTACTATTATTTTTATTATTATTAATATTGTTGCGTTATTTATTTAAAAAATTACTTTTTTTTTCTTGTGTTTGTTTGTTTGTTTACTTTTTACATTAACTATGAGTACATCATCAAGTACATACATCATGATCAACATGATCATTACTAGTAACGTACATAATCTTAATCTCACACCACCATGTCCATAAACTTTTAATAACGCATCCATCCTCTACTCTATTATTATCAGATTTTGCTTGAGTTTACTTAACTTAAACACGGTTTTAAACATGATTATCATCGTCATTATGATGATGATGATCTGTTTTATAATTAAAACACGAAAAAAAAATTGTTGTTATTATTTTAGTTGTTATAATTCAGTTGTTTTTTTTGTTGTTGTCGTCTTTAACGTAATATTTGTTGAACAAAAAAAAAAACCAAAAAAACATGGCTTAAACAGCCCAGTATTTATTGAATGCATCTGTATGCGTGCGTATGCGTTTTATGTGCCAAGGTCATTAAATAAATTTATTATTTTTGGTTTTTTCTGCTTTTGTTGTTGTTATTTTCTGTATATTAATAATAAAAAATTGAATGCATTTTATTTTGTGAATTTACCCATTGTGCACAAAGAATTTCATCAGACATTTCCATGATTTCATTGAGGCTATTAAACTTTACTGGTGATAATAACGTGTTTTGTTTTGTTTTTGGAAATAAAAAGAAAAATTAACAATAAGTCTACCTCGATAATTGCTGCCCCGCTCAGAGTACTTTCTATTGGTATAATACGTTTATAGCTTGATAAACTGTTAGCCTAACTTGAACTTTGAACTTTGCTCCTCGTTACCGACTGATAATAGATTATATGGTCTCCATCTAAAAGAGGGCTTAGAAACCCAAACGAAATGAAACGAAAAGCTTCAATTTTTTTTTGGAATTATTCACCGAAAGCTAGAAATTGAATGCAAAAATGGTCTGTGACAGCAGATACTCGTAGAAACTCTCGGATCACTTCAGTATCTTCCAGGCAGCAGTCACAGCTGTGTTCATGGCCATCAAATAGCTGTTTATTAGCAGAATATTTCTATATAACATACTGATCTATTCGGACATCCAAATTGCAATAAAGCAAAATATCATAACAACACGTCAGATAATCCATAAATGTTGAGTATTTCTCAAGGGATATTGGAAAATGTTTTGGAGATCTTAATCTCTTGACACCCTAGATATAGGAAAGTGATCAGAACGGCACCTACAGTAGATCTAACTCTATGTGACCTGCCCATAGCGATACTTTTACTCACTATAAAGCCGTAGTCCAATAAGTAGTGTGTTGGCTTATTACATATGAGGGCGCAGTTCAATCCCCAGGTCAAATATCTTCAACAAAACGAAAAAAAAAAAAAAAAATACTTTCTCCGCGACTTCCTTCCTCACAATAGATTTCTGGCAAAAACTTTGAAATTGCCATCAAAAATTTCCCCAAAATTTTACATGTATGTATAAAAAATTAACACACACAACATAAGTAGTGTGAGAAGCTAGCCCGTAATCCTGACTACAGGATTGTAATAACCAATTATGTGTGTATGTATGTCTGTAACCATCCAATCTAACATTACCTTGGGTCAATAAATGTTTCACAATTGTTCAAATTCTATCGTCTATATAATATTATATTAGTTGTGGCTGGCAGGATGAAAGCTGATCTTCTTCATTTAAATCGGTAATGCGTTTCGATAACAGGCGTTCCCGAGACTTGTCGTTGTCTTAAAAGTAGTACTAGGTAGTGTTGAGTTAATAGAGAGTAGGCCATTAAAAGTTTCTGAAAGATCTTTCGTTCGGACTCGAGTTGAAACCTTAGATCCCATCACTCATGTCACATTTCTTGACAAATTATTGCCAGGACCAGCTGTTAGAAACCACTTGGCCAAAATATTAATTGTGTTGACATCATTTGCCGTTTCTTATTAATCGTTAACATAACCAAACTAATTTCTAAATGTGTCACAATAAATATTTCAATTTTCCCATAATAATGCCTTCGACAGAAAATTCCTGGTATTTGTTTTTCATTTTCCACTGTCCATAATTTACTTTAATGGCTAGTGTGATTTAAAAATTATTCCTAAATAACGTGAATAATTTTTAAATAATTTTTCTTTCTTCTTTTGTGCATTCCATCCATTGTTACCAATTTACCACACATACAAAATTCTTTATTTTGTGTGCAAAAAATATTACAAAATAAATTTTGGTTTTTTGAAAAAGAAAAAAAAACATGATTTATCTGCTTGGAAATCACATTTCTTGTGGAGCTCTTTTCTTTCAAAAACTACTCCGTAACAATATAATAAATTTTCATAGTGAATGTATTCACTTACTTACTGCTATTGTTTGAAATTGTAAGTATTTGCCAATAACGAGTCACCTGTAAAACACCGTTTATAATGGTAATTGAAAAAAACAGAAGAAAAGAAAATTATATGAGAAATTCGCATTACAGTGATACTCCAAGAAGACGTTAAAAATTGCTTTTGTAACTTCAGCAAAAACTGAGGACCATAGGGTCCATATCAGAGATCAGTAATGAGTATTCAAAAAGATGGGTAAAATCGAATCATACTCTTAATTTCTGATGCTCATCAGAGCTAGCAATGAGTACTCAAAAAGATGAGTAAAATCGAATCATACGCATAATTTATGATACTTATAATTGATCAGAGATCAGCAATGAGTATTCAAAACGATGAGTAAAATCGAATCATACTCATAATTTCTGATACTCATCAGAGACCAGCAATGAGTATTCAAAAAGATGAGTAGATTCGAATCATACTCATAATTTCTGATACTTATACGTATTCATACTTATTTTAATATCATACTCATACTACTCATATTCAAAGTTTAAAGTACTCATCGTACTCATACTTAACAATATGCATGATGTTGTTGATTTCGACTCTCAATGACTCAACATGTACAAGAATCACACAAAATAAATATGATTCGCATACGAACACTTCAATACTCACTAGAAGGTTGTGTGTTGGCTATGCTTGCTGTCTTTGTATTTTTCTTCTAGACTGTAAATTTTGATGAATGATTCGAATCACTCGAATCAGTTATGAGTATTATAAGTATTTTTCTAAATTTATGAATCTGAATGAGTGGGCTTATGAATCGAACATATTTCGAAAGTTATGAGTTTTTTAACAACGTTGTACTCATACTCATTGCAACCTGTACTTATAAATCAATGTTGTAGTGAGTATGAATGAATCAGGGCAGTTAAATTTCCAAATTGTTGACTCATTTAAATTCAAAATTTCATGAGTGCTTATGGGTAGCGAAAAAAAACGATTCCATATAGAACTTCATATTATCTTTAGTCATAACATTTTAATTTTTTCTTTTACAAATTCTTGGGAAACAGTGTATTTTTTGTTTTCTATGAATTGTTAAAAACCATAACAATTTTTCTTTATATTTATTTTTTTTTTATTAAAAATATTGTAAAGCACTTGTTGTTGTAGTTTGTGGCTGCATATAATTTAAAATAAAATTAAAAAAAAAAGTTGCGAAATTTTTTTTTTTTTATTTCATACATTCAATCTACCGGTTGCTCTATCTAATACAGCAACAATACAAAAACAAAACAAAAAAAAAACCTAAAATTAAACAATTTAAAGCAAAGAGAAAAAAAAAACGTCGTCGTTGCCGAAAGAAGGAAAAGAAAAGATAAAAACGTCTGCGTTTTTATATGAAAGGTGGGTCAATTTTGTTATAAAATGAGGTCGAATTGTGTGATTTAAAGTTTGCAAACAACGAAAATATTTTCAAATTTGAAAAAATTAGCCACAAAAATTTTAGAAATTATTAATAAACCCGGCAAACAAGTAAAATTAAAAAATGTATGTATGTATGTATGTATTTAGAGTATAACGAAAAAAAGCAGTTGAATTATTTATTAAATAATATTTAATTTTTGTACTCAGTTTCGTTAACTTATAGCCTGAGGCTTCAAAAAAAATACAGAAATAATTAAGAAAATATTTCAATTGATACAAAAATTTTGTGTGGATATGATGATGCATGATGAATCATGAAAAGGAAATGTTTGTTTGTTTTCTTTGGTAAACTAAATTTCTTTTATCACGAACTAACAAAAGTGAGGTGTTGAGGCAATCAAAAGCTTACAAAAGAAGGATCATACAACAAGTAATTCCTACCAAAGCCTAAGAGTAGGTTTAGAGACCTTCTTTTCAAGCTAAAAAGACAACTAATCGGATTGCAGAAACTGAAGACTCATAACCCGATTAAATTTCATATCAAAAATAATATTTCAAGTTGCAAACAGCAATGGCGATACATTGATACCAGAGATCAGCAATGAATCGTTTTTTCGCTACTCATAAATACTTATGAAATTTGGAGTCAACGAGCGAGCGAGTCAACAGTATTGAAATTCAACTACTCTGATTCTCATTCGTACTCACTACAACATTGATTTATAAGTACACAGGTTGCAATGAGTATGAGTACAACGTTGACATCGAACTCATAACATTCAAAATTTGTTTGATTCATACGCCTACTCATTCAGATTCATAAATTTAGGAAAATACTCTTGTAATACTCATAAATGATTCAAGTGATTCGAATCATTCATCAAAATTTACAGTCTTAGTTGTTGTCGCATTTGCAAAAAAAAAAAACAGAAAGAAAAAGACAAAGACAGCAAGCAAAGCAAATAAACAGCCTTCTAGTGAGTATTGTAGTGTTCGTACGCGAATCATATTTACTTTGTGTGATTCTTGTAAATGTTGAGTAAAGCAAACACAACCTTCTAGTGAGTATTGTAGTGTTCATATGCAAATCATACTTATTTTGTGTGATTCTTGTAAATGTTGAGTAAAGGAGAGTCGAAATCACTAACATCATGCGTATTGTTAAGTATGAGTACGATGAGTATTTCAAACTTTGAATATGAGTAGTATGAGCATGCTATTAAAATAGGTATGAATGCGTATAAGTATCAGAAAATATGAGTATGATTCGAATCTACTCATCTTTTTGCTGATTGCTGATCTCTGATTGATACCACTACTAATAAGGCAGCGATGCTGTCTCCTTGCAAATAAGTCATGCATTGAGCATGTAAACACACTGCATGTGATTGCTGAATAACCGATTGAAGGGACGATGCCAATTTATTTAGGATTTATTAAATTCCACTTCTTTCGTCTTGGAGGAAGGCACTACTAATAGGTTGGATAAGGTCTTGCCATTAGCGCTTTCCCAACGTCGATATAAGCATCCGTTCATCAGCCGTAAACTGTCCCATAGTGCCCAATATGCTTTTGTAAGAGGACCTTCTCCGGATATCTCATTTCTTGTAGGTCGTTTATCCTTTTCCTTAGCTGCAAAGAGCATACAATGTTGCAACCTAGAGTTTAAAAGTATACTGAGTCCTATGATGTAGTAAACAATGGAATGCAAAGTTACTCCGAGAGTTGTTAAAACTTTGAACGATAATATCTCTTGCAGAATTCTGCCGTCTGGTGTGCACTGGAGTGCAAAAGTATTTCGAGAAAGCATTTCAACATCGTTAAATTCTTGTACGACAATACATCATACAGAACCATGTAGTCTGGTGTACACCACTTGTACACCACTCTGAGTATCTTGATTAAGCATGTTAAAGCATTTTGCGAGAAATCTGCTGAGATGAAGTCGTCGAAAAAATGTTTTTTTCATATTGTATTGGAAGTGACTGACCTCGGGTTTGAACCGTGGTCTCTTGTCTAATAAGCCAACACACTACCAACCTCAAATCTCTTCAGATTGTTCTCGAACTTGTAAAATGTGATGCAAAATAATTTTAAAATTTGCCACTCAAGAAATTTTGTTAAAAACCAATTTGTCATATTCGAGAATAAATTGTTGTTTGTTTGTAAAGCAAATAATTTTTGTTGCAATAAATAGATATTCAAATTGAAATGAATGCCATTGTTGTTATATAATAAAATAAATATAAGATTTCTACTTGTACTTGTGTGTAGCAAAACAAATACGAAATCAATTAGTATGTCTGTCTCAATGAACGAAAAAACCTACCCCCGCCCCTCATTGATAATAACAACAGCATTACTAAACAAAAATGTTCTTTGTCTATGAAAAATTATTTTGAAAAAAAGCAACAAAATTTTGTTTTTAGCAAAACGTTAATTTTCTTGTTAAGTCAGCAAACGACAATAACAATAACAACAATAAAGAAAAAAAATTTAATAATAATTCTTATTACCTTACCAGTAAGCAAAACCACAGAAATGTTTTTCGTTTTTCGCATTTAAATGATGCAAAAGAAAAACTCAACTTAACAGCCCCTCTCCGTCTGTCCTGGTTAAAATGTTGTAATCATTTGCAATGAAAATCACCATAACATTTGCAGTTGCAGCAACAGCAATAGCAACAGCAACTGTAAAAGTACTGCAACAATAGCAGCAGCTGCTGTAGCAGTAGCAGTAGCAGCATTATTATGTTATGCCACAAGTAGTATTACAGCTGCCAACCAACCAGCCAGCCAAAGAAAAAAAAGCTTTGAAAACGAAAGCCTTAACAAAAAAAAAAAACAACAACAAAACTCTCCTATACAGTAGCCTGTTTGAAAAGTGGTAAGACTAGTTGTTATTTTGGTCAAAATGTTGTAAACATAACAGCAAACAAAAACACATTTGGACACATGGACGGATGAGACAGTCAGATAAAACAGCAAACACAGTATGTGTCTTATGAGACAGTGAATCTGAGAGAGAAACAGTGAAAAAACAAAAACAAAAAACCCAGAAACACTTTTGCTGTTTATTGTGTGTAGCATGCAACAGGTTTTTTTTTAAATTTTTTTTTTCATTACTTCTATGGAATACGCCGGTGGTTTATATAAAAAGAAACAACAAAAACGAAATCTTATGATGATGTGTTATTGTAATCTTGAGATTGAGTGACTCAAGAGAATTTTACCAAGAGTGTAGATTGGATTATGTTGGCATAATGAATTACAAAAGAAATGGAAAACAAAATATTGGCACATATAAAAAGTAGCTGCGGCATAACGGGCAACTCGAATTCGTATTTAACAAATAAGTTTTCAGGTTTCAGTTTAATTGCAAACATTTCTTTAATTCGTGGCTTGTATTAATTATTACTTGGAGTCGAAAATCAAGAAACTGCTGAAGACACACCTCGTAACATTTGTAAAATGAGACGAAACCTCAATATTAATATTAATATTGTATGTGGAGATGCTAAGGTAATGCAAGCAGATGATCTATTTCGCTGCCTTTAATCTATTGAGTCTTCCCAATTTTTTTTTGCCATGACGACCTTCACAATGCCATAACCCTGTTCTTCCTTTCTCTACCTTGCCTTTCATGGAATATTGCTTTCCAAACTCCTATCCCCAAACCACAAAAGACTTTTTAAAACATAAGCAGCATGTAAGCTTTTCCCTTGGCAAGCTCGTCTGCCCACTTATAACATACATACATACATAATTGGCCATTACAACCCTTCAGTTAGGGCTATGAGCTAGCTTCTCACATCACCCATGCTGTGTGTGTTTATTTTATACATGAGTGGCGAGACCTACAGTTTAAAGTCAACTACGAACGACAAATTTTTGAGAAACTTTTCATGGCAATTTTATTTAGTTTTTGGAAGAAAACTGCTGAGAGGAAGTCGTCGAAGAAATATTTTTCATATTTCATTTTGTTCGAGATGTCTGACCTGAGGTTTGAACCGTGTCCTTACGGTCTAATAAGCCAACACACTACCTACTAGACTGCGGTGACTTTAGGCAAGCTCGTCTGCCCACTTATAACATATTAAGCTTGAAATTATTCCAATTCTTAATGAATGTTCTTTGAGTGTACGATAACCGGTCGGAAGGACGGCTACTATACGTAGTTCAGGTTTTCATCTCTTCTTGCGCGAAGGTTACCCATTCAAGTTGCTCTTCCTATTCCACAGAAACGTTCTGGTGCCATCAGCTGTTGAAAACTCCTTTCCTGGTAAGCTCATATGCCTGCTTATTACCTTAAATTCCTACGTAATCTGGAATATGTGAGGGAATGATTCTATTTCGCTTGCTGAGCTGATTCATACCAATTTCAAGTCAATCTCATAGGACTTTAGTGTTCGAATGGGAGCCTGCTTGTCGAATAGCATTAATATTTTCCGTTCAAGACCTACTAAGCAAATCTTTCGATGGCGTGGAAAATACTGAAAAAAATCATGCCGGAGTATCATCCGTCAAGCACCATGGATAGGTAGGTTGGAGTGTTAGCCAAAAACTCACTTGAGCATGCATAGCGGTCCGTTATGACACCACTGGTAAACGCAGTCCCTGTGCTGACCAAGTTCCACCAAACTAGGGAACTTTATGGTAAGCGCAAGGGCTGCACATAAAAAGCACGACTACCCTACGCTGGAAAACCATCCCGAAAGTTTGATAAACGAAGCTATATCCTTGACTTCAATGGATGATAGCTCCGTCAAGCTGACAAGGGTTGGAGGGTTGGATCTGCACCTTGCAAGAGATGGGAATTGACAAATAAAGTGAATAACGGTCTCCTCTTCCTCAGCGGATCTGCACCTACAACAAAAGTCGTTAGATGGGAGCTGCATTCTTTTCGCGTGTCTTGCCATAACACAATGACCTGTAAGCATCGCCACTGTGATCGAGATGATGGCGAAGCAAGGCCGACAGATAGCTACCAATATCTGAAGCAGTACAATATAGTACCAAGAATAGTACCACTGTTTCACACAAGAAGTTTTCGTAATACACCGAATAAATAATGTTGAAATCAACAAGTTTTTTAAGGATATTCTCAGTATAGTCACTCGATATCAATAGTTCTTATATTAGTTTAGTTATACGGGCGACATATCTTTATGGTGCTCAATGACAATGTACCCATTTTTACAAAAAAAAAATATTTTTCTTATTTTTTACTTACTTTAACTAATTCTTCTAGGAAATGGTGTAGTTAATGAGTGTTTTATTCTTCTTGTTGTTGTGGTGTTTCTTTTTTAAATGTCCACCACTTTAGTGGCAATATTTAATGAAAAACACTTTTTTATTTTTGTTTTCTTTTTTTTCCAGTTTTAAATCGAGTTGCAGAGCCATAACTATAAAAACCCGATTTATTTCAAATACCTGCTGAGACTACATATATTTTCTTTAAAATTATCTTCTACTCACTCACTCACTCACTGATTAAAATCTAACTCACTCACTCACTCACTTACACTCTATTCTGGTTTTTAAAATTCAATTTTTTTTTTGTTTTTTTTTTTAGAGTGCCATTCCCCCTCCCAAAAGCTTAATGAAATGAAATAGAAACGCTTTATTTGTTGTATGCAATTTGGGGAATTATGTCATCGGAAAAACCAAAAAACAACAACAAGAGTAATAATAATAATAATAATTTTCAAGAAATATTTGTTTTTTCTTGTTTTTTTATTTAATACTAGTATGTCAACATACAAGAAATGACTGACTGACTGAGTAACTGAATAACTGACTGACTGACTTATTGTATATGGAAACAAGCGATTATATGAACACTCTCTCATATATCATATGCTGTCGGTGGTGGACACAGACAACGACACAGAAACCTATAAAAAGTTAATGTTGAGGTAGGCAATGGGAACAAACACGAGAGTGTAATAGTTTTCAGTTTTCATTTCATTTTTCATTTCATTTTTTATTGGAGTTTTACAACATTGTAATAAAAAAATAAAAAAACAAGAAATAAAGGAAAGAAAAATGTATGAAATAAGAATAGTACGCTGAGGTATTGATTTTCAAATGACGGCATTATTGAATTGGAAAAGCGGAAGAAATTTTATAGGGCTTCAGGCAATAAAATAAAATGGAAATAAAAATCGATACAATGTATGTATGCTTAATAGGAGACTATAACTTTTACATGAAAAAGTGCCTTATATATAAAAGGTATTATTTACATAAAAAGTGCTTTTTAATTCAAAAATTAAATTTTTTATATAAAAAAGTACGTTTTAATTCAAAAAATTTACTATTTTATATAAAAAAGTACGTTTTAATTCAAAAAATTTACTATTTTATATAAAAAAGTACGTTTTAATTCAAAAAATGTACTGCTTTATATAAAAAGTACTTTTTAATTCAATAAATGTACTAGTTCCAAAAAGTACTTTTTATATAAAAAAATTTTATATAAAAAAAAAGTACTTTTATATAAAAAAAGTACTTTTTAATTTGAAAAAATTTGCTATGTTTTGCATAAAAAGACTTTTTTACTATTACTATTACTATTTTATATAAAAAAGTACGTTTTATTTCAAAAAATGTACTGCTTTATATAAAAAGTACTTTTTAATTCAATAAATGTACTAGTTCCAAAGAGTACTTTTTATATAAAAACGTTTTATATAAAAAAAAGTACTTTTATATAAAAAAGTTTTATATAAAAAAGTATTTTTTAATTTGAAAAAATTTGCTATGTTTTGTATAAAAAAGAATTTTTTAATTGGAAAAAGTGCTTTTTAATTCAAAAAATGTACTGCTTTATATAAAAAAGTACTTTTTAATTAGAAGTCGCCGTAGTCTAGTAGGTAGTGAGTTGGCTTATTAGATGTAAAGCCCGGGTTCGTATCCCAGGTCAGACATCAAAACGAAATATGAAAAAAAATAAAATTCGAATCACTCGAATCATTTATGAGTATTATAAGTAGTTTTCTAAATTTATGAATCTGAATGGGTAGACGTAGGCGTATGAATGAAACATATTTCGAATGTTATGAGTTTGATGTCAATGTTATACTCATACTCATTGCAACCTGTGTACTTATAAATCAATGTTGTAGTGAGTACGAATGAATCAGAGTAGTTGAATTTCAATACTGTTGACTTATACTCATAATTTCATGAGTACTTATGAGTAGCGAAAAAACGATTCCTAGCTGATCTCTGCGCTGAACACATGTTTATTGCCAAAGACCTAAAGACAGTCAATTTTCTATTATAAACACTTAAAATTTAACAACTGCCCATCACTTATAAGATAATTTTGTATGTAAAACTGAATTCGTCAGTTGAAATAATTTAGTCTGTATAAAGAAAACTTGAATAAGTTCGTTAATCATTTCAAGTTGAGAAAAATGGCATATTCATTGCGTTTAATGACAATTTTATTGAATGATTTAATTTACAATTTGGCCTTAATTTTAGTTGTGTTTGTGTGTGTTTTTGTTTTTTTTTTGTTTTAATATAGTAACGGAAATAGCGGAAAAATAAATAAATATCAGTTTCAATGGAAAAATTCGAAAATAAACTCATCTTGAATTACCCGCAATTTACAAAAATAATCTGTAATTATTAAAGATTATTTTCTATGAGCAATAGCTTAACGAAAATGACAATGTTTTAAAATAAGTGAGGTTAAGAACGTTTATTTATAAATGTACATCGTAATCAAATCATTACGACTTAGTTAGGGCGTCAGGTTGAAACAATTTTGATGAAATTTAAATCTGAAACGAATTATAACCCGCTTTAGGTATGAGTTATTTAAAGGATAAACTCAAGTATAGACAAGGCTGATGACAAGTAAGCTGGGGAAAAATAATTTTTATGTAGTTTTCAGTAAAATAGTGCTGCATGAGGTAGGCTTCCATTGCCACTTTGGCGTAGAGGATAAAATAATCAACATATCATGCGTTTTAAAAGTAGGAATAAAAACTTCCGTTTGGGTTGTTTAACTGTGTTATGGGTAAACTTAGGTTGTATAAAAAAAACACAAAAAATAAATGCAACAAGTGTGTTAGATTTTTAGGTTTTTCCTATAAACTAATACAGGGTCTTTCAAACTTAAATTTAATTTGAAAAATAAAATTCTTGGTTTCAAACTAGAATAGAATGGTGCATCTGGTGCATCTACTATTTATAGAGTTGTGAATCAGCAATGAATCGTTTTTTCGCTACTCTTAAGTACTCATGAAATTTCGAAGTCGAGCGAGTCAACAGTATTGAAATTCAACTAAGTACTCTGATTCATTCGTACTCGCTACAACATTGATTTATAAGTACAGGTTGCAATGAGTATGAGTACACCGTTGACATTAAACTCATAACATTCGAAATATGTTTGATTCATATGCCTACTCATTCAGATTCGTAAATTTAGAAAAATACTGTTCTAATACTCATAAATGAGTATCAAAATTTACAGTCTTAGTTGTTGTTGCATTTCCAAAAAAAGAAGAAAGACAAAGACAGCAATCAAAGCAAACACACAACCTTCTAGTGAGTATTGTAGTGTTCGTTAGCGAATCATACTTATTTTGTGTGATTCTTGTAAATGTTGAGTAAAGAAAAGTCGAAATCAACAACATCATGCGTATTGTTAAGTATGAGTACGATGAGTACTTCAAACTTTGAATATGGGTAGTACGGGTATGATATTAAAATAAGTACGAATGCGTATGAGTATCAGAAATTAGAATGATACGAAAGGTTGTGATTATGAGGTCTCGAGGAATAAAAAGATACAATCGCTGTCCCCAGAGCATTTTCGATCCTCTCTTCTAAGGCTTATATACATGTAACAAACATGTCAAATTTCCTTTCGAAAACTGTGTTAAATTTTATATGCGAACAAGAAACTCAAACTTAAAAGATCCTGTAAACACTACTTCATATTGAAATACAATTTTTCTATTTTTTTTTTACATAAAAATTATACCGAAACTTGTAATAATAAAATACTGCCTGGCATGATGCATGCAATCAATACAGTTTTTAAGTGTGTAGCTAGCTACGCTATGAGTATAAAAAATTTGACTTTTTTTTGTCGATTTGTGTGTGTGTCTAACAAACTTGATAGGCAAACGAACTAAGCAAGCAAGTATTTCTGAAATTGTTTGTTGGAAGATAATAGACAACGACTAAACGTAATATTGTATACAATAGTGTTAAAACCACCACAATGATCTTTTAAATGTATCGCACTCTCTGTATGCAAGTATGTACTCCGCTAAGCACTTTTGCTAAATCTCTAGTGTTACTATGACTACTAACACAGTTTCAGTTTCAGCTGTAGGCTTATGGGCAATAGTAGTAGCAGTAGCAACGGCAACAGCCGCTGTGCTATGGCCGGTTCGGCAATTACTTTAGCAACAGCAACTACAACTAAAACAACAACCAACTACTACTACAACAATAATAATATTAAATGTATGCATGCATCTCTGTATACATATGTATATGTACACTAGAAATAAAACTGAGTAGAAGAAGAAGAAGAAGCAGAAAAAAAATACTGCGTTTTGCAATCATTTAATACCAGTTTACAAAATTAGTCGACATTTTTAGTCGTAGTAAAAAAAAAAAACAAAAACAACTAAACGAACTTTTTGCATTTTAACTTGTAGTAAAAATAGTGTATTTGTTGTTGTAGTTTTTTTTTATTTTAGTTAAACCAGTGGTCAGATAATAACAACAACAACAGCAACAACAAAAAAAACTGGACAAAAATATGTTTTTTTTTTAAGTTTTCTCAGACATTTTAAAATATCACGCATTACAGTGCTTTGTCGAGATTAAAAAAAAAATTTTTTTTTTTTTCGAAAAATAATTTTTATTCTTAATTTCCAATTATATAAAGTTCATTGAGATTTCAATTTCATTTAGAAATATCAGAGAGTCTCTGACCAGACCCGTTCTTACTCTGCTGGAACTCAAAGTTCAAAGTACATGCATACGGTGATCAGAAAAATACTCAAAAATGTTTAAGGTTTTTTTTTACTAAAAGTTAGCGTTGAAGAAATATGTAGTCGTCGTAGTTTAGTAGGTAGTGTGTTCGCTTATTGGACGTAAAGCCCGGGTTCGAGCCCCAGGCCAGACATCAAAACGAAATATGAAAAAAAAAATTTCTTCGGCGGCTTCCTCGCAGCAGATTTCTAGCAAAAACTCTGAGAGTAAATAAACCTGCCATGAAAAAGTTTCTCAAAAAATCTGTCGTTCGGAGTCGACGTTAAACTGTAGGTCCCGCCACTCATGTATAAAATTAAAGCACACAACATGTGTAGTGTGAGAAGCTAAGCCGTAATCCTGACTGAAGGGTTGTAATGGCCAATTGTGTATGTATGTAGCGCTGAAAAAAGGATTAAAAAGTTCTCTTGCACATTAAACTAGATCTGATCTCCAACTTGGTTAAGGCTCTGAGATGGCTAACTATCAGACATCAAAATTATGTCAAAAGTATTGGGTTTTTCACCCAAAACTTTTATCATGTATAGAATGTACTCTACATTCGTTCATGAAAAAATCTAAACAGCCTTATTATGCTGCCACCTAAGCTCTTTAGGAAAAAAGATTTTAACAGAATTTAAATTCATTTGGAAATCGTTCACAATCGCTTCAGACTTAATCTCAAAGGAAGCAAAAGTATAAGGGAAACATACTTCCAACTGCAAAGGAAAAACTCCCATAAACTTCGAACCTCGCTCTACAAATGTGATTCATTCACGTACCCATGTCATCGTTAAGAGATCAGTCTCGCATTCGTACTTCTCGTGCATTTTTTGGAGTTTTAATGGGAAAGTTTTTGGCAATCAAGGTAATATTCTACAGTTTTTCAACTGCAAAGTGTGAATTTTTTCTTCAACCGAACTTAGTTCAGGACTTCATATATTTAAGTATAACTTCTTGATGGGAAGAGGATGGCTTTATAATTTCGAAGTAGCATCAAGTTTCCATTTTCGAACTCTTTTTTTATTCATCCTGGATGAAACTCAAACGAGAGAATAATGTACCGAGCCAGACACATAAAGTGAACACGATATTGTCTCCTTATCCAGGGCAGATATCTCGAACAAAACGAAATATGAAAAAGTATTTCATCGGCAAATTCCTATCAGCAGATTTCTGGTAAAAAAACTCTGGTAGTAAATAAAATTGCCATGAAAAGTTTCTCAAAAAAATCTGTCGTTCAGAGTCGACTTTAATCTGTAGGTCCCGTCACTCATTTGTGTGTTCACACATGATGAACATAAGTGATATGAGAAGTTAGGTCGTAATACTGATTGAAGACCTGTAATGACCAATTCTGTATGTTATGTTACCGTCTGTATCCCTAATCGATCTACCACCTCTACAGAATTGCATGTAGGCTCTTTCCGTTTGGGAACCCATAACGAAATGACCAGTGATAATAAATATATATAATGCAAGCAGGTAAAATCGTCCTTTATTTTTCACAGCCCATAAACAATCGAATAGACAGTATGCGATAGAATTCTACTGGCATACCTCTGTGACTAGGAATCTATATTAGTTTGATACAAAATTGCCGCGGGAATCTCTCATGATAATTGTGGTCTACGATGGCTGGTATATCATCGTAGACCTGAAACTCGAAAAAGATTTGATAACCGTTTGGTTAGTGGCTATCGATGTGAAATATATTAACGAAGTCTGGGAGATATCTTAAGACAAAGTCTTTTAGTAGATTCGTAGAGCGCTCGCTTGTCCGAGAGTGTAAGTGACATGTTTTAACGATAGCCAAGATATTTATACTGATTATATACCACCTATATTGCTTTCCCACTATACATAGCAGAGGTCTATTCGAATTTTTTCCTTATCATGTTGTGCAATTTAGATGCAAAGATCATCATATTTATTTTTTGCCAGGAAGTCGTCAAAGAAACTTTCCTATATTTTTGGTTTTTGTTCGATATGTCTGGGGTGGGCCATTGCCTCACTTCTAATAAGCCAATGCACTTGCTACTGGACTACGGTGAAAAAATTTGTTGGTTTTCGTAAAGGTAGGAGGAGGAGGTGATAAAAATATTTCCCTCTATCTCTCGCCACTTTTGCACCACTGTGCCTCGATGCCATGAAGAAACAAGTTATAGGATTTAAGAGTTTAGATATCAGAAATTAAAAAAAAGAAAACATTATATTTATTTATTGTTATTGTTATTGTTATTGTTGTTGTTGTTGTTGTTGTTGTTATTGTATTTTTTAATATGAACATTAGGTTAGATAATAGACACGGTTACAATGTAAAAAAGATTTAAAAAAAAATACAAAAAAAGAAATAAACTTTAATACTACAATACATGCTTACATGCTTACATACATACATACAACACAATGTGGTTATTTTAAACCAGTTAATGAAATCTAACTAATTTACTTAACAGTCTATATAAATATTTAAAAATAAGATAAATAAAAAAATTAAATAAAAATTATTTAATTACTATAAAATCTACATACTATATATGTACGTACATATGTATATGCATATGGATATTCATAAATGTTGATTTGTTTACATAAAAAAAATAAACTTTACATGCAGTTATATAGACAACAACATTTAATTTCAAGATTAGAAATTTCTAGACTTTTTCAGCTAAATATTGTATACCCAGTAGATGGTCAAATTTTCTTCATATAAAATTTTCAATTTGAATAATAATGAGTCATTTCCTTTAACACACAAACAAATTGATTATTATATAATAAAAAAAAAATAAATAAATATTTTTTAATATTTCTTTATTATCTTATGGAAGAGAACAAGATAAAGATATTTTTTTTTATTTTTTATTTTCAGTTCTATAGACGAATGCATCACAGGTCTATTGAAATTAATGAATCAATTAATGGCTGCAATCAATAATAAATCCCAGACAAATATAGTGAGCTTAATTAAATCATTTATTTTTATTATACTTATTTGTTTTGTCTACAGTAGCCATTTAAGTGTAGAACAACTCGTTTATCATTTTATAAATGACAATTGAAAGCAGTATTCAAAAATTTAGTACTTTAGTACTTTTTTCAGTACTTCTTCATTTCTAAAATACCGCAGTACACCCGCAAGGCTTTCAGTACTTTTTTTTCATTACATATTTTATGTATTCCGCTTTTCAACATATTCAACGCAATGCTAGAGGTAGAATTAAGCTTTAGCCCCGGTTAGCCAAACGTCCACGGAATCTACATTCGTTTTTAGAACACGCAAAGCAATGAAAACACTTGTCGAATCGTAATGTCATTTCACTAAGCATTTGCATTGCTTTTTATATGCTAAAGACGAACATACATATGTTCTTTACGTTCCATTGACGTTTGACTAAATGAGGCTTTTACGTTTTATTATGTTCCAAATCAGCTACTTTTGTCTTGTGTATGAGGAACACGCAAAAGTTTTTAGTTTTTCTGTTCCCTGGCGTCTAGTAGTAAATAAATAGTCTAGTTGGTAGTGTGCTACCAAAGAAAATAAAGTATAAAGAATGTGCATTTGGGCATATTTTGGAATATTTCTCAAAAATATTTCATGACGCGGGGGGAAAGATAGAAGGGAAGGGTAAAGAAACCAAGAGCGTAACAATGCGTTGTTCTCATCGTGCGTTTTTGTTGTTTGACTATATTTCTGAAACAGTGTTGCCACGAAAAAAAATTTTGTAACCAACGTTTGTGAAAAAAATCACCAAATAAGAAAAAATATAACCAAAATTAAATTCGTAGACTTTCGTTTTATTTTTTTTTCAAGTTTAAATTATAATTAATAAAAAAAGAAACAAAAAATAGCTTTTTTTATAAGAAAAAAAATAACCAAAACCAAAAAATCTACACATCTACACATTGATCAAAAAACTAACCAATTTTGGTTAGAAATAACCAAAAACGGCAACACTGTTCTCGGCACAAACAGAACATGATAAAAAATTATGAGAGGGATGTGTTAACCCAGAGGAAAATTGTTAGTAATATTTTCAAATCTACTTATTAACCCAATAATATGTATATGTGAGCAAAAAATATAGAAAAATTGTACTGCTCTAAAAACCTAAAAACACCGTATTTAACTTGGCAAGTATTCTTCCAAAAATCGAAATCATTTCTCATTGATATTAGTGAATCATCATACTATAATATTTCTTTGGGTGTAAAATTGAAGTCTGAAAAAAGCGACATGAACATTCTTCTTTAGAAGCTGACAAGCAAAGCAACTGAATGCATTTTTACGCTCTCATGATGAGAGCAACACATTGTTACGCTCTTTGTTTGTGTTTATTTTCCTTCTGTCTTCCACCCTCCTCATCCAGAAATGATTTTAGTGAGAGCGGGTCGTAATGTTTGGTGAGAGCGGGTCATGATGTTACAACCCGCCATAAGAAATTTTACTTCTACATAACGCACATTCTTTATATCCATATTCTTTGGTGCTACCTTACTAAACGTGAGCCCACGATTCAAACCCCATGTTAGACATCTCCATCAAAACGAAATATGAAAAAAAATTTCTTCGGCGAATTCCTTCTGGAAAAAAATCTAAGAGTAAATAAAATTGCCATGAAAAAGTTTCTCAAAAATTGTCTTGAAAAGTTTCTCAAAAATCTATCGTTGCCAATTTACTTCAGACTGTAGGTCTCGCCATTCATATATACATAAAATTAACATACACAACATAAGTGGTGTTAGAAGCTAGATCATAATCCTGACTGATATGTGCTTTAAAGACCTATTATGTACTCCTGCGTGTTATTTTCTGTCTGGCAACTTCTAGAAACGTACTGTTGATTTGTTATTGTTATTATATTTATTTCTATGCTTTGTTCTTTACTTGCAAATGTTGTCATAATTACTTTATTGTCTTGTGGTTGTAATTATTTATTACCATGCTTTTGCCTTGATTTATTATTGTTTTTGTTTTGTTCTTGTTTTCTAGAATAAACTCACAATCTTTAGATTTTTAATAATATAGTTCTAATATTATGAGAACAACTGAATGTTTTGTTTTTTGTAATTTTTTATTTACATTTTTCTTATTTTATTTTTACACGCTTCGTTTTTCCTTGTAATCGAAAGTAGAATATTTAAATAATTATTGTGTGTTAATTATGAAAGAATAATTATTTTAATGAATACTTTTAAAAAGCAATTATTAAATAAAGTTTGTAGTTCAATTCACATTTTTTTCTCAAAAGCTGCAGATTACAAAAAAGAAAATGTATACAAATACTTTAATAAGTTATAAGAAGATAATATCGATATACATATATATTGTATAATTTTATTTCAAAAATATTTTAAAATATAAATAAAAACTAAGTATTTTTTTTATATAAACATTTAATATTTAAAGTAAATCATGTACATAAATTGTATTTAATTTATTAAAACTTGAGTTTACAAATTAAAATGTGTTATATTTTTCAAAGTTTAATTAAAGACACATTATTACATTTACACACATTATTGTTTATTGCTCTTGAACAATTATTATTTGTTGAAATTTCTGTTTAAGTTCAACTTTTGAATGAATTAAATTTTTTTTTATTAATACAAACAATTATATTGTTTTGTGCATAATCAGCAATTAAACAGAATGAATTTATTTATGAATAGAAAGTCGCCGTAGTCTAGTAGGTAGCGTAGATCAGCAATGAGTATTCAAAAAGATGAGTAAATTCATATCATACTCATAATTCCTGATACTTATACGCATTCATACTTATTTTAATATCATACTCATGCTACTCATATTCAGAGTTTCGTACTCATACATTCGCATGATGTTGTTGATTTCAACTCTCCTTTACTCAACATTTACAAGAATCACACAAAATAAGTATGATTCGCATACGAACACTACAATACTCACTAGAAGGTTGTGTGTTTGCTTTACTTGCTGTCTTGGTCTTTTTCTTTCTTCTTTTTTTTGTAATTACAACAACAACTAAGAATGTAAATTTTTTTGAATGATTCGAATCACTCGAATCATTTATGAGTATTATAAGTATTTTTCTAAATTTATAAATCTGAATGAGTAGAAGTATGAATCAAACATATTTCGAATGTTATGAATTTGATGTCAACATTGTACTCATACTCATTGCAACCTGTGTACTTATAAATCAATGTTGTAGTAAGTACGAATGAATTAGAGTAGTTGAATTTCAATACTGTTGAGTCGCTCATACTCAAAATTTCATGAGTACATATGAGTAGCGAAAAAACGATTCATTGCTGATCTCTGGTAGAGGTATGAACCGTGGCTTTACATCTAATAAGCCAAGATACTAGCTACTAGACTATCTCTCCTTTATCCTCAAAATACTGGTATTTCGAGCTTGCGATTGCTGGAGATTGACAATAAAGTGTTCCATCGTTTCAATATTTTTACCATATGCTCTGCAATCATCATTTTCCAACACACCAATACGTTTCATGTTTACATGTAAGGCAGAGTGTCCTGCGAGTAATCTTATTAGTGTACACAAGTCCCTCTTATTTAGTTTCAAAATACTCATGGGTTTCCCCTTATCGAAATATTTTTAAATCTTCCTACTGTGTTATTGTTCCACAATGTCCAATTGTTCTCAGCTTGGTGTTCAATGCAATTAAAGACATTGTGTTAACCAAACTTAGCGGATGTATTACTATGACTCTATAAGCCAGCATATTCGCTTTCCTATTCCCGATTGATGGCTAGGCATTTGTTAATCGTTTTTTTTATATTCCAACACGGGCTTAATCCCGTATCTCTGGATGCTATTGTCCAAATTAGCACTTCATTATCTATGAAAATATTTGTGGTATGAATTCGTTTGTCAAAGAATTTTTGATCATGTATTAGAAGGATGCAATTGGTTAGGTTGCATATGTTAAGCATTTTGTCGAAAACTTTCGTGTCAAGCGAGTATTGTACTTTAGAACCATTCTTCCATTTTCAGAGTAATATTTAGAAAAAGTACTATTTCAAAAAGTAATATTTAGAAAAAGTACTATTTCAAAAAGTACTATTTGAAAAAGTTTCACAAAAAAGTACTTTTTTAAAAGGAACTCTTTTGTAATATTTTATTTCCTTATAAGCTTTTTGTTTAAACTTTTATAAACATTTAAGACATTTTCTATAAATTTAAAAAATTTTGTCTGGGCCATAAAGGCCCAACCAACACACAACCAAAAATGCAGAGTTTGTTAACATTTAAAAACTTGTCTTGTATATTTTTTTTATTTATTTTTTTTTTGTAATTTTGATATTCAAAACGTGTCTGTTTAGCCAAAATCTTTAAGTTTTTTTTTTTCAAAGAAACTTTGAAAACTTAAACTTTAAATCAGCATATCTGTTCTACACTTTAATTACAAGCAAAAAACGTGACATTTGAAAGAATAAAAGAAATGAAACTTTAAGAAAATAAATATGAAAAGGAAAAAGAAAATATTAAATAAAATAAAAATAAAAATGAATTTTAATAACAATTTAATTTGAAAACCAGTGAAGTACGTAACTGGCTAAAGTACGTTAACAACTCAAAGTGAGCGATAAGGAAATTATTAGTCTGTACTTTTCTTTTTTTTTTTTATTTTAAGGCCAAAAGGGTTAGTTAGTTATTATCTTAACGATATTTTTTTTTTTTTATTTGATTTTTTATTTGATTTTTTCATAAGCCAATAATGCTGTGTTGTGTTGCTTGCCATTCATTGTTTTCAAAATGTAATTTACGTAGAAAATTACTGTAATTTAGTTGAATTATAAAAACTTTATTAAATATTTAATGCTTGCGAATGTTATAAGAAGACAAAGTACAATAATCGTATGTCTATAGGAAAAACAAAATGTGTATTATTTAGAAAGAAATTGAATGAGATGAAATAGAATAATTCTTGGGCAATTAATGTAAAGTGACATTTTAAAAAAGAGAAAAAGCAATTCAATCAATCAATTATTGAATGCCACCATCTAAGAACACATGTTACCATAATGGAAATACAAAAATAATAATTTTTTTCTTTTTCACCAGTATCCCTCTTGGTACCATATGGCTTCCACAAAGCATTTCTGCCTAATTTTCGTTTCTTTGATGCATTTTTGTATTTTATAATTATAACACTGTGAATACATATGTATGGCTTTTTAATAATCAAAAGTATCATTAAAAAATGTTATTAATTAAGAACTTGAAAGAAGTACTTTTTTAACTAAATAGTACCAAAGTCCAGCTAAGGTCTTAAAGAACTATAATAACTATGTTTTTAAATATATGTACTATTTAACGTATAATAAATTCAGACTGGGTGCCCAGATAGTCTAGTGGGTAGTGTGCTAGACTATTAGCGTGAGGGTCGTGGGTTCAATTCCACCAGAGACTCTGGTCTGTAACATTACACCGAGCATATAATTAAATATAATTTGTAATTGTATTGTAATTAATAAATAAATAAAATTCATAAACTCTTTTAAATCTTTATTTGGAGAAATCTGCTAGGAGTAAGAATTTGCCCAATTGAAATACTGGGCGTGGCACATGTGATGGAATGCAAATAATGTTTACTGAATATCATCTCAAAAAGTGGTTTTTCTAACCTCAAAAAATTTTATAAGAATAAAATTGCTGCTTAGGCACAGAGATGGCTCAACGATCAGAATAGAATTAGGGGCGTGACATCTGGTATGTCATACAAAATTCCTTCTAACATTTTAATTTCAATTAAAATCAATTGATTCCTTCAAATACTCACTTCCTTACATAATTAATCATTACAACCCTTTAGTCAGGATTACAACCTAGCCTGTCACACCACACATGTTGTGTATGTAAATTTTATGCATGAGTCGTAGAACATACTATTTTCATGGGAATTTCAGATATTTTCCTAAGAGCTGCGAGGTCGCCCACACTTTACCTACTAGACTATGGCGACTACAACCAAATACTGAGAAAATTTCAGTTTATCGTTGTCATTTTCTTTAAGCCGCCTTAGCCTGGGTTGGGTTAGCGATTAGCTTGTCATTCACAGGCAAATTCACTCGGTGCCCATATGGCCCATTGTGTTACCCAGTATGAGATAAGCTCCCCATGATCCGTTAATGGTAGGTTTGAATCATCGCGAGCTCTGGATAAAAACGGCCAGTTCTGGTTCGTGGCACGTTCGCCAGCTTGCCCAAATCTTCAAACGTGCTATCACCCGAAAACCAAAGAACTCTGTCCTAAAGTGCAGGGCATACATTGCTTTAAATAAATTCAGTTGAATTTCTCACTTGCTCAAGACGTTTTAATTTTCGTACAAAGCTTAAAGTCTTCATTTAAGATCAATTACAAAGCTTTCCATGTTTCATAGAAATTTGCTCGTAAACAATTTTTAATCATATAGATTACAAGATCACCTGACAGAGTTAGAAAAGTGGGCGTGGCAATAATATTTGTCTTTAGGGTTTTAAAACTTTGTAAATATCAGTTGGATTTTGAGTGGCATATTTGGCCGAAATACTCAGACTAAGGATACTTGATGAGCTAGCTACTGTGCAAAGTTAATTTTAGTGCCTTAAAGTCTAAGAAATTGGATTTTGAATGAATTGGATTTTGAGGAAAAAAATACAATGCAGTTTAGTTTCCTTTAATTTAGAGCATCCGTCGATATAAACTTGAGTTTATTTTGTATTTTTTTTTATTATTAGTTCTTCTTAATGAAATAAGGAAGTCTTTTACAGACTTCCATCAAAATGCATTACTTAGCGCATAATTAAAATACAAAAATTTATTAGAATGTATAGCCTTGAGATAATTGCTTTAATGCATATGCTATCGGTTAAGCAATTTGTAAATTCTTTTTTTTTTACTGCTCAAATATTTATTATATTTTCTACAATAAATGAGGATCATAAGTTATTGACATTTGACATCAAGAAATTGTTTCGCTGTTTGTTTTAACGATAATTATGACAAGAATTCATTTTATATTTTATTGCCATTTTGTTGCCATTTGTTATAAGTTTATTTTGTTTTGTTGTAGCTGTTGTTGTTGTTGTTTTTTGTGCAAATAGATTACAAAATAATTACCCACCAAATGAATGTGAATGGCTGGACTTTGGATTTTGGTAAGAGAATGAACACTTTTCCTAATAAAAAAAAAACAACACGACAAATGAAATGAACAATAAAATGATGAAACTTATATAAATAGGAAGGTATTTACTACAGGGAAATCGGATAAGGGCTATTATTATAACTTGCCATTAAATTTGGGTTTAGTTAAAGTTTTCTTTAGCTAAAGGCAACTGTAAAGTTACCTTTAAATTATTTTCGTTATTACAACTTACAGATAAAATAAAGTTAACTGTTTTCAAAAATATGGTAGTGACGGAGCAATGTCGATTAAACTGCTCAAGTAAACAAGTGTCAACGAAGGGCCTCTTTTTTGTTGTTGTGTTTCCTCATTTTGTTTATATTTAGAGTTGCCATATTGAAAATAATATAAAATATGGTAAGTTCTAACATAAACTTAACTTTAAAACTTAAAGGTAGGATGATCCTCCCTTTAGCTTAACGCTGACTTCTACCTTATTGTCCACTTATAGTAATGAAAGTCGCCGTGGTCTAGTAGGTAGTGTGTTGACTTATTAGACGAAAGGCCCGAGTTCGAATCCCAGGTCAGACATCAAAACGAAAATATGAAAATATTTCTTCGGCGACTTCCTCTCAGCAGATTTCTGGCAAGAACTCTGAGAGTAAAAATTGCCATGAAAAGCTTCTCAAAAAATCTGTCCTTCGGAGTCGACCTTAAACTGTAGGTCCCGCCACTCATGTATAAAATTAACGCACACAACATGAGTGGTGTTGAGAAGCTAGGCCGTAATCCTGACTGAAGGATTGTAATGGCCAATTATGTATGTATGTATGTATAATAATGAAAAACAATTTATCTGCCTGTTAAAATTCTGTCTTTAGCTAACGGCAAGTTGTAATAGTGGCCCTAAGTTTTATATCAAAATCGATTGGAAGGGGCTTAATAACATTATAACAACAGCACATTAGATTTTTCTTATTCAAAAATAACCATCAAACAATTTTAAACTGTAATTAACATGTACATATGTAGCAGATATACTAAGGGCTGTTATTACAACTTGCTGTTAAAGTTGGGTTTAGTTAAAGGTACCTTTTGCTAAAGTGGACTTTAAAGTCACCTTTAACTTCTTACAACTTACAAAAAAAAATAAAGCTAACTTTTTGAAAAATATGGCAATGCCGGAGCAATGTCGATAACACTGCTTTATTAAACAAGAGCTTTAAAAACGCAGTGGCAACGACATGCTTTCTTATTTGCTATGTTGATTCATTTTTTTTATTTAAATTTATGTGTTGAGGTTTAAGCTTTTTTTATTTTTGTGTTTTTTTTTAAATAAATATAATAAATACTCCAATATCCATTTCGATTTGAAAAACTATTAATATAGTAACGTTTACTTTTCATGTTTATACTTAAAGTTGTCACAGTAAAAATAATATACATATATAATATGGCAAGTTCAAAGATAAAGTGAACTTTAAAAGTTAAAGTTAGAATGATCTTCCCTTTAGCTTAATGCTTACTTTTATCTTTTTGTGTACTCATAATAATGAAAATCAAGTTATCTGACTGTTAAAATCCTGCCTTTCGTTAAAGGCCCTAAGATAGGCTGATAATTTGTTAAAAAAATATTTCTGGAATGTTACACGTATCAGTTTAGCAGATAGGAATTTAAATATATTACAACAATAGCCGAATTTATGATTTTTATTATCGTATTTAATTTTTTTTTAATATTGTTTGTTTATTCATAAACTTTATCGAATTTAGTTTAAGGTCAAGTTTTTAAAAAATTTTGTAAAATGTTATAAAAATTTTGCAAAAAAAAATTTAAAATTTTTTCCTCAAACAGGTTATTTGGATTCGTATTTTTTTTTTTTATTGTTTAAAAATGCAAATTAAATTTACAAAAATTTCTTAGACAGAGAGGAAATCAAAAATTATAAATGAAATTAAAAAAAGGCATTTCCTTCTCTAAATAGGTTTATGTTTCGTTATCCACAATCTATTCACCTAATTCCCACGCGCATTGCTCTGCATGGGAAAAGCATCATTACTTAAGTGACTCTAGATTACATAATTTTCATTCATAATAATGATTTCAATAGGTTACGTCTTACGTATGCGAAGGAATGTACGTTCTGTCTGGAGAAAGATGAAACCTTAGGGTAGAAAATATTTTGTTTCGACATATGAGGGAAATACTTGAATGGAATGGTTCCTATGGACGATTAAAGTCTACTGGCTATCACCAGCTGTAGAGATTACACTGGCATTTGTGTCGGGTTGATCGTATGGTTCATTATACGAGGCTAAAATATGGCAATATTTTCAGGTCATAGTGCCTGCCGTTAGGAATCCTTGAATCAGGATTACAACCTAGCTACTCACACCACTTATGTTGTGCGTGTTAATATTATACATGAATGGCGGAACCTACAGTTTAAAGTTGACTGCGAGAGGCAGATTTTTGAGAAACTTTTTCATGACAATTTTATTTTACTCTCAGAGTTTTTGCTAGAAATCTGCTGAGAGGAAATCGCCGAGGAAACCTTTGTTCATGGCAAATTTGGTTTTGTTCAAGATCTCTGACCAGGACTTTGAACCATGGCCTTACGTCTAATAAGCCAGCACACTATCTACTACACTACGGCGACAACACTTATATACAGTGTGGATAAATGGACCATCATTTACTTTTCACAAAACGTCTTTGGCTACTCCGTTACAATTAATGGTACTCATTAACGAGCTTTATAAATTAGCTTACTGCTGCCAGAACTCAACGGTATTTAGTGTATACCAGAGGTCAGCATGAATCATTTTTTCGCTACTCATAAGTACTCATGAAATTTTGAGTATGAGTAAGTTAACAATATTGAAATTCAACTACTCTGATTCATTCGTACTCATTACAACATTGATTTATAAGTACAGGTTGCAATGAGTATGAGTACAACGTTGACATCAAACTCATAACATTCGAAATATGTTTGATTCATACGCCTACTCATTCAGATTCATAAATTATGAAAAAAACTTATAATACTCATAAATTATTCGAGTGATTCAAATCATTCATCAAAATTTACAGTCTTAATTGTTGTTGGATTTACAGAAAAAGAAGAAAGAAAAAGACAAAGACAAGCAAGCAAAGCAAGCACACAACCTTCTAGTGGGTATTGTAGTGTTCGTATGCGAATTATACTTATTTTGTGTGATTCTTGTAAATGTTGAGTAAAGGAGAGTTGAAATCAACAACATCATGCGTATTGTTAAGTATGAGTACGATGAGTACTTCAAACTTTGAATATGAGTAGTATGAGTATGATATTAAAATAGGTATGAAGGCGTATAAGTATCAGAAATTATGAGTATGCTTCGAATCCGCTCATGTTTTTGAATACTCATTGCTGATCTCTGGCATGTATGCCCACGTTACAAACCATTTCATATATCTCTTTTCAAATTGCCTTAGCTGGGACTTGAACCCGGTGTTAACATTTACTAAACTTCGATCGCTACTAGTTCTCAAAATACATTCATAAACAACTTTAAGAATGATTTTGCTTTTTATAAAATTCATTTTCGCCTTAACAACACAACTTTGCTGGAATATTATTCATAATTATTACAAAATAAAATAAAAAATTCATTAATTAATATCCCTTCTATTTTAAAAAAAAAATCATTCATTTTTATGCTTTGCTATGGGAAGAAGAAAATAAACGCAAATTATGCATCTTTAATCAAAAAAAAAAAAAAAAAAATCCGAATAAAAAAATTTTCCAAAGCTTTTAAAGTGATTGTTGTGGTTAGGTTTACGATTACGATTGCGATTGCTCTTGTAGTATATGGTATACACGTCTGTATATAAATAATTACGCAAATATTTCATACAATTTTTGCAACAAAAAAAAAAAAAATAATAATAAAAAAATATTGAAAAAATAATTAAAATTCTTTAAAGTTTTTTTTCTATTAGAAATACTGTTGCTTAGAATATATAAAAAAAATTAATTCAATTTCTAATTGATTGATAAATTCAGTACAAAAAAAAAAACAACAACATCAAAAAATTGTTTAAAAACTTTAATTCATTTCATACAGCAACATGGAAAGGTTTAATAATAAATAAATGAAAAAAAAACAATTTTTAAACGAAAAATGCTAAGTAAGTAATTTATATTCAAGATTTATTTAAACAAAATAAAAATAAAACCCAAAAAAAAAGGGGTGGGGAGTGTGCATAGCTATAAAAAAAAAACTTTAAAATATTAATAAAAATAAATGCTAAAATGTTGGCTGTTGGCTGTTAGAAAAATTATTTGCAAATATTTTATTTTATTAAATAATAGATTCATATAAAGCAAATATTGATTTATTTCGGCAAATAGTAGAAGCTTCTATGGATATGCGAAAAAAAAATTTTTAAATACTTAAAATAAAAATAGCATTCAGAAATGCTACAGAGAACGAATCAACAGAACTCACAAATTTTCCGCTAAGGGGCTACTTTTTAAAATTCGTTAAATCGAAATCATTACTGGGAATTCCATACATTTTTGGCTAATGCAAGCCTTTAGTTAGGATTACAGCTTGACTTTATGCACTACCGGTGCGAACTACAGATCTGATAAATTTTTTAAGGCAATTAGTTAAGCGCCTATTTCGCTTGAAAACACTACCTGATGGTGACCATACAGTTCGTGTAACAGGGCAAACTTGAGCACATGAATATCAAAACTTATTTACACACATAATTGGACATTACAACCCTTCAGTCAGGATTACGGCCTAGCTTCTCAACACCACTCATGTTTTGTGCGGGACTTACATGAGTGGCGGGACCTACAGTTTAATGTCGACTCCGAACGACAGATTTTTGAAAAACTTTTACTTGCTCTCAGAATTTTTGCCAGAAATCTGCTGAGAGGAAGTCACCGAAGAAATAATTTTTCATATATCGTTTTGATGTCTGACCTAGGATTTGAACCGTGGCAACACACTACCTACTAGACTACGGCGACTTCATATCAAAAATTATTTACATTTGAGATTTTTCTCTTCAAGTACTATTTGAAGTCGCCGTAGTCTAATTGGTTGTGTGTTGGCTTGTTAGGATTGAGGCCTCCGTTCAAACCCCAAGTTATTCATATCCAACAAAACGAAAAATGAAGCAAATGTTTCTTTAGACTTCCTCTCAGCAGATTTCTGGCAAAAACACTGGGAGTAAAAAATTTTGCTATTTTCATAGTTTTTTCAGTTTCTCAAAAAATCTGTCGTTCAGAGTCGACATTAAACTGTAGGTTTCGCCACTCATGTATAAAATTAACACACACACACCCTAAGTGGCGTGAGGAACTGGGGCGTAATCCTGAATAAATAGCTATAATGACCAATTATGTATGTATGTAACAGGCGCTTTACTCTCAGATCTTTTGCCAGAAATTGCTTCATTTTTTATTAACTCATATATGCCCAACTTTTTTTTCTCGTAAAAATATGGATTTTTTTAAATTTATTTGAATGTATATGGTATAAAAATAGGGCGCATATGGGTTAATATGTCGGAGCAGAGGTTTTGTGAATTAAGTTCTCATTTTCTTAGAAGAGCTTGAGGCACGCAATCGGGTGCAAGAAGTGTAATGTTAAAATGCAACCCTCAAAATGACTTATGGTTAGAAAGTCAGTACCGTTAGTAAACCCGCGAAATCAATAGAACAGATGATAGAATCTCAAATCACAGTTTAAAGTCTGAATGATTCCACGGAACATATGGAGTGACGTAAACGCTTCCCCGTTCTATAGTGGATTCCCTCTTAGTCGTTATAGTAATCAATAGCTAGGTTATGTTATGGCTGTATAAGTGATAGAAATATTCGTGTATTATCACAGGCATTCAGGCAGCTGAAAAAGACCTGTGATACCCATTCGGAATTGAAAATGCCAAACATTGCCAAATAAGAATGCAAAACATTTCATTGCTCAAGTGCGAAAGTTAACAGAATTTGATATCATGATGACTAATCAGCTTCGGAACTGCCGTAAATTATTTCGACATAAAAGCGCTCTTAACAAAATTGGTTGTTATAGCATTCGTTCGGAGGTAGTGGGCCATTGTTTGTTTATTCGGAATTTTACAAGGTCCTCGAAGATACAAGCAGCTTAAGAACCAGCTTAAGAACCAGCTTACGAACTATTAACGTTGTTATACTGCCTTAGATAGCTTTTACTTATGTATACTTGGAATTGAGAAATGTTGAGTTTACTAAACAGAATAGTATCTCTTTAACAGATGACTAGTTTATGTGTCTTATATGGCACAGTGGGACCACTTACTTGACCCAAATGTGGAATTAAAAGTTTCATTTTTTATTTTGGCTTTTTAAATATCATCTTAAATTAAAAAAAAAAGAATCATATTCTCAACTTTTATCGTTACTGCCAGTGTTTGTGTCGCTTAAGAGAAATCTGGCCTTCTGTATCCATCGACATAAATCGTTATAGAAACTTAGAAAATTACTTTTTGTGTTCAGAGCTCCTCAATATTGATGTATTTTCCACAACATTTTATGAAATACAAGGCAATCAGACAATTGTGAAAGATAAAATTATAGAACGATTGACTATTTGTTTACCGAAATGCGGCATTATGAGACCTAATTTTCAAAATACTAAGGAAATACCACAACCATGAATGGTTACCAGAAAAAAGGGTAATCAAATTAATTTTCGCTGTCACAGTACTAACATTACTATACATTATATTACATAACCACGCTGTGATTTCAATAAAATTCTATCAAGCAAAATGCTCCAAATCCAAGTTGAAGTCGCTGTAGTCTCGTAGGGAGTTCGAGCCTCAGGCCAGACATCAAAACGAAATATGAAAAAAAATATTTCTTCGGCGACTTCCTCTCAGCAGATTTCTGGCAAAAACTCTGAGAATTAACTAAAATTGCCATGAAAAAGCTTCTCAAAATCTGTCGTTTGGAGTCGACGTTAAACTGTAGGTCCCGCCACTCAAGTATAAAAATTAAGGAGCACAACATGAGTGGTGTGAGAAGCTAGGCCGCAATCCTGACTGAAGAGTTGTAATGGCCAATTATGTATGTATGTATGTATGTAAAATGCTCCAAGTCTGGTAGTTAGTGTGTTGGCTGATTAGACGTGAGGCCTCGATTCAAGCCCCAGTTCAAACGTCAAAACAAAAATATGAAAAAATATTTCTTAGGGGACTTCCTCTCGGCAGATTGCTGGCAAGAAGTGTGAGAGTGAAATAAAATTGTTATGAAAAGTTTCTCGTTCGCATTCGATTTTAAACTGTAGGTTCCGCCACTTATGGATAAAATTAACACACATAACCAGAAGTGGTGTGAGAAGCTGGGTTGTAATACTGACTGAAGGGTTGTAATGGCCAATTACATACATATGTACATATGTATGTATGTAAAGCGCTTTAAGTTATTTTGCACTCATATATAAACCACAACTTTGGCAGTAAAAGAAGCGTAGCTGAGTCACCTAAAATTCATCTGTGTATCCTTCTACAGCACTTGGCAGCAAAGGCTTGGCGGCTGTTTAAATAACAACCAATTTAATCTATATTGCTGAAACCAATACATATTTTGTTTTCTTCAGCTGTTGTAGTAAATTTAATTAAACGATTTTTTCTTTTCGTTAAGATCTTATCTAGTCATCCTGTATGATAACTTAAATGGGAGCAGTTTCAAACATGTTGCAATACTTATAACTAAAAACTTTGTTTTTTTAATTAAATGTTTAGTTAGTTAAATCTCTTATTTTTTTTTATTAAGAATATGCCTTGGTTTGTTGTTTTATTATTTAAAATTTGTTTGAATTTTCTTACTTACTTTGCTTTAAATTTAAAAATACAGCCGATATCCTTGTAATGGATGGATTTTTTCTCTCAATTTTTTTTTTAATACAATTTATTTTTTATAGCTTTTTGTGTTAATTTTTTTTTATTTATAATTGATTTATTTTTTATTATTTTCATTTACTGTGCAGAAAATAAAAGCTTTTTTTGTAACACTGCTTTATAAAATTTTTCTCATTTTTTTTCTTTCTGCTGTTAAAGTTTTGCTCATTACACTTTTAGTTTGGTTTAGTTTTAGTTTTATGTAATATTTGTTTGCAGAGATTGTATTTGTTTTTGTTTTGTAAATGATTATTTAATTTTTAATTTTAAAAAATATTTTTTATTGAAATTATTTGCGATTTTTTTCAAGCAGTTTGTTCGAGTTGTAGCAAACAAAACAAAAGACTTAAGACACAAACTTTTTTGTAATTACACAATTTCGAAAAAAAAAATTTTTTTAATTATTTTTTTACTTTGTTTTATAACTTACTTTATGGAAAATAATTTTAAAAAAAATTTTAATTTTTTTTTATTCTTTAAAATTTATCTTTTCTTTTTTTTTCTTTTGTTCAATTCAATTTTACTATTCCATGCGTTTCAGTACAACGACGAATTGGTACTAAATCTTGGCAATAATTTTCTGTTAAATCAGCTTAAAAAAAACTCGCTACACTTTAGCTTTTCGTTAACATTGACGTTGACGACTACGTAAACGCTAACAGCTTTGAGGGTTATTTCGTTAACGTGTGTTGTTGTTTGTAGTTTTAAAGACCACGTAGCGTTAGCGTTAACGCCAGCTTAATAATGTTGATTTCTTAATGTTTGGACGTTAATAATTTTTTTTTTCGAATTTTTTTTATTATAAAAGTATGCGTTTGTTTGTAAACCTTTACAAGTGTATTGGTGTAGATTTTTTTTTCAATATTTATTTGACGTTGTTTTTTAACGTTTATTGCTAAATTCGCACTTTACACTCTCATTTAAAGAAACTAAAGTCTTACGTTTGTTTTATTGCCTTGTTTTTTTTGTAATTTTTTTAATTTAATTTAAAATACCTTTTTGGTTCTCCGATTGATTTTTTTTTTGAATTCCTTGTTTCTTACAAAACAAAGACAATTTTTAAAAGCAAAAAAAAATACGTTCGTTTGTTTTCTCTTTCAATTCAATCACCGCTATTACCAAGTTTCAAAGACCTTAACGCTTAAAAGTTAAACCTCAACTGACCAATTTAATAGCTAGCTTAAAATCAAAGCTCTCTTTGAACAGGGCTTAAACTGAAGCAAGAAAACATAAAATCAATGAAACGAAAACCATTAACAAATACAGTGTTCTCAATCGATATGAAATGCAAACTAAAAGCACCAACAACAACAAGAAAAAAAAAAGCGGTTGGCCTCCAAAAAATTATATTTTTACCATAAGACTCATAAAGAAAACAAAACTAAATCAATATTTAAATTCCATAAAAACTAAAAGAAGCATTAAACGTTAACGTTTTCTTAATATTCTGTAATATTCCCCAAAAAAAAAATTCGACTTCGAAAAAACTCTCGTTTTCCGTAAAAAAGAAAAGAAATAAAAATTTAAAAAAAATATTTTTTTTATTAATAAAAATTATTATTTTAAGCACGTTTTTTTATTAAATATAAAAAAAAATCAAACAAAATAAAATCTCTTATACAAAAACACATATGCTTACGTATAAAAGCTTTCACTCTTATACTATTCACAACAAGAGTTATTTAAGGTTTCTTGGCCACTCTCTCTCTCTCTCTTTTCTTTTATACAACCATTTAAGCTGTTATTTTGATTTTATTTTCAAAAAAATTTTAAAACTCTTATAATTTAAAACTTTTTAGAAATCTTTTCAAACGTATTGTTTACTCCCCTTAATCTGGTTTAAGACACTAAACAAATCCTAGTTCCTGGATTTCAGTCAGTGGTGTTATTGAATAATTGGATCATGCATCAGGCATGGTTGATAGTAGTTTATAATCAACCAGTATTTGTTTAAATAATATTTAATAGCAAATGATGAAAGAAAATTAAATTTTCTTATCTTAGCCGCTCATCGACATCGACAGCTTATGGCTAACGTAACGAGTTGTAATCCACTAATCCACTAGTTAACATAGCTGAACTCTTAAATTAAGTGCCTCCAACAATGAACTTTAAAGATTCGTACTTTGAAAGTTCTCCCCAGGGAGGACGAAATTTTGAATTTCATATGATATTTTTCGACTTATCGAAAACACGGATCATGCAAAAGATGGAAAATGATGGACAATCCGAATTTGCTCTTGTTGCCCAATGGATTACAGTCGCCGTAGTCTAGTAGGTAGTGTGTTGGCTTATTAGACACGAAGCCACGGTTCAGATCCCCGGTCAGACATCAAAATGAAATCTGAAAAAAAAATATTTCTTCTGCAACTTCCTCTCAGCAGATTTCTGGCAAAAACTCTGTGGAGTAAATAAAATTGCCATGAAAAGTTTCACAAAAATCTGTCGTTCAGAGTCGACTTTAAACTTTAGGTCCCGCCACTCATGTATAAAATTAACACACACAACATGAGTGGTGTTGAGAAGCTAGCGGCCGTAATCCTGACTAAAGGGTTGTAATGGCCAATTGTGGCTTGTTCTAGCTCTTGTGGAAAAAAGCAGACCTACAGTGAGCGCCAAAAGTGAGTAAACACCACTGAAATAATTCGTTTCTTAAGATAGCGAGAAATCTACGAAGAGAAGGAAACGTTAGATGATTCCTAACACACTTTCTTCAGCTGTCGTCGATGAGCCGAAAGCCGTCAGCGACTCGAAGCTGAAATCGGCATTATTAGTGCTACAAACGTCGTGCTGAAAATGATAAACAGTAGAGAAAGCTGGAACGCAGTAATAGAATTTGTGCACCATATCCTGCGTACGAAGAAATATGACCTAGACGCAGTGGAATAAGAGAAGAGCGGAGCCTGGACGCAGGCTGATGATGATGGAACTGGCACACGCGCCAGAAAAGGGGTCCACCTCGAAGTAATGCAACCGTGGTTCCGAGGTGGAATATACCCTGGTGAGGAGACAAGGTGGGGTTTTAGTCGGTATACCCAATGGGAGAGTCCGACATACCATGTATGAATGCATAAAGCATTTCCCCTTCTTCCCGAAAAAAAAAAAAAAAAAGATAGCGGGAAAAGTAAATGAGAATAGTTGAATAAATTTCCAAAAATAAAAACGTTTATTTCTTACTTATAAAATGTTAAAACAAAAACAACAATTCATGAAAAAAAACTTTTTTTATACTTAAGAACATAATAGAAAATTTAAAATTATAGTGGGTGTTGACTTACTTATGGCGCTCACTGTATTTCATGCTTTTTCTACTGAAGCCCTTGTCGAGCAATGTTGTCAGCCTTTGCCTTTGCAGATTATGTCCCATATGCCGCCATTGCGGTTTGCGTCAACCGTATGCGTATTCTCTTCGGCCACCATATATTCAGAATATGTCACAGAGATTTCTGCATAAAGGTCTACGCAATTAAAGGTTTCACAAGCGTAGAACAGAATAGGTTTGACCACCCGAATTATGCCATTCATCATCTGGGCACCAGACATTAGCTTGGGTTTGGGAATTCTGCCTGATTGCAAGAAACTCTAAACTAACGGCGTGAACATTTTATTATAGATGTACAGAGGGTTGGCCCAGTATATGTAAGACACATCATCGGCACATATCAGATCCCCAAAGGACTGGACGGCTGCGTGCCCACCACTGGATATCACGCCTCCAATATAAAGTCGGATGCACTACGTTTCGATGGCAAGGATGAAAATCAGCGTCAATAAGATGCATCATTGGCTAACACCTCTTACATACATACATACATAATTGGTCATTACTACCCTTTAGTCAGGATTACGCCGCAGTTTCTCACAACACTTAAATTGTGTGCGTTAATTTTATACATGATTGGCGGGACCTAAAGTTTAAAGTCGATTCCAAACGACAGATTTTTGAGAAACTTTTCAATGGAAATTTTCATTTACTCTGAGAGTTTTTATCATAAATCTGCTGCGAGGAAGTCGCCGAGGAAATATATTTTTGTGTTTCGTTTTGTTGGAGATGTTTTACCTCGGGTTTGAACCGAGGCTTCATGTCTAATAAACCAGCACATTAGTATTCCTATAGCATCCGACTTATGAGCCTAGCTCCAAAGGCACAAGAAATATTACAGAGCTGACTGCAAAGTACTCGCACCGACATGCTCGGAGATCTTGTCAAACAATACAAAGAATGCGAATACCACCACATTTTCTACTTTAAACTTTATTGTTGAGGTTGACAACTATTTATACTCTGAACATATGAACATATTCTTTCCATGTCTGTGTTGCCTTACGTTCGGGTCCCCATTCTATCCTAGGTCAATGAAAAGTCCTGCTCCACTGCTAGACTCACTTGGCACGAACCAATTACTCGTACTTGATTGTAACGTCACTTCGTGGCCATGCTTACAGTTCATTGTGTTATGGGAAGACCCGCGGAAAGAATGCAACTCTCATCTAACGATTTATGTCGTGGGTGCAGCTCTGCTGAGGAAGAGAAGACTGTTATCCATTTTCTTTGGCAATGCCCATCTCTTGCGAGGTATAGATATTTGGCTCTCCAATCCTTGTCAGCTTGACGGGGCCATCATCCATTGATTTCAAGCAGTGGTGTTGTGCTAATTTTTTTTTTACCGGAACGCGTTCCGGTTCAGCAGGAAAAAACTCCGGTTCACGGTTCGGAAAAACAAACCGGTTCGGTCAGGTTTTTGTTCCGGTTCGGGTTCGGTTCAAACTATTGTTTATAAAAGTACATATAAAAATTCGTCAAAAATTAGAAAAAAAAATCAGCAATTCTTTTTAATTTTTTTTTTTTCAAAACGTCAGCCAATTCTCGTTATCAGAAATTATCTTTAGTTCCGGAACGCGTTCCTGTCCAAAAAGAAAGTACCGGAACGACGTTCCGGAGCGTTCCGGCTCGACAACACCACTGATTTCAAGGATATAGTTTCGTTTATCAAACTTTCATGGTGGTTTTCCAGCGTAGGGTAGTCGTACTTTTAAAGTGGAAATCGGTCAGTACAGGGGCTCCATTGACCAGTGGCTTCACAACGGGCAGCTATGCGTGCTCAAATGAACTTTTAGTATCAACGCTAGCTACCTATGTTGTCTGTCCATATAACTAAATTTAAAAAAAAAATTCTCTTTATAAAGGGTGTTTTTTTATAGAGGTATAGAACTTTGCAGGTATAGAAGTTGGCATTACTTTTCAAAATGGCGGCCGATTTAACAGCTGTCAAGTGATTTATTCTCAGTTTGGTTTGGCAATTCATCATGAATAGACTCACGCCTGAACAACGCTTGCAAATAGTGCAATTTTATTTCGATTTATTGAAAGACACGTTTGGTGACCGCCTAATTTCACGTTTTGGACCTGTGAATTGGCCTCCAAGATCTTGTGATTTAACACCGCTAGACTACTTTCTGTGGGGCTATGTAAAGTCATTGGTCTGTGCGGTAAAGCCACAAACGCTTGACCATTTGGAAGACAACATTCGCCGTCTTATTGCCGATACACGGCCACAAATGTTGGAAAAAGTCATCGAAAATTGGACGTCCAGATTGTACTACATCCGCGCCAGCCGTGGCGGTCATATGCCAGAAATCATATTTAAAATGTAATGCCACAAGATTATCTTTCGGATAAATAAAATTCATGTCAATCGAATAATCTATCGTTGTTTTATTGCAACTTAAAGTTCTATACCTCTATAAAAAACACCCTATACAAATAAATTCTAATAATTTAGCCGCATAATGGCTTTATGGATCTACGGGGATTTAAGCTCAAGTTCAACAAACATTATTAAAATCCAAAAAAAAGAAACTTTCATTGACTTAAATTATAAAATTTTTATTTTATTTCAAAATAAATATTTAAAATTCTAATTCTAAAATTCCGGCCATAGCCGGAAATAACATGTTGTTTACTTAGGCTATGGCCATAGGCTTTTTTTGAAATATTTTATCACATACGCTCTCTGTTGTAATTAAAATGTTGTGATGAACTTGTAAAAACACTTTTCCACTTTGCAATGACGAAAGATCATTGAGTAAATCAAAGTGCAAACAACGATGTGTTAAATTCTATTTTTATAAACAAATAAATAAATAATCTTAAATAAACAAAAAAAAACTTAACAAACTTAACATTAGAAATTAAAGCTTTCATTGGAAATGAGAGTAGAAATGTTAGAAATAATTGAAATACACGTGCTTGATCTTTAGAAACTTGTTGTACACCTTAAACCTTAATTTGAACTGAAACTTGTTAATTAACAACGTATTTAACGTAATCAAATAATTAATTGTTTTTAATTTATTGTTATTTAATTGGAAAATTGATTTTGATTATGATATAGAAATACTAAATTTACTATATCAGACTTTTGGCAAATTAATGAAAAATTAGAACAAATATTAACACAATCAGTTAGTTTTCATTGTACAATTGGAAATATGCACTGATGAAATAGTAAGTACGTTTGTTTAAATACTCTAAATACACTTCATCTGAAGGTATGTTTTGAAATAATTAATCAGGCAACATTGCATTAATGGAGTATTCAGACTCTATTTAAGTGAGAGTACAGGCACTGACTTGTAATTCTAGATTTACAAAGATTTATCAATCCAGTCGACGTAGTCTAGTAGATATTATGCTGGATGTGTGTGAAGTTAGCTGCGAAAGTTATATTCTTTTTTTACAGTGAATGTTGTGTTAACAGAAACTGCTAACTTCTGTTATGTTAACACGCACTGTTAACTTATGTTATGTTAACAGACACTGTTAACTCCCTCTTCTTTGGAAAAGGAAGGAAAGAAAATCTATTAAAAATCACAAAAATAGTGATAAACTGGAGGAAAAATTAAAGAAAGATGAAGTTAAACCTTAGAATTTTACAAAAAAGAAAAATATATGAAAACTAGCAGTACCATGCGCGCGTTGCTGCGGCGCAGCTAAAATAAATTTGAAGGAAAGACATTATACAAATATCCAATTAATTTTGAATCATTTTATTTATTTTGTTTCCCGTTGTCCAGATGATTCAGAGGAACGGGCCTGAGTAGTACGCATTCGATTAGTTTCTAATCTCACTTCTCGTTGTTCAAGTGATTCATGCGAACGGGTCCTAGCGGCATGTACTCGAAGATTTTGAAGTCTCAATGCTCGTTGCTCGTCTGATTCTGAGGCTCGTAAAGCTCTTTTCTTTCGTGCTTGAGGTGTAGGTCGACCAATGTCTTGTCATTCATTTTGAATAATTTTTAGTGGCGCCATATAGCGGAAATGAATCGCACCAACTTAGAAACCCCTGTCGACTCACGCGCCACAACTTTGCTAAAGAACATAACATGATCAAATGAACAGTTTACGATTTAATTCATTTTGAGTAATTTTCAGTGGCGCCACCTGTCGTAAATTGGTCATTCCAACTTACAAACCTTCCCCGGCTCATGCGCAACAACTTTGGTAAAGATCATAACATGATCAAATGCACAGTTTACGACTTAATTCATTTTGAGTAATTTTCAGTGGCGCCACCTGTCGGAAATTGGTCATTCCAACTTAGAAACCTTCGTCCGATATCGACTCTAGGAACTTACCTACCAAATTTTGTTCGTCCACGATCAATATGTACCTAAATATGCCACGCCTCCTTCACATTTAGGGATATGAAAAATTGATGTTGTCCGATTCTCAGACTTAACCGATATGCACACAAAATTTCATGAAAATCGGTCAATGCATTTCGGAGGAGTTTAACCACTAACACCGTGACACGGGAATTTTATATATGAAAATAATAATATGATTATTGGAGATAATACAGTTGAAAAATCAAGTATTTTTACCAAATATATCCCAGAAGTCGCCGTAGTCTAGTAGGTAGTGTGTTGGCTTATTAGACGTAAAGCCCGGGTTCGAGCCCCAGGCCAGACATCAAAACGAAATATGAAAAAAAAATATTTCTTCGGCGAGTTCCTCTCAGCAGATTTCTGGCAAAAATTGTGAAATTGCCATGAAAAAGTTTCTGAAAAATCTGCTGTTCGGAGTCGTCTTTAAACTGTAGACTCCACCACTCATGTACAAAAAATAAACACACACAACATAGGTGGTGTGAGAAACTAGGTTTTAATCCTAGCTAAAGGGTTGTAATAACCAACTATGTATGTGTGTATGTAAATGGTGTTAAGCAATGATGTATCTTATTAAGGATAATTTTCATTCTTGTCATCGAGACGTAGTGCAACCGACTTTATATTGCAGTCATGGTATCTAGTGGGTACGCATTCTTCCAGCTCTTTGGGGATTTGACGTGTGCTTCTGACGCATCGTTGTCGTATTCTGGGCCAACTCTAACGAACTCTATGTTAGCTGAAGTCAATTATGAATAGATTTTCGTTATAAACTGCAAAATATTCTTTCTCAATCTTTTTTTTATTGGCCATCATCAATGCATGTTGCAAGGGTATCTTCTTTCCACTACCAACAGCTGGCAAAATTTTCTATTAAGCAAGATTAAACAGGAATAGACTTTATCAGGCGTTTTAAACAATTTTCTGTCACTATCTAATACTATGTTTAGATATGTATTTTTATTGAGTCAATATTCGGTTTATTGAGTACAATATTTTAAGTGTTCAGACATAATAATAGTTCGCAGTTCAGCTGCTTATTCAATATTCATTTGACAGCTGGTAAACAAAACAGCTGGTTGTTTCAACAACATTGTTTTTATTTTGTTTGTCGTTGACAGTGCTGCATTTTAAGTTTTACTCAATATTATATTACAATTTGCGTATTTATTGCGCAATAATTAATTGATACTTTATATGAAATATTGAGCTTAATAATGGCGTTTATTGCGATTTACGCAATACAAATGCATATCTGAACACCGTATAATGCTTATTATGCTACATAAATCCATTGAAATAAAATTCCATGTTACAGCTTAAGCGTGGATTAATTTTAATAACACTTTGAGTTCATTTTGAATTGTTTTTTTTATATTCATAAAGAAATTCATTCATACGCTTTTAAACGTTTTCATGGCATTACAAATCAAAGTTAAATGTCGATAACGTATGAAGTGATGGACGACGTATGACATATTTCAGCAGAAACTAAACTATGTATTCTGATATAATTTAGCCATACTACCATCAGCCTAGGTAATATGGAATTTAAGTAGTAGCAGTTGTCGTAGCAGAAGCGGCTTTAGCTGGCAGCAAGTATAAGCAGCACACTAATTCATATGTTCAGCATTAACTTGTGACCTTGAAAACTTGAATTAATATTTAATTAAAAAAAAAAAATCACTTTTGAATAGACCCGCCGCCAAATGGTTGCTAAAACCATAGAAGAAGCTATGAATAGACCCGCCGTTTAATTGTTTGTAAATTTAAATCACAGTCTAGTTTAACACAAGACGTTTCAAACTTTTATTAGCTGTACGCTGTTGTCTTTGTCCATTTGTCTCCAAGATTATCAGCAGCAACAGCAGCATTGAAACGCTGTACACCGGCTGTCGCAACATTTTTTTTTCGTCTTTTTTTTTTTATTTAAATTTAGCGCATCATTTTACTAGCACTGCTGCTGTTTAGGCCAATAAACTAAACAAGCAAACGCATCTGCAAGTTAAAGTAGAAAAATTAAAATTTTTTATTTCATTTCATTTTAGCCACTCTTTATTTTATTTTATTTTGTGTCTTTTTACCATATACATATTTGTGCTCTTAACAAATGGAGTATTTGTTTAAATGGCTGTGTTGTTAGATATTTCGTTTCGTTTGGCCTAAAAACAGCATAACGTTTGTGCAATACATTTTTATTATTTCGTTTATTTCTGATGTTTAACAACTTTTTAACAAAAATCTTACGCAGTTAATAATACTGATAATATGCAGCCATTATTTGAAACTATTTTAATAAAAAAAAAAGCAACAACAAAAATTATTTCTCTTCCTCTCTCGTTTACATTAGCAATTGCATATCAATTTTGGTTAAATATCCAATTGACCCAGTAAGCCACTATGAGTCATTTTTATACTCTACCACTACCAATACCAGATCGTATTGTGGTTTAGGTTGACGTTTGTTACCGTAGTCTAGTACGTAGTGTGTTCGTTTATTAGACGTAAAGCCTGGGTTCGAGCCTCAGGCCAGACATCAAAACAAAATATGAAAAACAATATGAAAAAAAATATTTCTTCGGCGACTTCCTTTCAGCAGATTTCTGGCAAAAACTCTGAGAGTAAATAAAAACTGTCGTGAAAAGTTTCTCAAAAATCTGTCCTTCGGGTTCGACGTTAAACTGTAGGTCCCGCCACTCAAGTATAAATTTAACACACACACAACGTGAATGGTGTGAGGAGCTAGGCTAAGAATATGATCTTAACAATTCATTAAAAAATCTTAAAATAGCCACCACAACTTGAGTAGCAGACTATTGAAAAGGTTTAAAATTCGGAACCCTAGCAAGTCGCATCAAAACAAATATTTTCTACTGTATTATTACATTGACTTTAGTATAAGGCTGTGAAACATGTTATGCAGGCCCTGGTAACATATAAAAAACATGAAAAAACTTGAACGATTTGATCGGTTCTCGCCGCAATTAATATGTGTTATGGGTTAAAAGATTACTGTTTAGGTTCTGGGTTTTGCTAGAGCACTTATACATAACATACATAATTGATCATTACAACCCTTTAGTGAGGATTACGTCCTGGCTTCTCACTTTACTAAAGCTGAGTGTGTTAATTTCATACATGAGTGACGAGACCTACAGTTTAATGAAAAAATACTTTCTTCATATTTTCGTTTTGTTATCTGACCTGCGGTTTGAACCAGAGATCAGCAATGAGTCGTTTTTTCGCTACTCATAAGTACTCATTAAATTTCTACAACATTGATTTAAAACAACATTGATTTAAAAGTACAGGTTGCAATGAGTATGAGCGCAACATTGATATCGTACTCATAACATTCGAAATATGTTTGATTCGTAGGCCTACTCATTCAGATTCATAAATTTAGAATAATACTTATAATACTCATAAATGATGCGAGTGATTCAAATCATTCATCAAAATTTACAGTGTTAGTTGTTGTTGCATTTACAAAATGAGAAGAAGAAAGCAAAAGACCAAGACAGCAAGCAAACCAAACACCCAACCTACTAGTGAGTATTGTAGTGTTCGTATGCGAATCATACTTATTTTGTGTGATTCTTGTAAATGTTGAGTAAAGGAGAATCGAAATCAACAATATCATGCGTATTGTTAAGTATGAGTACGATGAGTACTTCAAACTTTTAATATGAGTAGTATGAGTATTATATTAAAATGTGTATGAATGCGTATAAGTATCAGAAATTATGAGTATGATTCGAATCTACTCATCTTTTTGAATACTCATTGCTGATCTCTGGTTTGAACCGAGGCCTCACGTTTAATAAGCCAACACACTACCTACTAGACCATGGCTAGAGTAATTATATTCCTACAATATACCAATCCATATAGGAAAACAGGTATACATTTTAACTACATTAGACTGTCCACTCGACAAAGCCATTTTGTCTTCTGTTAAATCCTGATGAGAAACATGCTTCAGTGCCAGACTCATAAATTGGATAGGATACATAGCAATCATCTATTAAAATTGGATCGTATAGCTTCTCTGTATCTATTCTCAGGGGTCATTGCGTAATGGATAAACATGGGAGGATACTTCACTTATATTGTATGGAGGGTTTTCAACTACCAATATCGGTCTCTGGCTGGCCGTAGGTTTCCACCATTTGACTCAACCGCTTTCGATACCCTAGCGAAGTTAGCCGTAGTCTAGTAGGTATTGTGTTGGCTTATTAGACGTGAGGCCTCAGTTCAAATCTAGGACAGACATTTCCAAATAAATGAAAAATATATTTCTTCGCCGAATTCGCCATAGAAGACACTATGTTCCGAACCCTTCATGTGGACCCATCCGGTTTGGTTGTTCTGGATTACTTCCACAGTCATCCATCTGGATCTTCAATACCTCGTTATTCTTTAAGGCGATTTATTATCATAGGGGTATGCTTTCTATTATTCTCTACCAAAATGGAAGCAACATACATTTAAACACACTCTATTCTAGTATCGGTAAAGCACTGACACTCGGATCATATGGCGGTTTTATTCTGATTAACCAATAGAGTTTGCAGAAATAATTTCTAAGAATTAAAAGTTTACAAAGCTATACATACATATACCAGTGGTCATTACAACACTTCAGTTAGGATTTCAACCTAGTTTCTCACACCACTTATGTTGTGTGTGTTAATTTTATACATGAGTGGCGGGACCTACAGTTTAAAGTCGACTTCGAGAGACAAATTTTTGAGTAACTTTATCGTGGCAATTTGATTTACTCTCCGAGTTTTTTCCAGAAATCTGCTGAGAGGAAGAGAGAAATATTTTTTCATATTTCGTTTTGTTGAAGATGTTTGACCTGGGGCTTGAACCGTGGACTCACGTCTATGTTGATATACAAAGAAAAAAAACTGAAGTAGGGTATCATTTTATCGACAACAACCGATAATTTAACACATTTCCCCGATAAATAGCAGGGTAAACAATGTATTACATTGTGAGTGGAAAACACAATTTTTTTTTTGCTTTTCCGTTTGCATTTTAGTAGGCCTTTCAATTAAATCATTTAAACTGCTTTCATAGTTGCTGTTGCTGTTGTAATTGTTTTTTCCGTAAGTGGCTGTATTTAAGGTGTAATAACAGTTGATTACAAGTGCATGAAATTGAGAATGATTTAATGATACAAACAATAGCAACAACAACAAAAATTTATTTTTTATATGCCTTTGAAATTGTAAAACTATGAAACACAGTCATAAAATACAATGAAATAAAATATCATTTCAAAAGTTCCATACTTTAATGAATAAAATTGTTTAGAAATGTGAAAAAACAAAAACCCCCTTCACTTTTGTGACACAGTGTAATTAAAAGCATGCGAATAGATTTTGGAAATTTTTGAATATTTTTAAATTTTTAATCGTGGATTCAATTCTATGCATCGACAGAATGGACAAACTCCAAAATGCAATAATATGTGGTTGTACATAACATAACATAATTGGCCATTACAACCCTTCAGTCAGGGTTACCGCCTAGCTTCTCAACACCACTCATGTTATGTGCCTTAATTTTATACTTGAGTGGCGGGACCTACAGTTTAACGTAGACTTCGAACGCCAGATTTTGAGAAACTTTTTCATGACAATTTTATTTACTCTCAGAGTTTTTGCCAGAAATTTGCTGAGCGGTAGTCGTCGAAGAAATATTTCTTTTTCATATTTCGTTTTGATGTCTGGCCTGGTGCTCGAACCCGGTCTTAACGTCTAATAAGTGAACACACTACCTACTAGACTACGGCGACTACTACTACTCTAGAGATCTGATCATGTTTACCCTTATATCCATCATTGAGAGAAAAAGTATATGGATCCCGACCAGAGATCAGCAATGAGTATTCAAAAAGATGAGTATATTTGAATCATACTTATAATTTCTGATACTTATACGAATTCATACTTATTTTAATATCATACTCATACTACTCATATTTAAAGTTTGAAGTCCTCATCGTACTCATACTTAACAATATGCATGATCTTGTTGATTTCGATTCTCCTTTACTCAACATTTGTAAGAATCACACAAAATAAGTATGATTCGCGTAGGAACACTAAAATACTCACTAGAAGGTTGTGTGTTTGCTTTGCTTGCTGTCTTTGTATTTTTCTTTCTTCTTTTTTATTAAATGCAACAACAATTAAGACTGATTGAATTTAATGAATGATTCGAATCACTCGAATCATTTATGAGTATTATAAGCATTTTTATGAATTTATGAATCTTAATGAGTAGGCGTATGAATCAAACATATTTTGAATGTTATGAGTTTGATGTCAACATTGTACTCATGCTCATTGCAACCTGTACTTATAAATCAATGTTGTAGTGAGTACTAATGAATCAGAGTAGTTGAATTTCAATAGTGTTGTTTTATGAGTACTTATGTGTAGCGAAAAAATTATTCATTGCTGATCTCTGATCACGACCAACCAGCTCAAAGTCAATTGAAGCGAACTCGAAGTATACGACCGAAGTATACGAACTCGAAGATACAACTCAAAGTATACGATCGTAAAGCGTCATCGTGACAACGTTCGCCATTGTGATGCAAATATAATTCAAAACTAATCTCTGATACCGACCAACCAGCTGAAGGTCAATGAAACATTTGAAGCGAACTCGAAGTATACGACCGAAATATACGAACTCGAAGATGCAACTCGAAGTATACGATCGTAAAGCGTCATCGTGACAACGTTCGCCATTGTGATGCAAATATAATTCAAAACTAATCTCTGATCCCGACCAATCAGCTGAATGTCAATGAAACATTTGAAGCGAACTCGAAGTATACGAACTCGAAGATGCAACTCGAAGTATACGATCGTAAAGCGTCATCGTGACAACGTTCGTCATTATGATGATCTCTGATCCCGACCAATCAGCTGAATGTGAATGAAACATTTGAAGCAAACTCGAAGTATACGAACTCGAATTATACAACTCGAAGTATACGATCGTAAAGCGTCATCGTGACAACGTTCGTCATTATGATGCAAGTATAATTCAAAATTCATCTCTGATCCCGACATCCAACCAGCTGAATGTCAATGAAACATTTGAAGCAAACTCGAAGTATACGACCGAAGTATACGACTCGAATTATACAACTCGAAGTATATTTAGCCACGACCTTAGGAAAGTATATGATCGTAAAACCTCATCGTGACAACGCTCGTCGTTATGATGCAAGTATAATTCAAAACTATTTCAGAGACTTTTTAACTGCCTCCTGCAGCCATTTCTTTTGAGAGATGCTGAACGCTTTCGTTGGAATACTTAGCATTTCTAAACAGAGTAATCAACATAGACTGGATTTGTTTGTCTCAAAACTTTGTAAGTCTCAAAAAAGTCTCTTTTGCCAGGGAAATGTAATAATACAATGGGACAATACTTTGAACGACTTGAACGTTTTTCACTGACATTCACTGTGTTCAAAAAAAAAATGATCCACGAAAATAGAACATAAGTTATTAAATAAATTATTAAATAATTAATATTTTCTCTCACCACCACTCCACCGTAAATAAACAATGTGCGAATGTATTTAATATTGTCTTTGACATTTGACCCACAAGCCTCAATGACACATGCAGGTTTCGAATGCATAACTCCGCTCTTCTTTATCGCATTCACACACCTTTGTTTATGTTTATGTTTGTCAAAAAATAAATTTTGTTTCTCACAAACAAACAAAGAAAACATAAAAAATGATGAATTAAATCTTCAAATCAATGGAACCGAGAGACTACGTATGTACTTACACAAATTTTTAATGGAACGTCGTTCAAATTCATGAATTAATAACACAGTGAGTGCAGGTCTTTTCATATTTACAAGTTCAAATAATTGTTAAATCGTTGCATTACCCAAAAAACAAACAAACAAAAATTACAACCATTTTATGGGGTCTGTACTGAAAACTAAAGGTTAAATGGTTCGGGGAAACATGCATTTTGGGTTTCATGATTCTGTGCCTTTATTTGTATGTATTTGTCAGGTTGATTTAAATCATAAAAAATATTGTTTTTATTTCGTTTACGGATTCGGGTTTTAATACATTATTTTACTAAATTGGTGAGTGAACTTGAAACTTTATTTTCAATGCCTAAACTCTGATGAAATCTTACGAACCATACTTGTGCACACTCATATGGTTACTCAAAAGCTACAACAGCGCGCATAAATTTATTTCTCATTTTGTTTTTCTTCTTTTATTTTTAAATAAAGAAACTCATAAGCAACAAAAATAATAACAAGAAAGAAACAAAAGAGCATTTATTGTTATTATTATTGTTGTTGATGTTATTGTTTTTGTTGTTAATATTATTAAATTAATACGAAAATATGTATGTGTATATTGGAAATACAAAAATTTGTCGACATTTATTTTGGTTGTGTTTTTGCATTGTATTCGTCGTACATACATGCGTACATATGTGGGTCTATTTTGAACTGTAACGACTTCACCTTTTGTTCAACGGTTTTTAGTATGCAGAGCGAGAGTTGCCATAGTTTCGGGCATGATTTGGCGGTTTTTTTCTCAAGAAAACGTGAATTTTAGAAATGGTTTGAAGTCTGTCCATTGAAGTCTTCCTACAACAAATTGTTATTTCCCCACATATGTTTACAACCCATAATTATTTTAGTAGTCTAGCAGGTAGTGTGTTCGCTTATTAGACGTGAAGTCCGGGTTCGAGCCCCAGGCCAGACATCAAAACGAAATATGAAAAAAGAAATATTTCTTCGGCGACATCCTCTCATCAGATTTCTGGTAAAAACTCTGAGAGTAAATAAACCTGCCATGAAAAAGTTTCTCGAAAATCTGTCGTTCGGAGTCGACTGTAAACTGTAGGTCCCGCCACTCAAGTATAAAATTAAGGCACACAACATGAGTGGTGTTAGAAGCTAGGCCGTAATCCTGACTGAAAGGTTGTAATGACCAATTATGTATGTATGTAAATGTCAATTAGATCGATTTAGACTAAACATCGTTGTTGTAAGACGAGATCGTTGTAAGACGAGATCCCAGTAAATTTCGCAATCTTTGAAGTCAATTTGCAATATGCGCCCAGAATGTCCGACTGCATAGACTTTCCAAAATAAGGGCCACACATTTCGAGATCAAGAAAAAGCAATTACTCAAATACCTTATAATGCACTAGTAGTCCTCGTACGAAGCCAAGCTTTGTAATTCCCAGAATTGCTGTCTGCCGCATGTGTCATAGAAAACTCCGCTAGAATCTTTAAATCCTCGAGGTGGTAATGATAATTCATTAGTGGGCCCTCACTGAGCTCTTAACTACTTTCCTTGTGTACTTGGACAGTCACCCCAGTATCTTTAAATATTTTTTTTTCATATTTCGTGGTAATGTCTGACCTGGGATACGAACCGGGCTTTAAGTCTAATAAGCCAACACACTGCCTACTAGACTACGGCGAAATAAGAATAAAAAATAATTCAATTTTTCTTTAAAAAAGGCTATAAAACTCCATTAATCTGGCAACATTTCATGCATTGCCATTGCAAATGGACGTGCCTAAACATTGTAAATAAATTATTGTTTTTGTTGTAATTTTTTTTGTTATTGTTATTATTATTGGCTAGAATTCGATTAAATAAAGTCTTTTAAGTGGTCAATCAAACGGTTTAATATGTTTTTTTTTATTCATTAATAATACTTTTATTATTATTTATAAGTTTAACTGCTGGTTGTTTTTGTTGTCATAATAATATTGATTTTTTTAGTTTTTTTTTTCTCAAAATAATTTATAAATTTACAAGCGAACTTTTGTGCAATCAATTGTAATTATTAACACTGAAGGTTATCTTGTACGGATTTTGATGTCATTAACAGGTACTGACAGATCGTACAAGCGACCGACCATCGGGTGTAATGGCAGTAACGGTGATTTTTTGCATTTTTTTTTTGCTGCTGCTTTTTTTATTTAATGTTTTACCATGAAATATGTATCGATCGAATGTTTAATAATTGAAATTAATTAATAAACAAAAATTTATAAAAAAAAAAAATACCACAAGTTATTTTAAGTTCGACAGAGATATTCTCTAATTTTTACAATTAAGGGCCATTATTACAATTTGCCGTTAAGTAAAGAGAGGATTTTAACGGGCAGATAAATTGTTTTTCATTATTATCAGTACCCAATAAGATAGAAGTGAGCCTTTAGCTAAAGGGAGGATCATCCTGCCGGTAACTTTTAAAGTTAAGTTTATGTTTGAACCTGCCATATTTTATATTATTTTTCAATATGGCAACTTCAAATTTAAACAAAATGAGCATTACAACAACATATACAACAAAGAAACGAAGCCCGTCGTTGCCACTGCGTTAAAAAACTTGTTTAATTGAGCAGTTTTATCGACATTGCTCCAGCACTGCCATATTTTTGAAAACAATTAACTTTATTTTATCTGTAAGTTGTAATAACGAAAATAAGTTAAGGGTGACTTTAAAGTCCACTTTATGTAAAGTTATCTTTAAGTTAAAGGTGACTTTAAAGTCCACTTTAGCTAAAGTTACCTTTAACTAAATCCAAGTTTAACGGCAAGTTGTAATAATGGCCCTAAAAGTCTTTAGTTAGTTGAGTTATAGTTATAGAGTTATAGTAGAGATTAAAATGAACTTACCAAATCCAAATACTATCCATGATTTTAAAAATTTTTATAAAAATTCACAAAAAAATAATTTAATATTATTTATTAACTGTTTAGATTTACTATTTATATTGTATTTTAAATTAGTTATCAACTTCCTTAATTAATAATTTTTGTTTTAAATTTTTAATCACCAAAAAAGAAAATTTTTTTTTTGCTATAAAACACCACGTTTTTACTACGACCACGTACTATGTAATGTAATTAAAACTATCTGCTGTCTGTACGAGTATTTCCCATAAGAATCGGCAACAATTTTCTAAACTTTTCTTATCTTTAGGGAAATCAATTGTTCGGAAAGAAAATGTTAAAAATAAAATAATTTCCAAACAATTAATGTAAAGGCCACTTTGTTTAATAATTTTTTATTTTTTTTTTATTTTTAATTTTTTAAGAGTTTATTAATCATGCCCCTAATAGAGTGGTTCTTATAATTCATAGATTAGATACGTCACAATCAAAAAAGAAAATAAATAAAAAAAGATAAAAAAAATTCGTTGTAAACAATTCAAATGGAGTCAAAAATAGCCACTCGTCAAATGATTAATAAAATAAATATTATTTAATGTAAATAATTTCTTATAATAATAATTCCGATAATTTTGAAATGAATCATCCCAAAATCACATACATACATACACAATTGAGACGTCGGGAGTCGGGACGTCGACTCCGAACTGCAGATTTTTAAGAAGCTATTTTATTTACTCTCAGAGTTTTTTGCCAGAAATCTGCTGAGGGGAAGTCGCCGAAGAAATATATTTTTTTCATACTTCGTTTTGATGCCTGACCTGAGGTTTGAACTCGGGTCTTACGTGCAATAAGCCAACACACTATAGTATTATGGCGACTATAGTCTAGTATTATGGCGACTTCAATCAAAAATTAATAACTCCACATTGGATGAAAGGTACGTTAGTTTAGAAAGGCAGGCCAGGTCAGTCCACTTGTAGACCGTAGAGAACATTTCGCCATCCCAATGTTTTTATAGGACCGAGTAGTATATTTTCCTTTCTTTTAAAGTTACTTTCTACAAATCAAATTTTTTTCGGAAGTCACCGAAGAAATATTTTCTTATAAAGGGTGTTTTTTATAGAGGTATAGAACTTTAAGTTGGCATTACTTTCAAGATGGCGACCGATTTAACAGCTGTCAAGTGATTTATTATCAGTTTGGTTTGGCAATTCATCATGAATAGACTCACGCCTGAACAACGCTTGCAAATAGTGCAATTTTATTTCGATTTATTGAAAGACACGTTTGGTGACTGCCTAATTTCACGTTTTGGACCTGTGAATTGGCCTCCAAGATCTTGTGATTTAACACCGCTAGACTACTTTCTGTGGGGCTATGTAAAGTCATTGGTCTATGCGGTAGAGCCACAAACGCTTGACCATTTGGAAGACAACATTCTCCGTGTTATTGGCGATATACGGCCACAAATGTTGGAAAAAGTCATCGAAAATTGGACGTCCAGATTGGACTACATCCACGCCAGCCGTGGCGGTCATATGCCAGAAATCATATTTAAAATGTAATGCCACAAGATTATCTTTCGGATAAATAAAATTCATGTCAATCGAATAATCCATCGTTGTTTTATTGCAACTTAAAGTTCTATACCTCTATAAAAAACACCCTATACTTCCTTTTGTTGGAGATGTCTAGGATGGGGTTTGAACCTCGGCCTCACGTTTAATAAGCCAACACGCTACCTACTAAACTTTTTCAAAATTATCTTCACTCAGCATCATTCATCGGATTGTGCAGAGCCAATATAAAGTTTACAAAATGCTAGCGAGGCCTTAGGCCTCTTACTGCACACAGAGAAAATATTTTAAAACAATTTCTGTATAAGCCATGGTGGCAATGATGAATTTTAACATACCGAATATCCCTGAGTAAGTCCTATACTTAAGACGCCCATGAACTTAACATAACATAGTCCACTTACTAGAATGCATGAGTAAATGATAAAAACCCACATGTGGTAATATGATACCCTTTCTCTTCTAGAGATCTATTACAGAAGATGGTGCTAGGGAATATCACGATGATTACAATGCACTACAGAATGAGTGATTCTAACTTGAACACTTTTTGAGCACTACGGGGTGTTTGAGATCGTAAATAACGACGTACTGTGTAAGGGTTTGGCAAGATTATAAAGAAATTTGAAGAGACTGGAAGCGTGACAGATGTTGGCAAAAGCCTATGCATTGTTGCATTGTATCCTTTGTCCAAAATATGGTTTCTGTTAGAGAAATTGTGATGGATAATCGAAATTAGTCGCCTCCATGGCATTCTCTGAATTTGGGCATATCTAAAGGCTCATTAAGAAGTATTTTGCATTTGGATTTGCCGTGCTTATACTGATTGGGTGCTTTAGCAAAAGGCATTTAATTCTGATTTTGCGAACAAGAAATGGAGAGCCAAATAACCTATATCTGCACCTCGCAAGAGATGGGTACTGACAAAGAAAGCGGATAACAGTTTCCTCTTCCTCAGCGGATCCACGGCAGAAGTCGTTAAATGGGAGCCGCATCCTTTCCGCGTGTCTACCCATAACATAATGACCTGTAAGCATGGCCACTGTGATTGAGATAATGCCGCGACCAAGTCCAAGTAACTGGTTGGTATGCCTTCTATCCATCAGGGGCCGAGTGAGTCTAGCAGTGGAGCAGGACTCCTCATTGACCCAAGATAGGTTGGCGTCTAGAAAGAATTTCCGCGCCAGCTTGACTGAGGCGAGTGGCATGCTCATGTCCACTGAAAAGGATTCTGGAATAAGTGCACCAGCTCTGGCGAGCTCATCGGCCATGCAGTTCCTCGGAATGTAACTACGCCCGGGGACCCAGACCAGTGAAACACTAAAGCGCTCAGAAAGAAGGTCGAGACAGCGACGACATTCCCTAACGATCCTGGAGTTATTCACCACACCCGATAGAGATCTTATGGCGGCCCGATTGTCAGAGAAGACTGAGACGCGGGTAAAAGGAGCACCGTTGACGAGAATCCACTGAGCAGCGCGGTAAATGGCCATCACCTCCGCCTGAAATACGCTGTGACCAATTAGGTGCTACGTAAACTGTAATACATTTTTAATTGATTTTTCATTCTTAAAGTTCTTTCAAAAATTATACGGAAATGATGGCACATAAATATTTAATAAAAAAAAAAACAACAACGTCTACGTATTATTTTAAAATAATTTCCAATTAAAACCTTTTTTTTTTGTTTAATTAACTTGCAAGACAAAGGCAAAGAAGATGCGTACAAAAGTCTTCCTAAATATCAACGTAAGTAAGTAATTCTGTATTTATTTTAATTACGTATGTTTTTTACTTTTTTTTTATTGTTTTTATTTATTTTATGTTTTTTTTTAATATTATTATTGTTTAGTACATTAAACCATTTAATGAGTTAAAAACAAAGTAATTGACGCAAAAAAATAAATAAAAATTAAAAAAAAATAATTAAAGTTTTAATGTGTCTTATAGACAGACACAGAAAGTGACTTAAGCGGTGTACTCTCGTAAATTGAATTTAAAGGAGGGGGCTCAACATAGAATTCAAAGATGAATAAAATATACTATACATGCGTATTTACTTAAATGGAAGTATCACATAATGTTGATACATATTGAGCTTTACTTGGTATTAACTTGTATCTATCGCACACGCTTCTGCGCCAATTTCTGACTTTAAATTATGAAAGTTGCGATTTCCCTCGAGTATAACGTTTATATGGTGACACACCCTTTAATTCTTGCCAAAGATTAATACCTTCAAACAGAGATCAGCAATGAGTATTCAAAAAGATGAGTAGATTCGAATCATACTCATAATTTCTGATACTTATACGCATTCAGAGTTCGAAGTACTCATCGTACTCACACTTAACAATACGCATTATGTTGTTGATTTCAACTCTCCTTTACTCAACATTTACAAGAATCACACAAAATAAGTATGATTCGCGTACGAACACTACTCACTAGAAGGTTGAGTGTTTGTCTTTGTCCTTTTCTTTCTTCTTTTTTTCTAAATGCAACAACAACTAAAACTTATTTATTTAAGACATATATTTATTATTTATACTCATTTATGAGTATTATAAGTATTTTTCTAAATTTATGAAACTGAATGAGTAGGCATATGAATCAAACATATTTCGAATGTTATGAGTTTGATGTCAACGTTGTAGTCGTACTCATTGCAACCTGTGTACTTATAAATCAATGTTGTAGTGAGTACGAATAAGAATCAGAGTACATAGTTAAATTTCATTATTGTTGACTCACTCATATTCAAAATTTCATGAGTACTTATGAGTAGCGAAAAAACGATTCATTCCTGATCTCCGCTGGTAGCACACATTTTGATTCGGACCTCAGAGATTAATACCAAATTATCTCAGAAAAAACCTAAATGAAGACTTATAGCCCAAGGTCTGAAATGTATGAAAACGATTTGAGTTTGCTAAACAGTACCTGTGTCGTCATACATATGTACATATTTACTATCAGAGTTTTTGTCAGAAATCTGCTGAGAGGAAATCACCGAAGAAATATTTTTTTCATATTTCGTTTCGTTCGAGATGTGTGAACTGGGGGCTGAACCGTGGCTTCATATCTAGTAAACAGATAGGAGTTCTTAACAACAACACTATTTTCTGCAAAAGAGTCCACGACAACTACTGCGTGGGACCTAGCAAGCGAGATGTTACTGCCGCTTTAATTTATCTTGCACTAATTGTGAAAATGATGTCGCTCTAGAGATTCTCCCCTTTCCTACATCCTCTCCTTTTTATTATATTCTCTCTATTATCCTTCCCTCTTTAAAGACATTGTACAATGGATCAATTTGATCTCCGGGTACTGTACTTGTCTTAATTGACAAGTACACGTCCTCTAACCTAACCTAACCTAGAGATAAAGAGTGGATTCACACTTGCCAAAATGTGCTATTGTGGTCTTGATAAGCAATTGAGTAGAAGCGACCTTCCTTTATTATTTCGAAATTAATATTCGACAATTTGCTCATCCTCCGTACACTTCTCTATTGTGCGAAAACATGGACTCTTTTATGCATAGAAGCAACTGTCTTGGAGTGTTCCATAGAAAAAGTGTGCGAAAGCTCTTCGGTTAGAGATGATTTTCTTTTCCGAAACAACAACTAAGTGCATGAAGTCAACAATCTCTAGTGAAAAAATAGAATTTAATGAGCAAAATTCCTCACTATTGCTCCCTATGTAGGAACATGTGTTCACAGAGGCCATTGAACCTAGTCAGCAACAGATGGCAACCCTATTAATCTAGAACTTGCTAGAATAGTGCAATCTTCTTAGCTGGCAAAACTTGATTAAAGAAGCAGGATCAAAACAAAAAAATATTTGGAAAAATTGGGGAGTTGCTCTACGATAACCATATGATGTTTAAAAAATTATTTTTAAATCTCCTAGTTTTATGTTTAAATATTCCTTTTAAAGAAAACATTCCGCTCTAAGCAATTCTGCTTGATTTTTACATTTATTTCATTTTTAGAGAGATCAAATTCAGTAGGGGTTAACGCCAAATGTTAGCAAGGTTAAGTACTAACAAATCTAAAAAGATTTGAAGCCATGCTGCCGGCCTAGAGTACAATTTTAATAGCAATAACTCCGGGTGAAAAGTGGAAGAAAATATTAAAAATTTTAAAATAAATTAAAAATTAAAACAAAAATTAAAATTAAAATGAAAATCGAATGAAATCAAGAAAATAGAAATAACAACAACAAATAAAATAAGTTCAATCAACTCACATTGTCTCACAAGCGGACCAGCTAAAATGGCGTTTAATTTTTTCAATATCCAACGAAGTTTGCTGCTGATGTTTGGCCGGCGATGACGATGACGATGCTGATGGTGAGGACAGCGTTAAACTTAAAGAAACTTTTCTACGAGCCATTATTCTGTTTTATTTTTTTTATTATTTCTTGTAATTTAATATGAGTTTTTAATATTTTCTTTTATTTTCTAAAAATTAACACTTTTAACAAAAAAAAAATAAAACAAACAAAATATGTGCTGAGTAATTAAAGAAGCACGTTTATGTAGGAAGGAAGAGCTTAAACAACAACAACACTTTTATCTTTTTTTCTTCTGCTTTTTCTTCTTCTTTTTATGAGACACTTTACTTAACACAAACCACTCCAGAGATTTTTCTTAATAAAATTAACAATAAAAACAAAAATCATTTGTGCTTTATTTTATTATTAACATTTATTTTTTATTAAAAACAAATTTCTTTCTTTCTTTCGCATAGAAAAAGAAATTTATTTGCACGACACGATTCGAATGGAATGGAATAGAAAATGAAACTGAAAGTGACGTTTAATGATGATGATGATCACAAGCCAACCCAACCAAATTTACACCAACAACATGCCAAAGTCAAAAATAACATAAAGAAATACCAGGAGAAGTTTGTTGTGTATGCAACACGACTATTAACAACCAGCCCCACAACAATAACAAAACAAAGTGAAATGTTTAGTAGCTACAGTAGTAGCAACAACAAAGTTGTTTCTTTGCACTAGAAAAAGAGTCCATTTCTTTCTCAAATGTTCACTACAAAACATGGCAGTACTGACTGCTCTTTTACACACACACACATTTGTTCATTGCTCTCTTGCATGTGCACACGTATTTGAGTATATGTAGGTACGTGTTTGGAGTAAGGAGACAGGCAAAAAAATGTATTAAACCGGTGCATAAGAAAACTGAACAAAAAAAAACAAATGAAAACATTGTTGGGGAAATGCAAAAACAAATTTGATGGAACCATAATTAAAATGATTAGACAGCTCTTAAGCAGAGTCTTAAAGGTATGAAATCTTTTTAAAGAGCTTAAAAATTTGTTGTTCTAAAGTCTAGTAGATAGTGTGCTGGTTTATAAGACGTGTAGTCACGGTTCAAACCTTAGGTTAGACATCTGCAACAAACAGAAATATGAAGGAAATATTTTTTAGGACACTTTCTCTCAGCAGAGTTCTGGCATAAAGGCTGAGAGTAAATAAAATTGCCATGAAAAATTTTCTCAAAAATCTGTTGTTCGGCAACGACTTTAAACTGTAGATCCCGCCACTTATGTATAAATTTAACACACACATTGATGGTGCTGTAAGAAGCTAGGTCGTAATCCTGACTGATAGGTTGTCATGCGCAATTATTTATGCATGTGTGTGTTCTCATCACCATTCTCATCATAAGATGGAACAGTTTAGAGCAGTTTTTATTGTCTCTTCTCATGAATGATGTTTCGAGTCCGCAATGGCGATAGACTTGGTAGTTGTACACTTGTACTACAGTACTATTGTTTGATCTCTTGTTGTCCCGCTCGTGACAATTTTCCTCTCTGGATGTAACACTTAATTGTTATTTGTGTATTAATGGTAAAGCGAAGAAGCGCAATGTTATTTATGGGATTTGGCTAAAAGCAGAGCATTGTATGCCATAAGCATCGGTTAGCAAAGGTTTGCATACACCGTATTTTATTTCTAGATAGACCCCAGGTTTCGCGCACATACAAACATGTGGGTTTGTAGCACGTGTAGTATATCTGTGTCTGGAGCAGTCAGCAGCTACCCAATTTTCCTTGACTTGGCTTGTTAAAGTGAGTATCCACGTTTTTATTTTCACTACTAAACTGAGATTCTTCATCGGTATTGTTTATCTCTTCAACTTTCTTTAAATGATTGATAAGTCTTTGGCTATGAATGTCGAATTCCCCAAAAAACATACACGGCTCTTCCTCCTCAATTTATTTCCATGTGTTCATCGACTTTTCTAGTAATTTTTCATTGACCAGAGCTAAAATTTTGAAATTTAAAATCAGCAAATCATTTTGCAGTTCTTTTTCTAATTACATCATCGTCCACGTAGTAAGCTACACAAATTTTTTTCTTCAGCCTCGGACACATTTTTGGCTTTTCCATAAGAGAAGACCAAAATGTGATATTAATTGATAATTTTTGAATGCAAATAGTTTTGTACAGAATAATGTTATTCCAAACTTTGATACAACCTAAAATACTATTTTCTAAACCAACCTTTTTATTGCATTCACAATTGGTGAAAGTCCATATTCCTTTAAGCTTCTGTTATTTTATTGAAACAACAAGTGCATGCACCTTTGGACAACATTTGTAGTAACGACGCAAGGGTAACAACGACTTGTTGGCAACGCTATGCATGTCTCTGCACAGGCATTGTAAATGCTTACTTAACATGCACACTTCTTTGACTAATTTTGCCTGTTATCTGGAATGAAGTAAAGTAATGTTATGAAGTAGTGAAGTAATGTTATGAAAAAACGAATCATAATAATAACAACAACAACAACATAGTTGAACAACCAACAACAAATTATACGATATTATTACAATGAAAACAATAACAAAACGAAAATGTTACAACTTTTACACACTTTTACATGCTCTTTCTTGCCATTGGCATGGATGAACTCACATTCTTCCATAGGTTTTCTTTTTCTTTTAGACTCTCTCTCTCCCTCTTATGTTGGTAATGGTTGCTTAGATAATTATTATTTTTGTGGCATAAATATTAAGTCAATATTGTTTTGTATTACTTTGTTGTTGTTGTTGCTGTTGTTGTCGTAAGGAAAAGACACAAAAACAAAGTAGAAAATATAAAAAAATTAAAAACAATTTTCTTTAGTAAATAAGGAAATACAAGAATAATTAGCAGCAACACAGTAATATTATGATTATATAACAAAATATTGTTAATTTAATTAAACAAAACAAAAAAACAAAAATTTATTAAAAAACCAACATGGAAGCCAGTGTACATTCTAAAGGTTCAGGTTCTGATGATGAGCCTCTCGTACCCGATGATTTTGATGATCAATTTTACAAGGATTTATTGGCCAGAATACCAGAGGTATTTATTTTTCTCAATTTTAATTCTCTTTCACAATTAAAATAACGGTTTTCTTTTGTTTCGTTTAGATAACGAAAGTTTTACGCCAAAAGGATACACAGGATAATGCCGATAATGTTCAACGTTTGGTAATCTGTAGCAATCGTTTCAAATGCTGTTTAAATATGGAGAAATCCAAATGTCAGGATTTAGAAGAGGAATTGGAAAAATTGAAACATCAATTGGCTGATGCCCATCAAATGAGTCAATTGGATCAGGATACAATAGCGCAATTAAGAGAAGTTATTGGTAAAATTTATATTTGAAACAGCTCCATGGAGGGATTGTAACATTTTTTCAAGCATTTTAAGTAGAAATCTTGGTCTTGAAAAAGATTCAAGACATTTGCAGGTTTCACTTAAGTCTTCTTGACCCAACAATCCTTCATTTCACAAAGGAAAACAATGCTGATGGCAGACAGATGGTTTGCTTAAGCATTGTTTTCCTTAGTTTGCGTTGAAATCCACTAACAATTTTCCAATAACTCCAGATTAACGCGCGTAACTCCAACTACAGTCTGGGTTTCTAGTTGTTCAGCTTCCCTATGGATTTCATTCTATCGCAACGGATTTTCACAGAGTTTTATTATCCATATTATCATGCTGCTGAAGAACTGCGAGCATACGATCGATTATGCTGCTTTCAACCTCAAAAGACTACTCCAATCCTGTTGCTCTGACAAACTTCAAGTTGCTATTCGCTGTCAGTATGGATAACTCTCTGCCTAATATTGCACTTAATAAGCACCCAGGTGTTTCCTTCCTATATATACCACACAGGTTAAGAGTATGTGTTCTGCTGATTCAGTCTTCTCATTACAGAATCTATATATTGGGCTTGAGGCGATCCCCATTCTGAACAAATGATTATTGAGTCCTCAGGCTACTTTTGGGTAGTCTGACGCACAACTCAACGAAATCTCTTCTCATTGCAATTATTCATCAAAAGTTCTGATTGTCGCAAATCCACTTGTTTTAAAAAGACTCTCTGTGTCTCTCCATCTACCCTTTCGCCGATTGTATCCTTCTAAATTTTTCAACCACTCTCATACCAGAAAGGTTCTAAGCCAAAGATCAGCAATGAGTATTTAAAAAGGATGACTGGATTCGAATCATACTCATAATTTCTTATACTTATACGCATTCATACTTATTTTAATATCATACTCATACTACTCATATTTAAAGTTTGAAGTACTCATCGTACTCATACTTAACATTACGCATGATGTTGTTGATTTCGACTCTCCTTTACTCAACATTTACAAGAATCACACAAAATGAGTATGATTCGCGTACGAACACTACAATACTCACTAGAAGGTTGTGTGTATGCTTTGTTTGCTGTCTTTGTCTTTTTCTTTTTTCTTTCGTCTTTTTTTTGTAAATGCAACAACAACTAAGACTGTAAATTTTGATGAATGATTCGAATCACTCGAATTATTTATGAGTATTATAAGTAGTTTTCTAAATTTATGAATCTGAATGAGTAGGCGTATGAATCAAACATATTTCGAATGTTATGAGTTTGATGTCAACGTTGTACTCATACTCATTGCAATCTGTACTTATAAATCAATGTTGTAGTGAGTACGAATGCATCAGATTAGTTGAATTACAATACTGTTGACTCACTCATACTCAAAATTTCATGAGTACTTATGAGTAGGGAAAAAAATGATTCATTGCTGATCTCTGTTCTGAACTTATATACTATTAATTACTTCACTACGTAAACTAGGACGTTGGAATGTGTTACTCTTTCCAGAAGAAAACTTAGCAACTGAAAGAATGTAAATTTACTTTGAATAACCAAGCCCTTGAAGTCGCCGTGGTCTAGTAGGTAGAGTGTTGGCTTATTAGACGAAAGGCCCGAGTTCGAATCCCAGGTCAGACATCAAAACGAAAATATGAAAAAATATTTCTTCGGCGACTTCCTCTCAGCTGATTTCTGGCAAAAACTCTGAGAGTAAATGAAAAGCTTCTCAAAAATCTCAAAAAATCTGTCGTTCGGCGTCGACTTTAAACTGTAGGTCCCGCCACTCATGTATGAAATTAACGCACACAACGCGAGTGGTGTGAGAAGCTAGGACGTTGTACAATGGGTCAATTCGACCTCCGGGTACTGTAGTTGTCACAGTTGACAAGTATACGTCCTCTAACCTAACCAATCCCTTTTTATATAGGAGACTTGTAGATTTCCTTTGATATACGCATTCTTCTTCTTTTCAACTTCAACTTCACTTATCGACTTCCGAAGATACCTTGTTATGCGATTTTAACTATACGTAGCAGCTCCTTTTAAAAATGATAGCCATGCCTCTTACTCTCTGATCGAATGGTGGTGACTCTGTCCGCCCAATAGGAATTCAGCTGTCATAACTGTGGTAATGCGAAAGAGGAGGAGACAGTTGAGAACTTCATGTGTAGTTGCCTGACTCTCATTATCCATCGTCATATCGTCTTTAGTCGTGGATTCATAGATGCGAGTAACATTCCCAGATTCCCTCAATCTAACGAACTCGATACGAATGGCACGCAATGAGTCTTGACGTTCAGGCGTTGACATTTCTGGAACTATTAAGTGTATATTTCCAACTGGGAATATTAACTCCTCTTTCTCTCCTTTACATACATACATACATAATTGGCCATTACAACCCTTCAGTCACGATTACGGCCTAGCTTCTCAACACCGCTCATGTTGCGTGCGTTAATTTTATACAGGAGTGGCGGGACCTACAGTTTAAAGTCGACTCCCAACGACAGATTTTTTTGAGAAGCTTTTCATGGCAATTTTTACTCTCAGAGTTTTTGCCAGAAATCTGCTGAGAGGAAGTCGCCGAAGAAATATTTTCATATTTTCGTTTTGATGTCTGACCTGGGATTCGAACTCAGGCCTTTCGTCTAATAAGCCAACACACTACCTACTAGACCACGGCGACTTCTTCTTTCTCTCCTTTAGTCACCTTAAGACAGCACCTTCTGCTTTTATGATCTACCTAAGATCTTCTTTTTCCCCGAGTTAATGATACGTTCAACGTTCGCCGACTTTGCCTTGTGGAAGCCATACTAGTTACACTAGATTTTATCGGCTTCTTCAAGAACTGGCAGCAGCTTGGCAAATAGGATTGTAGGTTTGAGGTTCTTCCACCATTCGAACCGATTTTGAAATCAACTTGGGTTGAAATGCATTCATTCGTCAAATAACATTCTCACTAGCCAGAGAGCCAGAGAAAAGGTTGATGAGTGCAGACTTCAGAGCTTTGTTAAGGCTCCTTCAGTTTCATTGACTTCACGTCGGCAGGAATCCATGAAATATTTTTTAGTAATGAGCTTATACTGGATTAAAGTTGAGAGCGCTAAGCAATAGCGACAAAACAAATAGAATTTTAGGATTACCACTCCCCTTACATTGCCCCTAAGGAAAATCATTCAAGAAATCTTTTAAATTTTCAGAGAATGCATGGCGTCAAAAGGATGCAGCTCATATACGTGAACAAACCGCTCAGGATGAATTGGTGAAATTGAAAGAAACGGTGGAAGAGCAACAGCATACAATTAAGACTTTAAGTGATTCCAGAGCCAATCTAAAGCAGTAAGTGAATACAAGTCACTCTCTCTCTCTCTCTCTCTCTCTCTGTCTTGCTAAAAAGTAATTTTATTTCTAATACACAGTCGTCGCGATGAAAATAAAGAGAAAGAGAATCTCAAGGCTGAAATACGCGATCTAAACAAGCGTTTACAAATGCAAAGGACCTACACGACCGAACTGGAGACGATGAATCAGACTTTAGAGGAGAAAATTAAAAATCTAATCAAAGTTTTAGATGTAAGTCAAGTAATTCTATGGTTCTTAAAGGCCAAGGGAAGAAATAAAAAAAATTCCGTATTTGCAGGAAACCTCTACTGAGGCCTTCAACAGTAAGAAACGCATAGACACTCTGACAAAGGAACTCAATCAACTGAAAACCGATGAGCTAAGGTACACGGAACAAATTGCTCTGTTGAAGCAACAATACGAGAAATTAACGAAAATGAAAGTGAGACAAAACCTACAGATTCTATCACTGAAAACCAATATGGAACACTTGAATACCCAACACAATGCCACGTGCAATAAATTGGCCAAAGTAACAGTAGATCTGGAATATGCCATACAGGAGAGAGATAAAAATAAGAGGGATTTAGCACAGAAATTAAATATTTTAAAGGTAAGAGCAAGAACGGATAAACAAGAAAGGATATTTATGTCCCTGTAACATAGATAAGAGAGGATGAAATCATTAAATGGAAACAAGAGAACGTTAAGTTGGCGAAACTTCAGGATAGTGCCTCTAGGAAATATAGCTCTCTGGAGGAGTCACGCAAAGAATATGAACAACAGAATTTAAGATTAAAGTGAGTACTTAAAGTTAAAGCTTATTTTTTTTATTTAATCCCTTATGGCTTTTTTATAGAACCCAATTGAGTACACAGGATAAAGAATTCGAAGCTATGCGACGTGTGGTCCAACAATTCGAGCGAAACAATAATAATCTTATTAAGGAAAGGGATGCCTTAAAAAGTGATTTTTTGTTGGAGCAAAAATCAGCCGAAGAGTTGAGACAAGTGGTACAAGAGACACAACATGAAATACGTTCTCTCAAAGATTCGCTGCTAGTGCAAGAGCGTAAGTTTAAGAAACTTAAGGATGAACTGCAACAAGTGAATGTTGAGAAGAATAAGAAACTGGACGATATACAACATTTATTGGATAAAATGGATGCGTTACAAAGTAAGTTTAAATGCAGTTCCTAAGTTCTTAACTAGCCTAGCCAATAATGTGTGATGGTTAGGGGAGTTAGGCCCCACTGTCATGTCCGTTTAAGTAAAATTCAAAAATGCAATGAAATGCTAAGCTAATGTAGTCTGTATCGATTCCGAAAGTTAATGTCGAAGACTAGGGCAATTACATTAAATACATGCAAACGGATTAAGATTGAGATTTGAAGCGCTGGAAACGATTAAAGCTTCTCGAATTTCTACAATTAAGGCTCCCATCTTAAGGACCTTATAAGATCTTGAGTTATGCAACTTATGTACAGCCACACCAGTCTCCAAGGTGTTGAAGCCTAAGTCGAGTGCAGTACAATCGCTAAATTGTCAGTGTTACATACATACATACATAATTGGTCATTACGACCCTACAGTCGGGATCACGACCTAGTTTCCCACACCACTTATGTTGTGTGTGTTAATTTTATGCATGATTGGCGGGACCTACAGTTTAAAGTCGACTTCGAATGACAGATTTTTGAGAAACTTTTTCATGACAATTTTATTTACTCTCAGAGTTTTTGCCAGAAATCTGAGAGGAAGTCGCCGAAGAAATATTTTTTCATATTTTATTTTGTTGAAGAAGTCTGACCTGAGATTTGAACCCTGGGCACACGTCCAATAAGCCAACACACTACCTACTAGACTACGGTGACTTCTTGTCAGTGTTACTTTCGAAAATTTCGGGTTTGCTGCAGGGCTTAGATAAGGCTACTCTGAGGTTTGTTATTGATTTTATTACAGGGCACTGCGAGATTTGATCGCTGACAAGGATCTCAAACAGATCCCAGCCGGACTATTACAGGGTATATTGCGACCAGCAGCAGTTGGAAACTATCGAACACCTCCTCTGTAACTTTCCAACACTTAGTGGGTTGAGGTTGAGGACCCTGGGCAGAGGCTTCTTCGAAGGTTTGGACTCATTGTCGAGTGCCGACACTAAGGCTCTCCATAGATATATCAGTAGGTTAAGCATTGGGAAGTGCTAGGGCTCTCTTATGTGTCTGTGGTCTGTGTTTTTCCTTCATCTCCCTTACCTAACTCTTCTTCTTTTCCCTATCTCCTTTACTATCCTCTCTCTCTCTCCCCTTTAGGACATATTACAATGGGTCTTTTTGACCTGCGAGTATTGTACTTCACCCAATCACAAGTACACGTCCTCAAACCTAATCTAACCTAACCTAAACTTCATAAATTAAATCATTAAATATTTGGCCTATAAATCGATGGCATAATTAGGCCAGTAAGCAGTTGCTTTCCTTTCACTCAGGTCCAATTATGAGCATATTTGCACCCCCTTAAAGTTCCCATGTCGAAAAAGTCTAGGCATTCATCTACGATTTCCAAAGTAACCGTGATCAATTCAAGGGCTTCAAAAGTCGCTTGTGTATTCGAAAGTACCGAGCCGCACAATGGATCCTCTCATACGGTGTTGCTTTCACCCGCATTTCGATCTTTTCTGACAGCCAGGCTGCCATAAAGTCTCTGACGAACGTTGCGAATAATTCCAGGATCGTCAGGGAATGTCGCAGCTGCCTCAACCTTCTTTCTGGGTGCTTCAGTGTTACACTTACACCTGGGTCCCCATACTCTGTGACATTCCGGGAAACTGCAGAGCCGACGAGCAAGCCAGGGCTGGAGCACTACTTCCGGAATACTATTAAACCAACTTAGGAATGCCACTTACCTCGTTCAAACTGACCATCGCGCGGAAATGCTTCCGAGACGCCAACCTATCCTGCATCAACGAGGAGTCCTGCTCCACCGCTAGGCTCAATTGGTCCTTATTGGATAGAAGGTGCACCAACCAGTTACTTGGACTTGGTCGTAACATCATCTCGATCACTGTGTCCATGCTAACACGTCACTGTGTTATGGATAGACATGCGGAAAGAATGCGGCTCCCATTTAACGATTTCTGCGTGGGTGCAGATCCGCTGAAGAGGAGACTGTTATCCACTTTCTTTGTCAATGCCCATCTCTTGCGAGGTGCATACATAGGTTATTTGGCTCTCCGGATTCTGGCTAGTTTTCCAGCGCGGGGTAGCCGTGCTTTGAATGTGCAGCCCTTGCGCTGACTGATTTAGTTCGGAGGAACTTGGTCAGCATAGGGACTGCGTTCACCTGTGGCGTCACAACGGGCCGCTATGCCTGCTCAAGTGAGCTTTCGGTATGAGTCTACCACACTAACCTATCCTATTCGAAAGTACATAGATGGGTGCAACTCTCGATCTCCAACAAAGGTATTGCCTCTCATATACTTAAATGGCATGCATTACTGTTTGGAAAATTCATTGCCGCCTCTGTTCTTTCATTTTCTCAATTGGATCTGTCGATATTCCGTATAATGACAACCCGGCTCGAAATTGTCAGAATTGGTTCTGATGACTGGATAAGAGGTCAGGTCAAGTAATCAACCCGATTTCTTAGAAAAAGTTTTGTAATAAAGAATGACTTCACCTGCTATGGTGAGAAGTACTTCATCAGGGGAAGACGCCTAAAATAGCACAACTATTTGAATCCTTTGATAATTCCTGTTAAAATCCATGGAATCTTTCTTCTGCTTTCCTAGGCAAAATCCATTTGAAGGAATCGTACGAACTGGAGTTGAAACGAACCATAAGCGATCTCGAGTCTCAGTTTGCCAAACTGAAAACTCAACATGATGCTGCCGTAAATGAAAGTCATACCCTACAACGCACCATACAAAGCCTAAACGAGGACAAAGTGAAATTGAAATTTTCCATTGAGAATCTGCAAAATACCATTGAAACTTTGAAAGCCAAAGTTAGCTACAGAGATGGTGAGATAGGTAAGCTACAGTTACAAATCGATAAAATGGAAAAGGAACGACGTCTTCTCAAAAATGAGCTACGCAATGCTCAGTTAAGTCAACAGCAAACTAAAGCCGAATTGCATGAGAAACGTAAAGAGAATGACGTCTACTGCAAGGCACAACAGGAAGAGGAGAAACAATTGCAAAAACTCAAAAGGGAACTGGACAATATGATGAATGAAAAGAATGCGGTCAGTGGTAATCTGACCAAGAAAGAGGAGCAATATCAACAGCTTAAAACGGAACTTGAAGATCTGCAAAGATCTTATGATTTGCTGAAGGTGGAATATGCCCAGAAACAGGATGACATGAAGCTTATGAAGACTGAGATTAAAAATCTGGCCACCGAAAGAAATGTTTTGCGCAGGGATCGTGAAAGTGCAGCCGATTTAAGGCAGGAATTATTGCAAATACATCGTCTCTTGAATCAGGAGAGAATAAAGGCTAGGGCTTTGCAAGAGGAAATGATGACGCCCATGAATATACATCGTTGGCGTACTTTAAGAGGCAAAGATCCAGAGAAAAGTGATCTCATACAAAGGATACAAATGCTTAGGAAGTAAAATAAAAATCAGGGTTTAAATAAACTTTCAATTTAAATTCATTTCCTTTTATGATTTCAGACAAATTTTAAACTACAATGTCAACAGCTTGGAACAGGAAAGAGCTTTGAAAGAATCACAAAGACTATACAACACCTTAAAGGAATTCATTTGCAAATTGCCCAGCTTTAAAATCAAAGAGGAATTAAATGAAGTCAAGGTTTGTTCAATGAGTATTACAAGTAATTTCAGTTAAAACCGTGAAACTTTATTGCCAGGCTACCCTCACACGTAAAAATCGCAAACTGAAAGCCCTTAAAGCGGAAATCTCTACCAAAGCCGTTGAGGAGAAAACCTACAACGTAGAGATTGAAGAGTTGAAAACCAATCTGTGTAAAGTTAAAAGTCAACTGCTGCAGGAACGTAAAAATAAACAAAGACTGTTGGAAGAGCGACAAGCCATAATGCAAATGCAGGTTCAGTGCCTATCAGCACCGCCTCAACTGCAGGTTACCTTTAATAATGCGATTAAGACTTCCAATGGAATTTAGTATGAGGAAATCAGTATCAGTATTAGGAAATAAAAGTGTTCTCAGAAAAAAAAGCTTCAAGTTTTCTTTAAAATCAAATGGATTTCGGAGGATCTTATGGCACAGTGCCATGCAGCCCTCCAATGATGGAGGAGCGAGCCTTGTTAAAGTCTTCATATATTTAGAAGTGCCAACGGACACTACTAACACTTTAAGCTCGACGTAGACTGAAGGAATCATTAAAGTAGAAGAAGGAAAATCGAAAGTTTCCGCAAAGTAGAAACTCTGATTATCAGATCTTACAGCAGTTGAGAAGATAGCCGCACAGTTTGGGCGAGACTGCTTACTTAATTGGCCCTAACAATCCGTTGAACGGATTTCGGCCTGCCACAACACATCCTTCCAGGCGCCTCTGCTTCTTGCGTGCCTACGCCAGTTGGTCACACCAATCGATGACAGGGCTTCCTCGATTTGGTCCTTCCAACGGATACAAGGTCGTCCTCTTCGCCGACTTGCGCAGATTCCCGCATCAAATACCCGTCCCGCCGGAGCATCCTCCTCCATTCGAACGACATGGCCGAGCCAGCGCAGCCGCTGGATATTAATACGCTGTACAACGTCTACGTCGTTGAGGAGCTCAAACAGCTCACTGTTGAATCGGATACGGAAATCGTCGCCATCATAAGCGAGGCTACCTTTCTATTATTCAACAATTGCTGAGATAAGCAGAGAGGAAACGGAATACTTGTCCATGATCTTTTGACCGTCGTGACATACTCGGTTATTACCAACGTAGAAGACAGTAGCCGCCGTAGTGTAGTAGGTAGTGTGTTGGCTTATTAGACGAAAAGCAAGGGTTCAAGCCCCAGACCAGACATCAAAACAAAATACAAAAAGTATTTCTGCGGCGACTACCTCTCAGCAGATTTCTGGCAAAGACTCTGAGAGTAAATAAAATTGCCATGAAAAAGTTTCTCAAAAAATCTGTCATTCGGAGTCGACTTTAAACTGGAAGTTCCGCCACTTATGTATAAAATGAACACACACAACATAAGTAGTGTGAGAAACTAGATCGTAATCCTTCCTGAAGGGTTGTAATGACCAATTATGTGTATGTGAGAAGACAATATGTGTACAAGCTTCTACCCGGTTAAAGAGCAGACACTGCGTATGCTGAAAACGTATGCCATTTGAATTCTACAAGGATTTCATGAGCTGTATTGAGCCATTTACCGTCTAGGAAGAAGGATTGGTGTAGGCTTTTACAGTATGGTATCAGTAGAGAGGGTTACCGAACACTACAGATACCCAATATATTGCAAGTGCAGTCCGAATAAATAAAATAAGCCCCGTATTCCGGAAAGTGACATTTTTTTTTTGACACGTTGACTGCCACGGCAATTTTCAGAAAACTGGCCATGCAACTGGCCAACATGAACATTTTGTTCTTTTCCCAGAAGTCATTTATCGATACTAGCACTGATATAATACGATTTTATTTGTAGCTACACAAAAATGACGGGTTTAGTGAGTACGAGATAACTCGTAGTAGGCATCCTAGAAGGGAGCGCAATCTACGAGTTATCTCGTAGTCGGCAGTCAACGTGTTAAGGCATTACCTCTGCATTATATGAGATCAAGGCACAGTAAGGAGGTTGCCGAACAATACAGATACCAAATATATTCCAAGTGGGGTCCAGGAATATCAATGAGGTTTTAGGATCTCAAAATTATCCTCCTAGTCCGAAAAGTGATTTTTTTTTAAAGCACTAACTCCGCATTATAAGATGTCAAGGCACAGTATTGCTTCAGAAGAGAGCTTTCCGAACTATGATACCAAATATACTGCATTTGGAGTTAGGGATATTGATACGAGTTTTAGAATTTCAAAATAAGCCTCTGCATTATGTGAGATCAAGGCACATTATTGTATTAGTAGGGAACAATACAGATACCAAATATACCGCAAGTGTAATCCGGGAATATTGATAGAGTTTTAGCCTATCCTAATAAGCCTCCTAATCCGGAAAGTGAAATTTTCTTTTAAGGCACTACCTCTGCATTAAAAGATGTCAAGGCACAGTATTGTCTTAGAAGAGAGCTTTCCGAACTATGATACCAAATATACTGCAAGTTCAGTCAGGAATAGGATTGTGACTTATTTGGGCCTGCAAGTCTGGAAAGGGAAATTTTCTTTTAAGGCACTAACTGGGCCTAATGGTACGTCAAGATAAGTTTCATGATTTTGAATGGTCATCACATGAGTCTTGGATAGGTACTGGGATGTACAGAAATCCAGAAGAAACTATTTGTTGATAATTCAGCACCCGCTGAGGTATGTCTGGAAAAAAGAATGGACAGAAGTTACTACGTTGGAACAGCAGCACGTTCAATCTATGATCTTGCAACAGTTAAGAGGATTGAAAACAATAGTGTAAGATGTTCTTCTACACCACATTCTCGAATCATAAACATACTAACAAAAATATGGGCAAATATGCTCTCAGCTTTACTGGAGCAGTAGAAACGTTGACCATTCCATTCTACACTTCTGTAACATAGCATTTTGTAAGGTAAGTACAGATATTTACTGACTAGACGGAAGTCAAAGAATTGAAGTTTCCACATTCTTAAAAGAGAAGTAGAGAGTAATCACATCTTGACGGTAGAAACTCTAACTTGACTTAGGTCTTCGAAAATGGAGCCCCAATTCTAGTCCCAGAAACAAAACTGCAAACCATAATAAGAACAACAGTTTTGGGGCACTGCCAAGTCCAAAATCAGTGGGTTGAGATTGGTTGGTTTTTTATGTACATGCTGCCATACGGGGAAGCTGTCCTTCCAACACAAGTTCTAAACAATTTGAGGTAATTTCTTGCAACCAAAATATATTTTCATTTTAATAAAGTAAAGTAAATGCCAATAAAATAAATTTATTTCCCAATCCATCCATATTAACGTTCATCATTCACCGCTGTATTGACATCCGCCTCAGCTGCTACCGCACCAACGGATGGTGAATTATTTTCGTCTGCTCTCTGTGACATTGCCGACGGACTAAACACACAATCGAGGAAATTCTCTTGACTTGTATATTCCGTAGTGTCCGGTTGACTTGAACTGCCGATAACATCGCCGGCACCACAAAGCTGTTGTTTCGTCAATTTCAAAGTGTTTTTGAATTCGTCAATGATGCATTCACGAGCCTTCAATTCAATTTCGTCTATTGCGAGTTCAGCATGTAAGGCTTTCAATTTCTTAAGCTGGCGTTTATTAATGCGCTGCAAAAGGAAATGTACAAATGGTTAAGGGTTCCCTTCCGGTAACCTTGCTAACTGGCAAGGTTGTCTGTGTACTCACTTGCGTTTCTACCAATTTCTCCTTTACTTTTGTAGTGGGCAAATTTTCCACAACTCTCTTGAGAGTTTCACACACCTTGTGGGATTCTTCCAGTTGGCGCTGTAAATTGGCTTTTTCCACTTCCTGTTTCAAAGTGCGTCTGCAAACAGAAACAGTATTGCCAGCATTAAATAATGAGTTTTAACATGGCCACATAACTGACACTAACCTTTGCAGCATTTGAACTTTAGCCATTAATTCAAATTTATGAGGATCTTGACCTTTCAAAATACGCCAACGATGAACGCCCGTCGGAGTTTTAGCATCTTCGGTTAGAGAACGTACCCGTACTCTTTCCATATTGAGTGACCTTTGCAAACGTAAAATTTCCTCACGCATATTAGCGGTACTCTTAATGGCACGTGATAAACAGTCACGTTCCGTTTGTAAGTTCTTGATTTCCATTTTAAGCAGCCGTATATCTTCCACACGCTGATTGTATTGTGTAATGCCTGCGGACAAAAATACAAGGAATACAAGGCAAATATAGATGCTTTACGGCTTTACCCTGATCCAAAGCTGTTTGTGTTATAGAAAGCTTCTCTTTTAACAATACAATCTCATCATTGCGTCTAACCATTTGCAGGCCAATTAAATTCTTTTCCTTTCTAGTCTCATCCAGCTCTTGGGAAATTTTCATAAATTTCATTTCATCCTCGGATATGGTCTTCATGAGACTTTCGTTCTTGGCTTTCATCTCTTTTAGATCTTTACGCACACCCGCCAATATATTTTCGGTATTTTTCAATTCCGATTGCAATTCCTTCTTCTCATTGTTCAAGCGTTCTATACGCAGATTCAGGGAATTGATTTTATTTTGATTGTCCGCAATCTCATTCGTCAATTGGGTAATTTGATGGGAAGTTTTCTGCGAAGAGAATGATACTAATTTAGGCTATGGAGCTAAATATCTCTGAAACCCGTTTGTTTACCGTTTGCAATATTCTGAAATTGTCACGTTCCTGTGTGCAAGTCTCCAGATTGCGCTGTAAAATCATTTTCTCCGAGTGTACAGTCTCCAATTGTTTCTTCATGTTGATCAATTGAAAGTGTTTCTGTTGCAATTTCTCCGTTAAATCGGTGACCTGATCGGTTTTCAATTGAATTTGTTCTGAAATTTTTAAGGAAATTTAGTGTTAAACCCAAGGGCATCATATTCCCTTTTTTACTTACCCTGATAATATTCGATGCGTTCGTGTAACGTTTCCACTTCTTGGGCCATTTCGTCACGTTCCTTTTCGGCTTTGGCAATATTGATTTTCGCCTCATCCAATTTTACATTGAGCTTGTTAATGTCCAAATGCAAGATATCGATTGTATTGCTATGCATCATAATCGTATGACGTAAATCGGCAATTTGATTGTTTAATTTCAACATGTCGCTACGTAAGTTATCACGTTCACGCTGCATATTATCCTTTAAACGTCTCAAATCGTCGTATTTCTGTGCAGAATTCAAAAGATCCTTTTCCAAGGAATTACATTGATTTCTACAAATAAAATGAGAGGTGAGGTGATCGGGTTATCGCTCATGTATTGATACTCACTTAAGCCGGACTATGTCTTCATTAAGGCCATTATTAATGCGATTCATTTTATAGAGACGCGAAGACAGATTGGATACTTCTTGCATGGCTTTTTTGTTTTTATTGTTCAGTGAACTGATAATATTGGTCTTCACTTTGTCCTCCAAACGCAAAGCTCTTATCAGCTCATCCGCCTCTTTCTGCTCTTTGCGCAACTGCGATATATCGTCTTCATATTTCGCCAATTGCTTGTTATTAAGCGAATTATCATTGCGTAGCTTCTCGGCCACCAGTTTCAAGCGATCGTAATCAGCTGTTTTGCCCGTCAATTTAATATTGGTTTCCATTAGCTAAAGAATACATACATACATACATACATACATATTTCCTTTAAATGTCAATCTGAGATTACATTTTATACTCACCTCTCTTGATACGCTCTCTAGCTTATGCAGCGTCTTATTGTTAATTTCCTTTTGATCCTCTAAATTGTTCATTAAAGTCCGTATCTTTGTATCTAAGCTTGCCTTTTCCGTATCCAAAACCTTAACGCGTATACCCATCTTATTTAAACTATCCTCATGATTATGTATCACATACTCCAGCGATTCGGAATAGTAACGTTGCAATTGCAAGCGTTTCTCCAAATCGATAACTTCACCATTAATACGATCACGTTCACGTAAAATAATATTTTTATATTTCGATAAATGGCCAAATCTATTTTACACGAAAAGACGGAAAGTGAAAAGTGAAAACCAAAATATGTACATATGTATGTATAGCTATGGCCCCTACTCAGCATTTTCATCTTGCTTCTCCGATTCTTTCTCTTCGAATTTTTCACATCGTGTTAAAACCTTTTGGAATTGTTCTTGGATTTCCTGTTCACGAGCCAAAGCAGCATCAGACTCACGCCACGCATCGTCTATAAATTAAGTGTGAATATATTTTAAGTTTCTTTAATAGGCCTGATATGTTCCAAGTCAACAATTGGGCCATTAAAAGAGGTTTCTAAAATTAATGCCTGACTGAATGATGTTTTATGCAGCCCTTGCACTGACCAACTTCTTCCTCTGATTTTGGTGGAACTTGGTCAGTACAGGGACTACGTTCACCCGTGGCGTTATAACGGGCCGCTATACGTTCTCAAATGAACTTTGTGATATCAGAGCTACCACTCCGAATGATGCCTCACTAGAACTTGCCAAAGCCTACAGGAATTTCTAGAATCCCATTATCGTGCTGCACATAGCCAATCCTTTCCAAAATTCAACCTCACCTACTATCCTTCAAGGTCTTGGTGTCCCCTGTCACGCTATAGAGGCTAACGACGACCGACCATGGGCGGTATAACCTTAATACTTGCACGGCTAAATCCCGGCACTTTGCATGCCTGGTGGCGATGTTGGCAACCCCAACACCAGGATCGGACGCTGTAGCCTAATAAGCTGTGCGTCTTAAATAAATATTATTACCGAAACCATGCGACCCTATGCTCCCTAGAAGGGTAAAGGGAAAATATATATGTATATATTATCGTCCTGCTACTACTGCCATCTATTGCCTTCCTAAAGTAAATTATAAATGTTTTGTTAGTTGAAACCCCCCTCTAGGCCTCTAGGCCTTTCAAAATAGTTGACTTGAATCTTTTGTTAAGAAATGGAAATTATTTACGTAAAGACTGCTTTAAATGTGTCATAGCCTCTTCCGAATTCGCCGTAAGTTCTAAAGCCATACGTAATGTTGTTTCGGCTTTCGTTACCATCGGCTTTAACTCCTCATTTTCCTTCACCTCCTCCACATAACGTCGATGCAATCTGAATAAAAGATCCGTATATTGTTTAATTTTTGAAGCCTCAAAGGTTCGTCCATTTTCCATTAGAATTTGTACGATCTAGGCGCATACATAGTTATTATATATGTAAACTAACTTTGTAATCGATTAATCTAACCTTTGTGGCCTTCAAAAAGAAATCATCATTCAGATCATTTATTAAATCCAAATCTTTTTCAATCACCGACATTAGCGATTCGGGATATACGGGCTCTGGCGGCTTTTCAGGCTCCCTCTTCTTTTTCCCCTTTTTCTCTTTGGGCGGCATTTTGCTTCAACGATTTTAGAAATTATTTTCCACTAAAAAATATATTTTTTTTTTCCGTTTCGTCTTTTTCGAATTTTATTTTTTATTTGAGACAAAATTGAAGTGTAATGTATTGAAGTGTGTATATTGAAGGGTGCCTCAGAAAAATCGGATATAAATTTCGAAAAAAGGCTTACGTAACTTTCAATACTTAGTTCTCATAAAATCCCATAAAACAAAGAGTTACGCCCTTTTTGATCGCCTTAATCTTCAAGTGAGGGAGGTTGAATAGTGGAACATTTGCGGTCAACTTTGACTACGTGTGATTAATCACACACTCATACCTAAGATTTCTTCTTTAGATAATACCGATCTCCTACCGATATTATCTCATTCAAATTATTTCCCAATAGAAATATACAGGCCGATAGCCCCGTACAACGCAATACAGAGACATTTAATGTTCACTGCAATTTCAACATACAGGTAGTGTGTTCGCGCATTAGACGTAAAGCCCAGGTTCGAGCCCTAGGCCAGACATCAAAACGAAATATGGGAAAAAAATATTTCTTCGGCGACTTCCTCTCAGCAGATTTCTGGCAAAAACTCTGAGAATAAATAAACCTGCCATGAAAAAGTTTCTCAAAAAAATGTTTCGTTCGGAGTCGACGTTAAGCTGTAGGTCCCGCCACTCACTTATAAAATTAACGCTCTCCTGCTTTCCATCTCACATAGTAGATGGCGTAACCTATTGAAAATACGTTCCGATTATGAATGTAAAAATTCTCCACTGGAGCCCTGCCTGCTAATATGCTATGATAAGAGGGAGTGTATCTAAAGTCCGCCGCAGACCCATCTCTCGCTTCCGCGTCACCCACATCATCCCAGCTTTTCCGAATTATTGAAAATGATTGGATCACTCCGTGATCAACCGTAATGTGAACGCTTGCCGAATCGTAATGTAATTTCGGTAAGTATTTCATTTGCTTTATAAAGTATGCTAAAATGAACGTACATTCCGTTACGTTCCGTTGGCTAAACGGGGCTTTTACGTTTCGAATCAACTGTTTTTGTTTTGTAGATGAGAAACATATATAAGTCGTTAGTTTTTCTATTCCGTACGTGTATTAAGTATAAATAAATATTTTTTTACAGAAGTACCATTTGATGCAAAAAAGTACTTTTTCATTTATAGTTCAGTACCATTTCAAAATTTCAATTTTGCAATACTGTGAGAAACTCTAAGAAGATTGAACGATTCACACCATAAATGCCTGCAACTACACCGAAAGGCCAAGAGATTTGAAAGCTATTAAAGAGCTTTCTTTAGTTCTGATTTGCATTAAATGAGTTCCAGTACTGAACAGCTGTATTTTATGTCCTGCATTACAATCGAAAGTGTTTTTATTACAAAATTAATTGAAAAAATTCTTAAAATTATTATTTTTTCTTTTAATTTAATTTAATTTATTCTTTAATAAGTTTTACAACAAATTTCAATTTGTTATTGTCTAATTGTCTTATATAAAAAAAAGGTAAATATACACATTGATTTAAGACTTATTTTACATACAGTTATTTTCTCTTTTTTCTCAGTTTTTCTATTTTTTTTTCTTTTTTTAATAATTGTTTTGCTTTATTTTCTTACTAAAAAAATATATGTACGCTAAACATTTTACTACATATGGTTGTTTACAAAAAAAAAAAAAAAAAAAAAAAAGATCGTGTAAAGTCCTATTAAATAGAAACAAAATTAAATTATTTGTTTAAATAAAAATAAAACAAAACAAAAAAACGAAAGGAAACAAAATGAAATTTGTAATATTATGCTATTAAATTAAATTGTTATTATCCATGAAATTTTATTTTATTTTTTTTATATAATAAAGCTACGGCATACGGATAGTTTTATAAATTATGTATTTAGAAATAGAAAATAAAATAAAGCAAAAAAAAAATAAACATTTATTTATTTAAACCCAAAACCCAAAATAATATTTTTGAGAATTTATTATATAACATAGTGTTTGTAAGTAAGTTTGAATAAATTTAATAATAAACGTGCGATTCATTATTTTTTATAACGGCATGATTATATGTATTTTGAATAATGTAATTTAGAATATTTAATTTTTTTTTATCTTTTTTAAATAGTTAAAGAAAAAAGATATGAATTTTATTTAAATTTTAAAAACTTTTTTAGAAAACTTTTCTTTAGAATTTCTTTTTTTTTAAATTAAAGAAAGTAACATTAAATAAATATGTATTAAGAATTCTATTTCTATATTTAAAAAAGCTTAGAGTGTGTGGAATTTTCGAAGTAATTTAAAGCAACAACAAATGTAAATCATGTTTTAAAGATCTCTTCTGTTAAAAATTTTCCCTTCAATCTGTTTTTTCTTTCGTAAAACAAAAATATTGATTTATTAAACCAGATTAAATTAAGGTTTAGTAACCGTTCTTGAGTTGCGTTGGCGAAAAACTTTTCTTTAATTCTGCTATGGGAAGATACAGGCGCACTTGAATTTAATAAAAAAAAAAGAAAACCTCACCTTATATGAATTAGGCCTCTAATACATACATATGTAGATACATAATTAGCCATTACAATCCTTCAGTCAGGATTACGGCAGCCTAGCTTCTCACATAGCGAAAAATAATATAAAAGACTTCAGCAATATTTTGAAGAATTTTAAATACTTATTGAAAAACAAATATGTAGTATATGAACACATCACACATAGCTACCCATAACAATTACCGTCTGTAATAGAACTTTTGGCTGCTGGCAGTGCAATTAAGTTTTAATTGCTATCCATAAACGAATCATAAAATTATATTTGAAGTCTTAAGGCAAAGTGAAATCTGCTCCATAATTTTTAAGAAAAAGGTATGCTAGTAGCAGCTTAATTCGTGGTCGTCCGATCAAAATATAAAATTAAATCAATTCAAGCTGTTAGCTATTCGTCTTGCATTTTAGTTTTTAATGAATTATTTTGTTCGATTATTGTTTTTTTTTTTTTTTTTTTTGGAACGAAAAAATTAAATCAAGTTTTAATTTTATAAAAAAAAAATATTATGTTCACTGAATTTTAAACTAATCGATAACAAATAATTCAAATATTTTATATAGTTTTTACAGTTCTTGTGTATTAATTTTCAAATTTTCGAATAAATATTCTATGTTCGAAAATTTTCGTAAATTTTGATTTTACTTTTCAACCAATTTTTTATATAAAAAACGAGTCTTAGATTATTTAAAATGTTGAAACGTTTAAAGAAATTTTAAATTTGCTTTTATTTACTAAAAAAAATCATGTTCGAAAATTTCGAAAATTACATTCAAAATGTATTTACTGAATTTTAAAATAATCGATAACAAATGAATCAAATATTTCATATAGTTTTTATAGTTCTTGTGTATTAATTTTCAAATTTGCGAACAATTATTCTGTGTTCGAAAATATTCGAAAATTTTGATTTTACTTTTCAACCAATTTTTTATATAAAAAACGAGTCTGAGATTATTTAAAATGTTGAAACATTTAAAAAAATTTTAAATTTGCTTTTATTTACTAAAAAAAAAATCATGTTCGAAAATTTCGAAAAATACTTTTTAAATTTACTCTTTTTTACTCGAAATTTGCCAAAGAAAAAAATAGAAACTTATTGTTAAATCAATTCTACATGCTTTTTCAAAAAAAATTTAAACAGTATTGCTCTTTTTCTTTAATTTTATAACAAATTTCATTATTCGAAAATGTTCGAAAACTTTGAAAAATTATTTTTAAACCAATTTAACTTATTATTTAAACATAGGTATTAATTAATAATTGAAAATGATTTAATTTTCCAAAAAAAAAAATTTTCGAAAATTTTCGAAAATTGTAAATTCCATGTAAAGAATTTCAATACGTTTTTTTATGCAAAAAAAAAGTTAATAATTGCTTGTAAAATTACACAAGAACATAATTGAATGTAAATTTTGAAAACAAAAAACAAAGAATAAATTTTTTTAACTACATTTTTAAGGCATTCAAATTTATTTTCTCTTGCATTGTTAAAAGCAAACAATAAAGTCATCTCATAGTAAGTAAGCGTAAAAAAATACATGAAAATGTATACATTGTCAGTGTATCAAGAAAATAAAAAAAATCAAACTTACAGAATTTAATAAGAAGAGATCGCTTGTAATAAAATATTTGTATTTTTGTATTTGTATTTGTTGTTTTGTTATAATAATTAATAAAATATATGTGTACTCTTGTTTTCTTGAAAGTAAACAAATGTTATTTTTAAAATAAAAACATTACAAAAAGTAATCTGGAATTGGTATGATAAGAAATAAAAGAAAATCCAATTACAAAAAATATTCACACTACATCATCAGACCGTTAATTAAATAAAGTGCGTGTGTATTCCCTTAATACCGACAAAAAAAAAAGAAAGAAATCAAATTCAAATATTTTACTTATAAGCAGCTGATATTGTATGATGAAATTCTCTAAATATCTTAAAAAAAATTAAAATAATAAAGTACACAATAAAAAATTAACGAAAAAAATGTATGGTAATCAGTTTGAATTTAAATCGCGCGTTTAAATATTAGGAAAAAAAAAACAAAAAAGCAAAACATAAATAGAAATCATTTAGTAACATTATGCATTAAAATATACATATAAAATAAAAGAAAATTTCTCTACTAATCAATAGCTCTAGTAGTGGTAACAGGACGACGTAAACGAGCTTCGTTGTTATGGTTGTTTGTGTTTCCGTTTGCTGTCGCAGCTGTATGATGATTGTTGTTGTTGTGGTGGTGGTGGTGGTGATGATGATGGTTTTGTTGGTGCTGCTGTTGTTGTTGATTTAAAGCAGCTGTGGCGGTGGCTGTTGCGGATGATGAACTAAGTTCGTGTACATAACAGGCACGACAGACACGCACTGCTTTGGTGAGGCCATATTTTGGTAGAGGAGCTGAAGTATTGGAACAAACACCACAGAAAACACCACCACAATTACGGCAGTGATGACGACGTCTAAATGCAGTAAATGGAGTGTTACAAGACATACAACGTGGCGCCTTCTGATCGGGTATCCAGGCGGGTGGTGATAAATGTACTGGCGATGAAGAGGTTATTTGATGCTGTTGCTGCTGCTGTTGCTGTTGCTGTTGCAGTTGCTGTTGTATTGTGTTAGCATTTGATTCCGATTGTCGGCGGTTCGTTGTTGTAGTTGTTGAATTTGTATTTGTATTTGTATTTGCTGTATTGGCAGAACGTTCACATACGGGTGAACTATTTTCCGAAGATGATATTGAGGGCGTATTACTGCCAGTTGAATGATAACGATTACGGAATATTTGATTATTTTGTAAACGTTGAGAATGTTGCTGTTGCTGCTGTTGCAGTTGCTGTTGTTGCAATTGTTGCTGTTGTATCTGATTATCATTTACTAAGGGAGCAATTTGATTGTCTAGACTACGACTACGTTCGATTTGTTGTCGCTGATTCACTGCCAACTGTGAAGCTGGCATAGTCGTCGAGTTTTCATTGAGTCCACCGCTATTGTCAACGGACGTTGTTATCGTTGTCCCCGTCGAGTGACGATAGGCCCGATTGCCGCCATTACTAGTGCTACGACTACTATTACTACTGCTGCTATTACTGCTGGTGTTCGATTGATTATCACCTTCAGGATTAACTTCTTCGGCCGAGTAAATACTCTGACTTGAGCCGGCACTTTCTTGTATCACATCATTTTCCGAGGCCCTAAATTCAAAAAGTTCATTCTCTTTTACCTTCTCCGGTATGTCCAGCTCTTCGTGAGCCGGTGACATATTCATTAGAAAAACGCTGCGCAATATCTGACGCAAATCAAAGGCAAAATTTGTTTGTAATTGATCGGCAACACCGGCAATGCACACAAACAAGCGATGAAGTAAATTTTCCGTGTGTCTACAAAACAAAACAAACGAAAAAAAAGGCTCATTATTGATAAGAGAAATAAACAAATAAACAAAATAAAAACAATTAAATTTTAAATGATTACTTTAAAGTATATGAATCATTCGATAATAATGGTATGATATGAACCATAAACAATCAATCAATCAGACAAACACTCACTTAAATTTCGTTCTGCCAGAGCTACGTAGGACAGCTGTTTTATTGTCTTCCAAGATCGATGACGATGATGATGGTGTCTCTATGTCTAAAACAGCAATCGAAGATGTGGCTTTACTATTTTCTATAGTAAGATCCTCTTTTGATTCCATATTAAGCTTGCATTCTTCACATTGTTGCACTGTTGCGTTCTGTTTATCACCAGCACCACCATGGCGATGTGGTCGACGATGATGGTGACCGTGGTGACCACGATGCCGATGATGACTTTGGTTTTGCTGTGTTGTTGTTGCCGTCGCCGTCCGGCTGCCGTTCAAACCATGCGTATGATGTGATGAATGGTGATGATGGTGGTGATGGTGATGCCGGTGATGATGACGATGAGACCGATTATGATCTTTATTGCTACAGCAGTTTGGTTGCGACTGTGAATATGACTGTGACTGCGACTGCGATTGAGAGTGTGGGTGTTGTTCACTATAACGCCTTCGTCGTGTGTTTGAAGACGTTGTTGTGTTAGTAGTTGCTATTGAGGAAGGATTATTTATGGAACTTTGTTGTGATACCGAAATTTCTTCCGGCTCCTGTAGACTTAAACTATGTGTAGTGGCAGAATTATTGTTATCATTGTTTTCTTGCTCTTGTTGTTGCTCCTGCTTCTGATTTTGCTGCTGTTGCGGCAGTCTTTTTGTGTTTAAGGCCCTAGCACTAGTACTAGGCAACTCTATGTCCAAATTATCATTTGTATCCTCATTAGTACACAAATCTGTATCACTGACTATAAAGTTATCGGTTAAAGGCACCTCTTGTGGTTGTAATAAGTTACCTAATGTGGTATTGGATATCAAATAGCCGGTGGCGCAATCAGCCAAAGCCATTTCTAAATTTATGATTTGGTCTACCGCATTTTCTAAAGCGTATATATCACCAGTATGTTTATCATCATCCTCTCGCTCCTTCTCCTCTTGCTCATTCTGTATAGCATGTTCGATTTCATGTTGATCATTATCGTTTATATCGGAATCATCATCATCGGCGTAATGATCATCTTCATCGCGAGCTGCCAAAAACTGTACATTGTCTAAAACTTCTTCGTCATCATCATCATCATCATCATTGCTGTCGTCGTCGTCGTCGTCATCATCATCGTCGCCGTCATCATCATCATCATCTTCTATCCAACTATCTGGCGAAGTAGTGCCATTACTGTCAATCCCATTATCCCGTGCCGCCGAAGTGGTCGAGGCTAAAGAATGTGATGATTTTGGCGAAGAAGGTGTCGACGATTCAGGCGTATTATAGGGTGAACACTCATCGGATGAACTACTTGTGGTGGACGGTGCTGGCGAAGGACTGTCTGCCCTTCTCGTTGGTTTCGTCTTAAACGAAGCACTTGATGACTTTTGTTGGTGTTGTTGTTGCAATTTAGAGGTAGTAGTGGTCGCTGTTTTCAGTGAACCTTTATTCTCTTCAGTATCCTTAAGAGAGTTTTCACTGTACTTGCTACTTTTCACATTATTATTGTCTGCAACATCGCTGTTATTATATTTTGTGTTTAAAGTGTCCTGGAAAAAAGCATAAGAGAATTTGAAACATTAATTCGTATTGCCTTATGAAAACGTCTTTTTTGATATGATTTATAATTTACGATCCAATTTCGAATTATGAGTAGTTTAAATTATTCCCGACGCTATTTTTTAATATGATTAGAGGTTTTAGTATTCACGAAAGAAAAAAACATAGGCTTTGTTCTAGCAACTCTACTCCTTAACATTCCCATTCCTTAACAGCTTTTGGCGACCTGTATGATGTCCCACGTGTTTTCGAAGATTCTGAAATTTTCCATTACTTCACAATTCCCGGCGGCTCTAACGAATTAATTTTAGTTTTAAACTATTCGTAACATATTTCGCACTTCGACTGCTTTCAATAAGTTGAAGATGTCATGGGTAAAAGCCAACGTTAACCAGGGTTAGCCTAGAATTTTGTGGCGAGAAATTTTCGGTAATCAAAAGCAAATACAAAATTCCATTTTTGAAAAGTTTTAAAGCAGATCCTCATATGCACTTAACGACTTATTAAGTCCTCTCAGCGATTTTTAACCTCAATTTAGATTTTCTTCATAAAAATATATGTACATATGTATGTATGTACATATACAATGTATATAAAAATTAATATTTGTTTGTATGTAATTAATAGAATCGTAAATTATGCATTTGGTCATGTTATGATCTTTAGCAAAGTTGTTGCTCATGAGCCCGGGAAGGTTTCTAAGTTGGTATGACCAATATCCGATAGGTGGCGCCACTGAAAATTACTAAAAATGAATTAAATCCTAAACTGTTCATTTAATCATGTTATGATCTTCAGGAAAGTTGTTGCTCATGAGCCCGGGAAGGTTTCTAAGTTGGTATGACCAATTTCCGACAGGTGGCGACACTGAAAATTACTAAAAACGAATTAAATCCTAAACTGTGCATTTAATCATGTTATGATCTTTAGCAAAGTCGTTGCGCATGAGCCGACGAAGGTTTCTAAGTTGATATGACCAATTTCCGACAGGTGGCGCCACTGAAAATTACTAAGAATGAATTAAATCGTAAACTGTTCATTTGATCATGTTATGATCTTCAGGAAAGTTGTTGCGCATGAGTCGACGGAGGTTTATAAGTTGGTATGACCAATTTAAGACAGTTGGCTCCACTGAAAATTACTAAAAATGCATTAAATCGTAAACTGTACATTTGTTCATGTTATGATCTTCAGGAAAGTTGTTGCGCATGAATCGACGGAGGTTTCTAAGTTGGTGCGATTAATTTCCGGTAGATGGCGCCACTGAAAATTATTCTAAATGAATGACAAGCAATGGGTCAACCTACACCTCAAGCACGGAAGAAAAGAGCATTACGAGCCTCAGAATCAGACGAGCAACGAGCATTGAGAAAATCTTCGAGTACATACCGCTGAGACCCGCTGGCATGTATCACTTGAACAACGAGAAGTGAGATTAGAAACTGATCGAATGCGTACTACTCAGGCCCGTTCGTCTGAATCATTTGGACAACAGGAAACAAAATCAATAAAATGATTCAATATTATTTGGATATTTGTGTAAAGTCTTTCCTTCAAATTTAGTTTAGTTGGTGGTACAGCTAGTAATTTCATAAAATGTTCCTCTTTAAATGGCATTACCAGTAAAAAAGGAAGTTCAACACTAATATCATCACTCTGAGATCCTACTGGCATTATCAATCATTAAGAAAACTTCTAGCCAAGTATCTTTACCTAATTTAGTCAAGTCCCCTTGAACTTCTATTACACAGCGACGACTTATCACCCGAATTACAATGCTTAAGTGGTTTATATGAATATTACAAAAGACCTCTTATGATCACAATGACTCTAAATCTGATAAGTCTTAGCAAAAGTCTAGGAGTTTAGGCCATCTAGTAAGTGGTTAATGAGACAATACCCATAACAAGGAATCTAATGCCTCCATTTGCTAGCCCATTAGCTACCAGATTGCTTTTAAAGCTTGCATCTACATGTACCCAGATAACAGACACAAAGATGAGAAGCTCGACATGCCTCGATCGGAGTAAATGTCAAGCAAATCTCCATCCAAGATGTGTAATGATCGAATATGCTGGCTGTATACTCCGAAATAGTTTGGCTAGTCTATAACTCTATAAATAGTAGTCACTTCGGCTCTGGACTAAATCTGAAACCAGCTTCTAGGCTAAACTTAACTACAAACTTCTATTTAGATCGCTCTTTTTAGATCTACAGTGGAGCAAAAAATTGATCTCACACGAATACAAAGTTTTCTTTAAATTTTTTATGTCAAACAGGTTCAATAAAACTCCCCGCTTACCTTTAAACTAATTTCCTCATTGGTGCACAGTAAACGTTCCAAATAATACAATTCAGTTTCGTTAAGATTCCGTAAATACTCGCGTACTTTAATCAAAATCGATCTGAATGGCCTGAACATTTCCGACAATTGTTCAGCCGGCATATCCATATTAAGTGGGCCACTTGGATAGATAACCAAACCGGAAACTATAGCCAAACGGGGTATGGAAAACATTAAGGCCGGATCAAAGGCATCAACTTTATCCTGTTCCAAGAGACCCAAACGTAAAGCTCGCTGCAATGTTTCCGAGCATAGAACACAGATTAATTCTTGCATTTCGTATTCCTCTTTTGATTTCACTTGAACCATGGCGCTGACGTAACGCCATTCAAATTCAGCAAATAGACGATCGAAACGTTTAAGACTCTCATACAATTGTTCGGTAGCAGCATCATTTTTATCCAAATTCAAACGTTCACTATTGGGAACATTATTTCTTAAGCACTGATCACGCAACAGATTGCGTACATTATTTAAGCTACGCGTTACAGCCTCGGCTAAGGGACGCATTTCTTTTGATTCTTGCTCACGATTCATAATCGATGAACCGGCGGCAAGACATTCGGCACCGAACCACAGTTGGCCGGCTAAATTCTCTTGTAGAACTTCTTCCGGAAATTTAGCACGAAAGGCACGCTGATCACGTTCATCGCCTAATAACTCTTCGATAATTAAATTGGTAATCGCCAACACTTTGTCCTGTTGTTAAATGGAAACACAAGCAAATTAAAGGAATTTTTTTAAACTCAATTCAGAGTACAAAATACCTGTCCCTGGCGTAGTCTGGAAACCAAACGGGAACATCTATCGGGCTCGGCTCGTCCATCGAAACTATCCAATTCACTAGCCACAGCGGTTAGAGCACGATCTGCATGAAAAAACCGAGCCAATAAGGATTTATCATCAGCCTAAAAGAAAAGAAATTAAAACAATAATTAGTATATGGGTGTGATCAAAACAAAGATAAACAGGGGGTGTAGTGTTCAGTTCAAATGTTAGCATGCAATTTTGCGATAATTATCGATATTTTACTAAAACAATTAATTACTGGTTAGAAATGAAAATGCTAAAAACAAGATAACAATAATAATTTATGGTTAGTTTTTGTTTATAAAAAATATTCCTGTGTATACATATTTGCATTAAAACAACTTCATTTAATTGCTTAACACGTTGACGACTGCCGCGACAATTTTCAGAAAACTGGCCACGCAACTGGCCAACATTGACTTTTTGTTCTTTTCCCAGAAGCCATTTATCGATACTAGCACTGATATAATACGAATTTATTCGTAGCTACACAAAAATGGCAGGTTTAGTAAGTATGTGATAACTTGTAGTAGGCACCCTAGAAGGGAACGCAATCTACGAGTTAACTCGTAGTCGGCAGTCAATGTGTTAAAACATTCCCTTACTAGAGTGAATAGCTGGAATAGAGTAAGACTAGCCTCTAAGTGAATGAAACATTTAGTGAGTACGAGATAACTCGTAGTCGGCGTTCTAGAAGGGAACGCAATCTACGATTAACTCGTAGTCGGCAGTCAAGGTATTAAAACATTCCCTTACTAGAGTGAATAGCTGGAATAGAGTAAGACTAGCCTCTAAGTGACTGAAACATTTAGTGAGTACGAGATAACTCGTAGTAGGCACTCTCTAAGGGAACGCAATCTACGAGTTAACTCGTAGTCGGCAGTCATTAACGTGTTAAATGAAAACGAAATTTGCAACAACAAAAACATATGAGAGAAAAATACATATTAAACATGTATTTAAATTTAAACGCTTTGTTTTAAACATGAAAAGGAAGGGGCGATTATATTGTATATGAACTTGAAAATTTGTGTTGTCCCCCTTCTCAACATCTGGCAAATTATTTCGAATTTGCGTCATAATCATAGTCATAGTCATAGCCATCCATGCCCACATAGTCTATTATCCTGTATACGCTTTTCATATTTCGCATTAAAACAAAAAAAAATATAAAACACAGAAATAAAAACAAAAACAAGAACAAAAACAGAACCTAGAAATGTTGTTTGGTTTGCTTTTGAATTTTCCTTGATTTTGATTACCTTGACATCTTTTAGTTTTTCATTTTATTTTATTTTTTTTTTTTTTTGTTTAACAACATATTCTCACTCTCTCAATGACATTGGTGCCTGACTGCTTGCCTGCCTTCCACCGGACCGGTCCCAACCACTCCCGTCCCTCCGTCCGTACATACACATGTACATATAAACGCATTTAAAAGAAAAAAATATTCATTCAAATCGTTCTTTAATTATCGTTGATTGAAAAACATGTTCTCGGCCACAATTGAAATTTAATTTTAATAAATATAAGCGATTGACTAAAACTAAAGGTCGACTAACCTTTGCGAAATGCAATGCGGCGATAGAAAAAAAAGGTAATTGATGAAATTAATAAAATTCTAACAATTCTAAACATACATACATACAAAATTGGGCATAACAACCCTTCAGTCAGGATTCAGGATTACGGCCTAGCTTCTCACATCACTTATGTTGTGTGTGTTAATTTTATACATGAGTGGCGGGACCTACAGTTTAACGTCGACTCCGAACGACAGATTTTTAAGAAACTCTTCATTACAATTTTATTTACTCTGAGAGTTTTTACCAGAGAGCTGATGAGAGGAAGTCGCCGAAGAAATATTTTTCATATTTTCGTTTGGATGTCTAACCGGGTATATGGACCGTGACTTCGCGTCTAATAAGCCAATACACTACCTACTAGACTACGGCGACTTATTCCATGTACATACACGGTGATCTTTCCAATCAGGGGTGAAAGTGTTAATTACTTGAAAAATCTTAACTGACAACCACGTACATATGTATATAAGGGGTGATTTTTTAAGAGCTATTGGAAAATTAAAAAAAAAAAACATAAAATTCAGAAAAATTCATGAAATCTTTATTTGAATCGATAGTACGGTCCATATAATTTAATGTTTGAAGATTATTTCATGCAAATGTTGACCGCGACTGCGCCTCAAATGGTCCATCCGCTTAGTCCAATTTTGGCATACTCTTTCCAACATTTCGGCCGGTATCTCACGAATAAATGCTTCAATGTTGTCTTCCAATGCGTCAATTGAAGCGGGCTTGTCTGTATAGACATGAGCTTTAACATAGCCCTACAAAAAATAGTCTAAAGGCGTTAAATCGCACGATCTAGGCGGCCAATTGACCGGTCTTGAACGTGAAATAAAATGTTCACCGAACTCGCCTCTCAATAAGTCCATTGTTACGCGTGCTGTGTGGCATATGGCACCGTCTTGTTGAAACCACATGTCATGCAAGTCAAGCTCTTGCATTTTGGGCAAAAAAAAAGTTACCATTCACAGTTACGTTACGATTCGCAGCATCTTTGAAGAATTACGGTCCAATTATGCCACCAGCCCATAAACCGCACCAAAGTGTGACTTTTTCTGGGTGCATTGGTAGCTTTTGCAATCCAATCTGTCTGATCTTCACTCCAAAATCGACAATTCTGCTTATTGACGTATTCATTGAGCCAAAAATGAGCTTCGTCGCTGAAAACAATTTTTCGATAAAGAAGTGGATCTTCGGCCAACGTTCCGAGAAACCATTTTGATAATAAAATTCAATGATTTGCAAGCGTTGTTCGTTTGTAAGACGATTCATGGTTAAATTATAGACCAAACTGAAGATGTTTGACAGTGTAACAAAACGTGCGTGAGCTGTTTAAACCAATGTTGCCAAAAAGATAATAGCTAAAAAATCACGCTTTATAAGACATGTATTTCACAGTTATTGAGAATTCCTTTCCCACAACACATTGTTGACTCTCTTTAATTCAATTCATAAATCTATTCATTTCAAATTAATTTCAAATTAATTAATCTGAAGAAAAAGAAGTTTCCCTGTTATAATCCAAAGTTATCAGAGCATGATGTCTGTCTGACAGAAAAAAAACAAACAATTTCGGCTTGATATCGAATGACATTTCAAATGTCATGTGTGAGCGGCAGGCAGGCAAGTGGAAAACTTTTCATTTAAAATATCAGACTTTCAAAATTTTTCAGTTCCGTATAATAAACCTTGATAAACTAACTAAGCAAAGAAATCACGAAAACAAAAAAAGACGAAAAAGAAAACATATGCACACGCTTATGTACATATGGTACATACATATGATATGGAACATGCAGAGGGCAAAGTTTAAAGAGAAAAGTTTTGTATCAAGTTTGAAAGCGGTATTTCATGGTATTACATCATATAATTTACAAAATAATAAAAAAAAAATAAGTTTTAAAAATATAAAATAAAAATATTTAAAACTCTAGATGACAACAGCATTTAGTCTTCGCATTGCATAAGCCAAGCCCTTTAGAAATTGCACTGAAAAGCCTTATTATGAATGACTCACTTACATTCTATCTAGACTGGTAATCTTCGAATGGGCCTTTGCAAATAGGCTAATGTGATTGGCATTAATAATGTGTCAGCTGTTGAAATGTGTTGAGTTTTTTGTTTTTAAAATAAAATTTTCTCTCTGATGAAAATTAATTCCACTCCAGTACATTACATTACACTGTTGGCCATTACATACAACCCCTTCTCACACCATCCACATTCATTTTCATTGTGTTTCGTATTCCAACAACGAACATAAGTTCCGTGGACGTTTAGCTAACCGGGGCTAAAGCTTGTTTCTACCTTTAGCATTACGTTAAACATGTTGCTAATGCATTAATAGTTGAAAAGCGCAAGACATAAAATATGTAATAATAAAAAAGTATTGAAAGCGTCGCAGAAAGTACTGTGGTATTTTTGAAATGAAAAAGTACCGAAAAAGTACAAATGTACTGAATTTTTCAACACTGCTTCGAACCCAAATAATCCACTTAATGGTAATCGGTTTGCTTTCAGAACTTGTGTCAAAAGACTGCGATAGGAGATCGCCGAAAGAAAACATTTCTTTATGTTTCGTATTTCTTTTTTTTTTCAATATGCGAGAGCTGAGATTTGAACGTTCCGCATCTAGAGAACCTTTGTTGGGATGCTGTAATAGAGGGATTTTTTTCTAGGAATTTACTAACCAATAAGACTGATATGGTGACATACATACATATCTTGAGTCAATTGCTAATTATATTGACATTGACAATGGATATGAGTGTTTGCCACACAGCAGCGAAATGAATGATTTTTCCTGAGAAGAATAATTTAAGAGATATTCTGAAAAAACCTTAACCACAGGCCTGACATAATTTCATTGTCTATTTAATCAAAACAATTGAAGAATTGAAAGACACAACATGCGGAGTGAAATATGAACAATTTCTGAAGCGTATACAAGCTATGGTAAGTAAATAACGTTCGACAATATCATACCAACGAAGTCATTGTAGTCTAGTAGGTTGTGTGTTGGCTTATTAGACGTGAGGTCACAGTTCAAACCTAAGGTCAGACATCTAAAACAAAACGAAGTATGAAAAAATAATTCTTAGCCGACTTCCTCTTAACAGATTTCTGGCAAAAACTGTGAAAATTAATAAAATTGCCATGAAAAGTTTCTCAAAATCTGTCGTTCGGAATCGACGTTAAACTGTAGGTCCCTCCATTCATATGTATATAAAATTAACACACAAAACATAAGTGATGTGAGAAGCTAGGTCATAATCCTGACTGAAGGTTTATAATGCCCAATTATGTATCTTTGTATGCATGTAATAACCTACCAAACAGATCAGAGACAAAGCAAGCTGATGGTTCGGAAAAAGTTGTAAAGGCCAGAATGACACGAAATAAGAGAATATTATGTGCTTCTTCGTACAGAAAGGGAAATGAACATCTAAAATGTGATCAAACCATTAATTTTGATCTTTGCTTTACTAATAAACGCACTGATCAACAGATTAAAGGCCATTAATACAACTTGCCGTTAACTAAAGAGAGCATTTTAACGGGCAGATGAATTGTTTTTCATTATTATGAGTACCCAATAAGATAGAAGTGAGCTAAGTGAGTTAAGCTAAAGGTAGAATCATCCTACCGGTAACTTTAAAAGTTAAGTTTATATTGGAACTTGCCATATTATATATTATTTTCAATATGGGAACTTCAAATTTAAACAATATGAGCATATACAACAACAAAAACGAAGCCCTTTAACTAAAGGTACCTTAAACTAACCCCAAGTTTAACGACAAGTTGTAATAATGGCCCTAAGTGTTGTATTCCATCACGATGACGATAAACCACACACATATTCGATGTTCCGGCAGAAACTGAGAGAATTTTGCAGAGAGAACCGTACAAGTTCAGCTTATCATTTATTTCGACTACTGCAGAACTCTATTAATAGCGTAAACTCAGAAAACCCAGAAGTCCTAGGCTGATGAAATAGTGTCAAAATGTTAGCAATCAAGCTGCTTGGTCAAGTATGTAACTAAACTTTTTCAAACATCCAATAACAAATTATTACTGTTACAAATGGAAATTAATATCGTTTTGTAATGTTTAAACTTTAAAATCAATAATTTTTCTTTACTTAAATGGGTTTTATTTGTTGGTTGGAAATTGTTAATAGTTTTGTTGGTTTTTGTTTCAGCAAAATGGTCTTATTTAACCATAAAAAGTAGTGGTGAATGGGTATGTCATTAACTGGAATGGTATTAACATAGACGGCGTTATAATATTTCCCCAGACTTAGGCCAATGGAAAATAAAGAGTCACTCAAACAGAGAGAGAGAGAGAGAGCACAAGAGGCATGGGCATGTTTAAAGAAATAAAGACAAGAAAACATAATAAAGAAAATAAACCAATGTATTGTTGTGTCACTATTGTTTGTAACGTATTTAAAATATTTAGTTTAAACTATTAAACACGTATTTCGTCTTGTAAGATGAATTGTATTGAACGAACTAACATATAGACAAACACACGACCCAAATAGTAATAAAAAAATTGAAACATTTTTTAGGTCATTTACATTCATTCAGCCACTCAAGTAGTGATTGATAATACGGCGGTGCTATTGAAAGTGTGGTAGTAGTACAAACAAAGTCTATAATTTTATAATTATTTCATCACAAATTACATACGTTAATCATTTTTCTTTCAACTGTTTTTTAATAGAATTTCATAAAAATGAAAAACTTCTCTGTGTCACGGCACTTGATTGAACTGCGTAGAAGTTTGTTTATTTTTTTTTAATGGAAATTGCTTTGTGAGAATCCAAAGTGAATCATCCAACGTCCACCAATAAATTGCAACCCACCCTCTGCATGCATATTTGCCACCAGCTTGTAAAAGTATCACTTTTAAAACAGCCTGTTGTCGATTGAGTTGGTATTTGTGCTGTTAACCCTTTAGTTATTGTGTGTTTCATGATGCAGTATTTGTTAAGCTGATTAATGTAGAAAAAAAAACAGCGTATAATTTCTCAATAATCACATGGCATTTATAATAATTGAGGTCTTTATCATTCATCAGTCGTGTATTAAATTAAAAAATATAATAAAAACAAAATTAAACTGCATTTGCACTGATTTTGCTCTTTGCCTATTCCTCTCTCTCACAACGCTCTCTTTTTGTTTATACCAAACAAGGAGAAATAAACAAACAGTTCAATCGCTTTCAAAAAAAACGAGATCATTGACAACACAACACTAAACAAATACAGACACAATTATGATGACGTAGTTTGGTTGTTTTCTTTTGCAATTTACATGTTTAATTTCCAATTAAATTTATTTATGAAACAAATACACAAACGTACACACACACAAAACTTTCAGAAAAATTCACAATTTTTTTTATAAAATGCTAAACAAGGAAATTGAATTTTAAATTAGAGAGTAAAATTACTAACAACAAATTTAGTGAGAAACACTTGTCTCAATCACATACACACATACGTACCCATAATAATAAACAATAAAACGGTTTTTGTACATTCACCAAAAAAAAACTGACACTTGCAAATAACAGTGTTGCCATTGGATTCAAATTTACAATTGTCTTGATTACTTCGACATCAAAAGAAAAGCCCACACTAAAGTTAAAATTGAAAATTTTCTTGTCCGTTTGTTCTATAAAGGATTACCCATTTGTAGGTTTCATAGTTAAAATTAAACACACGCAAACTATGTTTGTGAGCAGCTTTTATTTCGTTGTAGCGATTTTACCATGCCATTATGTGCGCACTAATATGTGTGGAAGTGCAAATTCAAATACAAAATGCGCCATAATGGATCGCAAACTAGTCACAATTGCTGCGAACGCGGAAGTATCTCCACATTGCAAACATTGCAATGACTGACCACGTCTGTAACGCTTCCATTCTCTTCAAATTTTGTATGATCTCGTCAGTTCTTTGCACGGTATATCGATTATGACGACTATAATTATCCTGTAATGCTTCTTCTTCTTTTGGAGTCAGTTTTAACTATTTTTATGAGTTCTTCAGCTGTTAAACAGTCCAAGTTCGGAAATGTCCAAGCTTTCACTAAACAAATGACACTTCAAATGAAAGATATTCAACAGATAACAGCCTTTGGCAGACAGGCGGTTCTAAAACTATACTATCAACACTTAGAGTATCATTCCAGCACTAGCAACCCAATGGTTTTATATTAAAAAAAAAGTTATAAAAAGAAAGAAAGATACTCCAGATTCGCACAGTAGTGTATTGTATTGTACAAGATATGCATTATGCAGTAAATAAATAAAGAGTTCATACAAAAAAGGGCGCTCACTGTACTGTACTGAAAAATGTACATTACTAACAGTTTACTGTTACAAAATCCAATCTCATTAATTACAATGTGGTACATTTTTCTTTTTACCAAACCTTGGCAACACTGACAAACACATTCACCCAAAAACTGACACTTGCAATTGCCCTTTTTACTGTTAAAATATACGAAATAAAATACAACAATAATATGTATTAAGACGAAAAAGAAAAACAAAACAAAACATAAACAAGTTAAGAAAACAACAATAATAACAAAGAAACAAAAAAGTACACAAGACCAAAATGCAATACGCAATTAAAATAAAAGTTAAGTTTAAAAGAAGCATAATATATAACAACAATAATGAACGTAAGCAAACAATAATGAAAACATTTAAACGCGCCGCACACACACTATGAAAGAGACAATATAAAACAAAAGAAATAACCAGAAGATAAACATAAGTAAGCAACAATATATTTTTGATTATCTTTTGTTTTTGTGGCAATTGTTGTTATTATAGTTGCTGTTTTAATACAGAGTATTTGTTTTTGTTACATTTTCTTATAAGAGCAGTTGCTCATTGTGACGTTTCTTAACTGCAAAAAAAAAAAACAGCAACAATAACACAAAAAACGGGAAATATTTATAAGAATATGAAAATAAGAAAAATAAGACATGTTTGTATATGTGAATATTTATATGCAAACAAAGGCACAAAACCAAACAAAAATACACAAAATAAGTGGAAATATAATCACGAAAATATTAAGAAAAAAGAAGAATAATAAAGAAAAAATAAATGTACACATACAATATATTGTATTTATAAAGAAATAAAACAAAAACAAAATCATCGTATAATAAAACATGATGATTTACTATTTTTTTTCTTTTTTAATTTTTTGCAAGTAAAAATAATTCATGTGCTCTCAGAGATATAAATGCTAATAATGAGAGAGAAGTGATGCCAACTATTGGGAAGTAAAAAAGGCTGAAAAGGAGTAGATACAAAAAACTGTTTGAAAATGTCTTCTTTCACTCCATGTTGGAAATGCAAATGATAATACATAAAGAGAGTAAACATAATTGTTTTAAATAGAAACCATAGAACTTCTAGCAGAATCTCTTTATGACTTCCTATTCAGTCAATGTCCTTAGTTTACCCTAATTATTGTCGATGATCTAAAATTTATCGATAAACCAGTGGCATCGTTGAAGAACTTTTTCAATAAATTGTTTATTTTTTATAGGTATAATATTGTTATTAATATTTTTTTATTTATATATTTTTATGTAGTATGTCTAAAACTATATTTGGGATATTACACAATTTTGCACTAATTTATAGTTATTCGTCTTAAATTTAGCATTTCTCTCAATATTTATCCCTTTTTGCACACATACATAATAAGGACAATGGCAACACTGTTTATTTTAAGTTAACCCTGTCGGAAAAATAGTTAACTTTAAACTAACTTTAAGCTAACTATTTCTCAACTAGTGCTGACTACCACTTGGATTACTTTTCAATGGCAGCAACTAACTATTTTAACATTGTGATGTCCTAGGCAGTAGTCGGTTGTTCTATACACTACTTTTCAACTAACTTAAAGCTAACTACTTATAAGTTAGCTTTAAGTTGACTAGTTATAAGTTAGCTTTTAGTTAACTTTTTGTAGTTAGCTTTTAATTGACTTTTTGTAGCTATGTAGCTGTAATTAAACCTCTTCATCTTATATTTTTTTGGAATGATATACATAATTTGTTTTGTTTAAGTTTTTGAAAATAAATTTATTAAAACTTCACTCAAATTATAAAATTCCTTCTTGGTATAAAATCTTTTCTGTCAAAACCTTTTGATCAGCCTAGGCCTTCATTATGATTTCATTTTGTTTTCTGTGGATAGATAACGAACACAATTAACTATAAAGGTATGAAAAATACTTTTATTAACAATATACCTTGGAGATTTTGAAAAATACATCACGTTCTTTTTAAAACAGCCTTCTCAACTGCCTTTTAGGTTAGGTTAGGTTAGAGGATGTGTACTTGTCAACAGTGACAAGTACAGTACCCGGAGGTCGAATTGACCCATTGTACAACGTCCTAGCTTCTCACACCACTCGTGTTATGTGCGAGACCTACAGTTTAAAGTTGACTCCGAACGACAGATTTTTGAGAAGCTTTTCATGGGAATTTTTACTCTCAGAGTTTTTGCCAGAGATCTGCTGAGAGGAAATATTTTCATATTTTCGTTTTGATGTCTGACCTGGGATTTGAACTCGGGCCTTTCGTCTAATAAGCCAACAAATCCGCCTTTTAGTAACAAATATTTTTTTACGAAAAAATTATTATTAAATTAAAAATTTTCTAAATGTCAGAATATACACTTCAGTTAATGAAAACTCTGCATTGAGTAGTAGTTAGCTTAAAGTTAGTAAATAAAAGCTAACTTAAAGTTGGTTACTTTTGTAGTCAGCTACTCATTCTCCTACAGGGAAACAAATCACGCACTAATACTCTCACATATATTTTATACAAATAAAATTAAAAACAAAAAAATAATTATATACGTATTTAAAAATATTGTTAATTTGTTGTTGTTATTATTATTGCAAATGTGTTTGTTTGTGTAGAGTTGAGTTGAGCTGAGTTGACTTACCTTGGGCTTATTTAACCATTTAAGTAATGTTTCCATTTTTTATTGAAAGTTGACGGAATTGCAAACACAGCAACAATGACTGTGTGTGTTTTTGTTGTCGCTGTTAAAATTTCAATAAGAAAAAACAACAACTGCTATAAACACAGGATTTGATTACAAATGAAGATCACTTTTGGGGAGAGTGAGTGCCTCTGCTGTTAATAATGTAGTTGTTGTTGTTGATGATGTTTTTGTTGTTATTGCTTCTTTTTAGCACAACACACATTCAAAAAGAAGAAGAATATCATTTTCTTTTCTTAAACACTGTTATTCTTTTCTTTTCATTTTTTATTTTTGTTTTGGGTCAACACCGAAAAAAAAATTTAAAAGAAATCATGAACAAGTTGCTGTTCTTTTATTTATATTTTGTTTTCTTTATTTTTTTGCTAAATTGTTAAGAAATAAAAAAGTATCACGTAGTATTTATATTCCTTGTTTTTTTTTTTTTGATAATTATGCGTGTAATTTAATTTTTATTGAAAATTTTATTTCGTTTTTTTAATCACCAGTAAAATTTCGTTTTATTATAAAATTTATTTTTAATTTTCTTGATTTTAAACAAAAACAACTTTGTGATTTGAAATCAATTTACAAATGAATGAATCAACTCGACCAGCTTGTATTTTGTGTTTAATTTTTTTTCATATTCATTTCGTGAAACATACAACACTTTTTAACAAATTATACTCTCCTCAACACTTGCACAAGTATGTCGTCTCCGTCTTGTTCGCCATTCGTTATTTAGTTCGCTCACATAAATAATCATCATCATCGCCACCACCACCACCACACCACTACCAGCAGCAGCACTATCAGATAACCAGCTAGCCCCCCTTTACACTTTACACTTCAACTGACTTATATTACGTTCATGTCCGTCCGTTCAACGGTCTGGCTCTCCACACTCCAACGGCAACAACAAAAAACCCCACTTTTTATATATTTTTGCCTTTTTTCGTATTTTTCTTCCACTCTTTTCTTTGTTTTTTTACTATTTCGTTGTGGTTTGATGGCGATAAGCCAGGTGAAAAACACTCTCACTACACAAGCGTTTTCTTTCTATTTTTTCTTTTCCTTTTCTTAATTTTTGTCAATTCCTTTTTCCAACCCAAGTGGTTAAGTCAATTTTTTACATTTTTCTTAAGTTTAATTGAAACTGTTTATATTTTTGGTACATATTGTTAAAATATGACATGTTTTATGTACGCAGTTTAAATATTTGTTAATTTTCTCGTGAATTTTGTAATAATAAAGGCAAATAGGCGGAGTCTAGTTGGTTAAATTGGAACACAATCACTTACACACAATAAATTCGAGGCCGTGTGCATTGAATTAAGGCAACTGATTCAAAGTGAACGGCTTGCCAACGCAGTCAGCTTTTTCGAATGTTGACAGCACAATCGTTAGTTTTGACGGCGTATAGCTATGTTAGTAACTTTGCTATCTTGAAAAAACAGCTAAAATAAATTTGTTTGCTAATGTATTGCCTTCCAATGTTTAACCCATTCAGTTTTTTACTAACATACGAACAACTTTAAAAATTGAAACGAAATTAAATATTAATTTCATTTTCAATCTAGTGTTTCAATATCCTTTCATCAATACAGCTGCAGTTTCATGTTCAATATTTTCACACATACTTCTTGTCTATAGAATTGATAGCTGTGACGTAGGTTGAAATTAACTTTGTATAAATTTTTGTTTTCGTTATGAATTCTACAAACACAGTAATAAATTACAGAGGCAGAATTTCTTGGAAATCGCGTTTATAGGCATCAAATGTTTTGTTGAATTTCGTTTTCATTTTTGAATTTGTGAGTGGGGTAGTAAAAATCGTGAATGTGTTAAATATTGGTAGTGAAAACGCCTGATAAAGGATCGTATCTGAGCAATAACTATCACTACCTTTTCTATACTTTACACAATCACTGAATATACCACATAGTGCTGCCATATAGGATATATTAAATTTTAAACCCCTCATAAATTGGCAAAGTGGTAAATTAACGGAAGACAAAGATTTAAAATAATTATTTTATCGTTAAAGCATTTATCCTGATCTCAATTGCACCCAATGGATGAAAAGCTCACTACGGAATAGTAGGAGGCAATTAACCACACGAATACGCCTGTCCAGCACCCTTAGTGCTATCGGGTGAAGATTATTGCAGGCATTGATCGAAGCTGTCCCAGAGACACTCTATTGTGTGCAGTTTATTACAGGCAGATATGTTTGCAATCATCAAGGTCGCGGGGCTAGTCCGAAAATCGATTGCTTGGGATACGGTAGTTATCTATGTGAAAAGTCGATCGGACTGATCGATCAAATGATGAGGCAGATCCATAGGGCCATGGTGAAACAGGGAAGACTGCAGAATACCCCGACTTCTGAGGATCATATTGGACTGTTTTAGAGTGAAATGGATCCTGGAAATGGTAAACGAGTGCATTGGGACTGTGATACATTTTTTGACAGGAGATTGCGCCTTGAGCACAAGGACTAGAACACACCCTCTTTATGTAGGGTGTATTGTAATGTAAGGAATTTGTTGAGTTTATTTTGTGTCTTTTCTGCCCTGCGGAGGTATGACTCTAAGATCTTGCACAAAGTTTCTTGGGAGTTTTATCTGCATTTTACCAGAGATTAATAATTTCTAATTAATATTTGAATTTTATTGTACAGAATTATTTAAGCAGGTCATACAGTTTAGATTTGGAGAACACTAAGCCAAGTTGTGAAGTCGCCGTGGTCTAGTAGGTAGTGTGTTGGCTTATTAGACGAAAGGCCCGAGTTCGAATCCCAGGCCAGACATCAAAAACAAAATACAAAAAGTATTTCTTCGGCGACTTCCTCTCAGCAGATTTCTGGCAAAAACTCTGAGAGTAAAAATTGCCATGAAAAGCTTCTCAAAAAAATCTGTCGTTCGGAATCGACTTTAAACTGTAGGTCCCGCCACTCATGTATAAAATTAACGCACACAACATGAGTGGTGTTGAGAAGCTAGGCCGTAATCCTGACTGAAGGGTTGTAATGGCCAATTATGTATGTATGTACTAAGCCAAGTTGCCATACATAGTCCGCTGGTCATACAGTTTAGATTCGCTTGGGTTTCAGATCGGAAATATTTTCTGTATTCTAACAGACATTAAATTTGTAATTAATATTTGAAATCTATTGTACAGAGTTATTTAACGAGATAGTATATAGCGAAGGCTGTTCGTCTAGCTGCAGATAGTTCGTTCGACGATAACAATTATAAGGAAATCAAAATTTTTAAATAGAAAAACATGTTTATTTTCCTTATTTTTATCAAATATTTTTCGGATTTTTTACGATCTACTTCTAAGACTATTTAAAAATAAAAATTATTTTAGTTTAATTAAAATTTTAAATAAAAAAAAACATTGGTTTCGCAAAAAAAAAGGTGTATGTATGTAGTATATAAAGTATAACATTCGATTTTGTTTCTTTATAGTTAGTATATGTATATATAGTAAGTATATAACATCTATTTAATTGATTGGTTGTAATTTAAATGGTCTGTTACTTGTTCCTTTGTCTTCTTCTTTTAAATAAAAATATACCGCATCATAATTTGTGGTATATTTTGAATTTATATTTTTGCTTCTTTTGTTTCATATTTTCCGCATAAAGAAAAATAAACTACAAAACTAAAGGTATTAATAATTATTATGAAACGTTAAATAAAAATTAAATATATTAAAGAAATTACAAGAAAAAAGAGAATAATGATAAATGAACTTAAAAACAAAATACACAGAATCACACAACATACATATTAATCAGGACTAAATATAAAAAGGTATGTTTGTTTGTTAAAAAAAAGTAAGATAAGATAAAGAACTAACTACTCAAGACTTAAGTATGTTTAGTTTAAGATTTTGATAAAGTGGACTCATGTTTAGCTTTGGATTAGGATAAATTATGTTGGGCGGTTGTGGCTTGTTTTGGTAAATTCCGATTGTTGAAGAGACCACTTAGTTTTGAATTCGAAAATAAAAGTGTATCAACGGAGGGCAAAGCTTGATTTGATTTCATTAAAACTGGACCAGCATTTACTGTCAACGGCAAGTATAGCTGATTAATAAACGATTGATTCATATTGCCACCACTACCACCACCAGTTGTATTGCTGGCTGTTGTTGTTGCCTTCAGATATCTTTGATTATTATTATTGATTTGTATCAGTTCTGGCACACTGACATTGGTGGTTATCAACTGTGGCAAATACGTATGGGCCGTTGTCATCGTCCCTCGACAATCCTCTAAGCTCATAGTAGTTACAGGAGCATTTGTTGTAATGATTTGATTGTTTGCGATGGTAAATGATGGCAAGTAAAAGTTATTGCTTGGAAAATCGCTTGTTAATGTTGAGGAGTTTGCAAATTCCATAGAGGCAGGTGACGAAAATGGTGAAGATTCTAGGGATGAGCAAATCGATTGTTTCTTAATGGATTCTGTAATCAAAATGAAACAGTAATTGTAATTGTAAAGACGCACACAAATTTTGTATATTAACTTACCAAACTCTTCAGTTTTTAATTTCAAATCCACATCATGATGTTCCTCTTTAATTTTAAAATGTAAATTTGCCATTGAATCAGAGGATATGGCATTATCTGTATCGGCAAAAGTCGACACAAGTGTGGTGGGCGCAGCAGCTTTGTAGAGGCCACATTCTTCCATTTCTAAAGCCTGTTCCATTATCAATTCCTCAGCTGAAGTAATGCTTAAACAATGTAAATCAGTGAATGCTGATACTTTGGTTTGTTGGCTGTGAGGCGTATGAGGTTGTTGCTGAGACGATTGTAAATGGGCCTGTAAACGCGGTGGGTGCAATTGCTGCTGATTGTGTTGTGACGAGTGTTGTGGCAGACGTGATTGTTGTTGCTGCTGCTGCGACTGCTTATGTTGTTGCTGATCTTGAGATTGTACATTTAGTTCAGTTTTTGGTTCGATAAATTCTTTTTTAATTATCAACGGTGGAGGGACTTGTTGAACTTGCTTTGGTGTCGGTTGTTTTCTTTCGCGTTTAACTTTTTCCACTTTTATGGGCTGATGTTGCGACATTTGTTTTGCCTGCTGCAGCTTCTGCTGCTGCTGTTGTTGTTGCTGCTGCTGATGAGAACTTTTCAAGCTGCTTGTTGATGTCGATGACAAAGATAATGTACTACTACTGCTACTGTTTAAATTCATAGGTTTGCTGCTATTGTACACCAACGCTAAAGGTGGCGGCCCACTGCCTGTTCCATTCTTAGTCGATGGCATATTCAATGAGGATGTAGTAACCAAATATGTTGTAGTAGTTGTTGCTGCTGTTGCCACTGAGGTATTATCGCTTTCGGTTTTTGCCATTTGTGTTGCCACTGCATTCGTCGATTGCTTCTTTTTGCGTTTGGTCGGCACTTTAGCCAAAGGCGGTGGTCCATTCTGATTAACCACCAAATGATTGCTACCGGTAGTGGTAGTGGTGGCCGCGCTTAACAAGGGCTTTGTTAGAGTTATGGTAGTAAAAACGTTAGTTGGTATGGTGCTACTATGAACAGTAGTTGTAGTGGTCAGCCCTGAAGAATAAGTTGTTATGATTTTCTGTTGTTGTTGTTGTTGCTGCTGCTGCAATTGCAATTGTTTTGTATCCATTGTATTGAGATCAGTCGTTTTTGTATTCGTTGTTGTTTGATTGGTTATTGTGGGAGTGCTATTAGTAGCTAAGGAAACAGCTGTCGCCGTATTATTTGTTGCCGCATTTTCCACTTCAGGATTTTTCTTTTCCTTTGGCGTACGTGTAGACTTTTTCGAACAATACGAGGGAATATTTTCCAACATTTCACCGGTTTTATGATCCACCTTATGACGTCGTCTAGTGTGTTTTAACCAATTTGGGAAATTGGTAAAATCTCTGGGACAATAATTGCATTTAAACGGCCGTTCACCCGTGTGTATGTTCGAATGTTGCTTTAGTTTTGAATTCGATATAAAGGACTTGTCGCACACAGTGCAAGCAAATGGTCTTTGTTCGAGATGCACCAAATTATGGACCTTCAGACAACGTTCTGTTTTGTACATTTTACCGCATTTCTCGCAACGATATGATCTAGTTTGAGCATGATATTTCTGATGCCGCTGCAAGTGACTACGTTCTTGGAAACGTTTCTGGCATTCGGAACATTCGTATGGTTTTTCTGAGGTATGTATGCGTTGGTGATGGGTTAAATTTATTTTCTGTACGAATTTCTGACCACATATCTCACAGCCGTATTTCTTGTTTTCCGTATGAATTTTACGATGCATCCACATGCTACCAAGTTTAAGGCTGAAGAAAAAAAAAAGAAATTGTTTATTAAAAAAAATTTTTTTGGTCATCATAAAGGCTAAAACAGAATAACAAAGACCTTAAATTATGTACATAGAGACTGTTTACCAATAACGATTAATTTTAGAAGTTTTGCTGTTAATTACAAGATTATACTAAAACCACAATTATTGTGAGTTATTTAAAAGGGGACAAGTTAACAATTAACGCAATTCTAATGGATACTGCGTGAGGTTACTACCTAACACTTCTTTCGGAATCTTCCTTTCAGCCGCCTAGCAAAAGCTCTGAGGATGATGGAAAATGGGAACCCTAACATACAACTTAAAGAATAAAAATATTAGCTTTTTTTTTTTACTTACCACTTCCCACAATCGGGACACTTTTTCCAAGCATCCTTACGGCCATCTATGGGGCGATGTGTTTTTAAGTGTTTCTTTAACGAAGTCTCCACATCAAATTCCCTATCGCAATCTGGACATTTATAAATTAAACGGTGTTTTGTATGTTCACTTAGCTTCTGACTACCACTAAATATGAGATTATCACAATCTAAACACTTATAAATAGGTTCCGGTAAAGGTTTCACCACTGCCGTTTCCTTATTTGCAGGAGTTTCTAAAGCAGCCAATGGAGGAGGTTGGTTAGTCGTCATTAAGGAATCTTTTTGTTGTTTATTAACCACTTGATGTGTATTTCCTGTTGCATGACTACCATTATTTAACTTTGGCAATTCCACCTGAGGCTTAATGAACGTTTGATGTATCCTTATAATGGGTGCTAAAGATGGCGGACCCGTATCCTGTGTTTTAGCCAATCTTGTTGGCGACTTATCTTTGCGTATATGATGTTGTTGCTCTGCTTGCAATGGCTTAATGATACGTTTCAATGGTGAGAATGTTATGCCGGTGGAGGGCTTAAGAAATGTACCACTGAAATCGTTCTGTTCTTTTTTTACCACCACTTTTGTTTCATTTTTATCACCGGATGATAACGAGGAATTACCATTACTAGAAGCGGAGGGTGAGGTTTGCAAAGACTCCCGACTAGTATTACAACAACCACCGCCTAATACATTACCCACAATACTATTGCCGACATCCAACTGAGACGTTTGAGCACTCTCATCCAACACACGCCAAAAGTCCGATGACGACAGACTATTGCCTCCTATTATGCCCGACGGATCGGCACTGATGGTTACACAAGCGGACAGGTCAATATCCAGCGATTCATCTTTAATACTCGATATCGAATCAAAGTTATTCATACGCAATAATGTGCTTAGAATCTCATCACTCTGCTGCTTCTGTGGGGTTGTGGAATTTTGACCGTAATTCGAAATATTTATAGAATTGTTGGTCGTTTTTAACATGGTCGTTGCCATTGTTGGTGAACCGCCAACACCACCCATTATTTTAGGCGGCAATTTACTACTTGTCTCTGCTTCTTCTTTCATTTTCATCACAATATTTATGTCACTATTTTTAGAGGTTATGCCGTCTATACGAATTTCCTTGTTCATATGCACGTCAATGCATATATTAATGTTTTTATCTATTAGCAATTAATTTTCTGCATTGATTTTAATAATTTTTAACGTTTAATTAAACACTATCACATGAAAATTTCACAAGTAAAAATAATACAATCACCCTATAGAAAGACGCTTTGTTTTTGACACGCCATTTTTATTTTTGATTTTCGCTTCTTTTTGTCTTGTGTTTCGTAAAAACAATACGATATATTCAACACTGCAGAATGCAATGCAACATTGTAATTGTAAATACAACTCTGTTGTATGCAACCAGTAATTGTGAATGCCAAGTTTTAGAAAAAATGAACGATCACAGACGAGAACAATTATGCTGGCACAAAATGGCAGCTTGTAGGCAAGAGAGGTGAGGAGAGTGGTTTTTTGCTGGCATAATTTTTCAACCAGCTTCTACCCCGCACAAACCAATACATAAACAACACAAAACCAATACACATACATTTATAAAACAGCAGGCTCAGAAAAATAAGTAAGCAAAAACTAATACACACAAAGCAGAGTATATGTATACAATTTTATGCCAGATGAAATAGTCTCGTGTGTGACTGAGAGAACAAAAATTGTGCGGCTTAAAAAATAGTCTCGTGTGTGAAACCACATTTGTCAATAGTAAAAATGTTTTAATAAAAGATATCGATTTAAAACGAAAACTAAAATGCAAGGTAATTGTAAATTAAATGGACTTTAAAAATTTCTATATTTTTGAATTGATCCACATTTCTAGTTAATCTCTAAGCTGTTAATTTTTTTTAGCGATTTTCCCAATTTGATTTGTTCATTTTCAAAAACTCAACGCTGAGGATACATCTTTCAAAAGATTAACAGCATTCAGATTTTTTGATAAAAGAAAATAATAGCACAAAATATTAAATTTTATTTTTTTGGATTTATTATAATGTAAGTTTTAAAGCTTATGGAAACCAATTGTGATTAATAAGTGGTACCATTGTATAGAAAGCATCTAGATGACTTGCAGTTTAAAGCTTGTATAATTTAGCATTAAAAATCTGGAAGATTTGTCAATTTATATGGAAACTATGAGAAATGTAATGTATGTAAAAACGCTAAAGAGTCATTCTGTTTAGGCTAAACTCAAGTTCTATTAATCTGGCATTACTGTTTACGACACACATGTTCATTTTCTAGAAGAATCAACGCCATTTTTACGGTAAAATAAAATACACATTCGTATAATAAAATTACTGCGCGACGGATCAATTTGTGTGAGTTAAAAAGAATTATATTTTTAATATAAAATGTATATAGTATTATTAAAAAAAGAAAGCCCTACAACATTTATAAAAAAATAATTGAACAATTAAATAAATCCAAAGTGCAAAGAACGGAATAGAAAAAATATTCTACCAACTTAACCTATAGAGAAAAACGTCATAATTTTATTAAGGAAATATAAAGAAAAAAATTTGTTGCTTGAAAATTTAATTGAATTTGCTTATCAAGAGCTTTAAAGTAATTACAGAAAATTTTCTCAAAACGTGTGTAAAACAAAAAAAAACCATAGCCTTTTGTTCCTTTACAAACAAAGGTAAAACGGTTGAAAAATTTTTCATGCAATTTTTTTTTCTTTCTAATCGCTATTACTGTTACCAAGTGAGTGACGCATTAAAAATGTGTGGTTAACGTTAGATAGAAGAAATTGTCATTATATATACGTAAAGAAATTACAATATTTAAATTTCATTTTATGTAATTGATTTTGTTGTATGCGGTAGACAGTAAAAAACAAAAAAAAAGGAAGGAAAAAACGTGAATACTGCAGGTATTAATGATGAAACGATTCTACGAAATTTGGTAATTTGTTTCTCATTGCCATGTTTTCCCCTTTTTTTGTCGTTTCATCGTGTCTGAAAAGCACCTGCCCTTTGCCTGGCATAATTTTTAAAAAGAGAAAATATCTGTTTTCCAGGGTGGTTTTGTTTAATGTGTTTATTAATATAAATATTAAGTAAATGTTTTTGTTGTAAATGTTTGTTATATACAATATTTAAAAAATATATGATTTTGCTTTGTTCATTGTAAAGTCATCGTTATATTTCAGTTCTTGTATCTTCTTTTTCTCCTTTTGCTATATTTTGTAAATTCCTTTTATCTTTTTCACATGTGGAAATCAATAGAAAATTCTCTCTTTTTTGCGTTTTTTTTCTATTGTATATTTGTGTTTGCGGCCGTGCTTTCTCATTCGCCAAATTTCGTAGTGTTGTATTTTTTGTGTGTTTCTAATGCTGCCAGACAAAATGTATTTGAAATTCCCACAATGTTTTATGTAGGGACTAAAATATGAGTAAACAGTATTTTACTGAAGAAGGGCCGATGAAAAATAACAATTAAAAAAAGTGTTATGGTTGGACTTCTTGGGAATAGTTATTCCCAACTATTTACGCTGAATTGTTCTACAACTTAGTATCGGAATTAGATAGTCAACCAGTTCTTGCTAACTCGAAAAAAAGTTTTTTAAATCTGGACTCGAAAGCACTGCCAGTTAAAATTTTTTTCGATTTAAATTTAAAAACAAAATCAAATAGTCTAAACATATTAATTATTTTACATAGTATTCGTTCTTTGCCCCCTTTTTACACCTTCCTTGAAATTTAAAAATATTACTTTTTGTATAAAACGCTCGAAATTTCCATTCTAATGGTATGATAAAAACAAGTTGAGGTAATCAAAATTCATTCAACCATAGATTTCTATTGCGAAAATTGAAATTCTATTTTTGTTTTATTGCATTTTTTATTTTATTGATTCAACAAATTTTTTAAATGACTAACACTACAGGAAAAAATGCGCTAAAGAGCACATTTGCATCGCACAAACACACCTTTGAACGCGGCGTCAATATTTCGTCGTTTTTGAAAATAAGTGGGTGGTTTGTTTAAATAATAAATTGAAATTGTATTTTTGTTATTAAAATTCCAAATTTAATACCCAAGAAAAAAAAAACAGTTTTCCCCGGTGTATTTGGTAGTTGTTTTGTTTGCTGTAGCAAACCTATGGCAACGCTGTTATAGGAATGTGTATCCTGTGCATTTTGTTGTTGGTTTTTCAACAAAAATTTAAATAAATTTTTTTTTTTTCGTTTTGTTAATTTCTCTTTTTCAATTTTCCCTTTAGGTCCTTTTCATCCCCCTTGGCATCTATTGTGTGTGTACAACAGTGTAACCGAAGAAGCTTTAAGCGAAGAAAAGCTAAAGAACTGAAAGTATAAAAAATAAACGTGTAGTGACGATTTCTTTTTTTGTACTAAAATCAACAACAAGAAGGAGTTTTATCTGAATAATTAGAACAGAAAAATATGGTCAAAGAAACTGCCTACTATGATATTTTGGGTGTTAAACCCAACGCCACACCCGATGAATTGAAGAAAGCCTACAGAAAATTGGCATTGAAATATCATCCTGACAAAAATCCAAATGAAGGTGAAAAATTTAAAGCCATTTCCCAGGCTTATGAAGTACTTTCCGATCCTGACAAACGTTCAATTTATGATGAAGGCGGCGAGGCAGCAATTAAGAAGGGTGGCGCCGATGGTGGAGATTTCCGTAATCCCATGGACTTCTTTGAAAGGTTCTTTGGCGGTGGTTTCACTTCTGGCAGACGTCGGGAACGTCGTGGCAAAGATGTTGTTCACCAGATGTCTGTGCAGCTGGAAGAGTTGTACAATGGTGCTACCCGCAAATTGGCTCTGCAAAAGAACGTCATTTGTGACAAATGTGAGGGTCGTGGTGGCAAAAAGGGAGCTATTGAGAAGTGTACGCAATGTCGCGGTACTGGCTTAGAATCACGCATTCACCAGATCGGTACCGGTTTGATCCAACACGTCGAACAGGTGTGTCGCAAGTGTTCCGGCACCGGTGAGATGATTTCCGAAAAGGATCGTTGTAAACAGTGTGTGGGCCGTAAAACAGTACGAGAACGTAAAGTTTTGGAAGTTCACATTGAGAAGGGCATGCGTGACGGACAGAAAATCATATTCAACGGTGAGGGTGATCACGAACCTGATTCACAGCCCGGCGATATCATTATTTTATTAGACGAAAAGGAACATCACACATTCGTTCATGCCGGCACAGATTTAATGATGAAAATGCCAGTACAATTAGTTGAAGCATTGTGTGGTTTCCAACGTGTTATTAGAACACTCGATGATCGTGATATTGTGATTACATCGGCGCCCGGTGAAGTTGTTAAGCATGAAATGACAAAATGTATAATGGATGAAGGTATGCCTTTGTACAAGAATCCATTAGAAAAGGGTCGTCTCATCATCCAGTTCGAAGTTATATTCCCCGATACAATTCCAATCTCTGTTATACCCGCTCTAGAACAGTGTTTACCACCTAGACCAGAAATAACCATTCCAATTGATGCCGAACAGGTCAATCTGGTAAGTTTTTTTTTTTTTTTTTTTTATTTATTCTTTCTTCATAATTATTTTAACAAATAGAATGAAAAAATGAAAATTATTCGCTAGAAAACAAAAAAACGAGGGCAACCCTACCATAGCACTACAGAAGATGAAATTCGTCTGTCTGTGTAGAAAAATTTCTATACAAAGTTTAATATTCTTTTAAAATCATTTATATTAAAAAAATCTAGCAATGTTAGGAACAGAAGGAAGGGGAATGGCGTAATGAGTGTACAAGTTGAATTTTAAATTAATTTTTTTGTGGTTTCTTATCAGTAATGAAATATAAAGCAAAGCACAGCGCTGAAGTGCTTATTTTGAATGTTACGAGGGCTGTTTTTCCACAATTTTGCAATTTTTTAAAGCAATTGTGTATTTATTTTTACAATTTAACACAAAAGGAACATATTGAACTATGTTAGAGAGCTAAAAATACACTGCTAGGAATACATTAAATAAAAGTCTATTGGTAGTGATAGAGGAACAAGATATAATGCTGACGGATATATACAAAGTAGTACAGTTTTCGTCGACCGCTATCGAACACTGCCTGTAAATAAGAGTTATTTTGAATCTTCACAAATTTTAATTCTTTTTATTTTATTTGGTATATCGCTCCATATCGATCTCAAGATCATACCTCATATTACTACGGGTTATTTGTCTGTACCATGCTTATTACTTATAATCGTTCAAATTATGAACTCTAAGAAATGCTGAACACAGTTAGTTCTGCACATATTTTGCATCAGCGTATCTCTGAAGGAAGTGAAGCCGATCCTAATTTCTGCAATTAAATGATGGGGGACGACAGTGCATCAATAAAGGTGATCGTGATTTGTCGGTGTTAGTGTGGTGCTCCTTAACACGTTCACGCCGGCGCGTACCACCGGTGGCCCGCACTAGAATGCCTCATCGGGCGGCGTGTACCACCGGTGGCCGCTTAATCATGCTATTAGAGCACACGTAATACCAAATATTTAGATCTTTAACAGTTCGACTGCCGAAAAAAATACCTGAGAGTCACACTGTTCTATTTCACCGTAAAAATTCAAAAGATTTAATGAGGATGAGACGAATTCCCGAAAAAATACACAAAACTTTAAACGATACCATTGTATTGTTACTAAACAGCTGCCGTCCGATAGAGCGAACCATGAATTTAAGCGCCGGCGTGAACGTGTTAAACTAAGACAATCTGAACGGTAAGATTAAAACATTGCTGAAGGATGCTATGATCTACTACAAATCACTTCGTGTGGTTTTTTGTGTTCCTTACGAACATGTAAGAGCGAGAGCCAAACTATACAAAGAATGATGTAAAATGATTTATGGCATAACCATCTTCAGTTTTGTTTTGCTATCTTATTTCCATGCTTTAGGTTTGTGATTTGTATATTCAATCTCGACATATTGTAGTATTGATGTACTGCACATTCATATAACTTTTGACATATTGTAGCCTTCGTGCTGTAGCAAGCATATGTATCTTCACTAATAACTTCGCTTTAACAGCAGCGAAAACCCTGTCACCAACCTAAGCGTCCTTCAGTCAGTTAACTTTGCCGCTGTAAAGTGGGATTTGAGGTACAACTTGGATATAGGATATGCAGAAGAACTTGAAGTTTCTTTGGCTGATCGACAATATATACTGTAAAGTTCGCAGGATTTACTTTCTTTGAATAGATTTAAATTAGCTTCAAATAAGCTTCAATTCCCATAAAAAATTTTCTTTTTATGCTTTACATTGCTTTACTAAATTTTTGCTTTTTGTCTCCTTGTTACAGGTTGAATTTGATCCTAAACAGCGCAGAGATCAACAACATCATCGTATGCCATACGAAGAAGATGATCGCTACGACGAAGGACCAAGAGTGCAGCAATGTACCACAAATTAAGCGTGTAAATAATAATAATACTAGTATGATAAAAACAACAAAAACGAACACACATACATAAATAATAATAAAAAGAAAAAAAAAAGAAACAAACCATAATTATTAATGCGAATGCGAAGAATTACTATTACTAAATACAAAAGTATATATTATATTCACGCAAAAGCAAAGAAGCAGCAACAACTACTGTAATATTTACTACCTACTAACTTATTACACACAATTCCTTTAAATTAATAAACAAAAACAAAAGCAAATGTTAAAAAAAAAAGAAAATATCAAAACATACCATATACACAATAATACTATCTACATACATACACGCAATTGTAAAACAAATTTAATAAATTATTGTCAAAAGAAAAGTGATTTGAAGGAGAAAATAGCCAACAATACAATCCTCCACAGACAGTAATTGTTGTGTAGTGGTGTAGTTAGTTAGCTCTACTAGCTCAGTATGATTTGCACACGCAAGAAGTGAAGAAAGAAAACTACTTACTACACTCGTACTACTCTTCTGTTGTTAGTAAGAAAGCAAACAAGTATATAAATACAAGAACCCCATAATACAATACTACATTCATATATTAGATATTTAACACTTTTTAGCTAAAATGGAAAAAGAGAAACAAATAAACAATAAAAAACCAGAAAATAAAACAAAAACACAAACAAACAAATATATTTAAATGTAAATTTATCTAAACCGCATACTGATTGAATGAACTGATGAACACACGCAGTGTATTTATTGTTGTTGAACGTCATTTATCATCTATCATACATAATACATACATACGTCGCGTGTTGTTGTCCTTCTTTCTTCCAAGTTATAATTCTATTTATAGTACACATTCTATCTATAATTTTCTAATTTCACACTGTCTTCTTCTCTAATACATGTTTACCAAATTGTATACCTACCCTACCTACCTACCCATCCCACCAACACTTACTATTCAGTAGTCCCACTCCATTCCATTTTTAATTTATTTTTTGTCCATGCCTCTATATCTGGATATTAGGCTACAGGGAGGGGGTTTTGTTTTGTTGAGTATTTCAATACGAAAATAAACAATTTTCTTTCAAATAGAAATGCACAACAACCCATTCCACCCCCTTAGAATGCATTTGCCACTGATTTTCTTTGACCAAATTGTGTTGTCTTTAACAGATTTACAAAATAAAACAAATTTAATATTTTAAGTTCGAATGAAAATTTATACTACAGAAATATTTACAACAACACTTCTGCCTAAATGTATATACATATATTTCGTTAATATTTTACAAAAACTTTTATTATCATTTCCTTTCTCTATCTCTCTCTCTCTTTGTCGCTAATTTGGCAAATAAAATATGTTAATTAATGCATTCGTTTTTGATTATTGAAAACAAAAGAAATAAATAAAATTTTAAATTTCTTGTAGAAACTATAGAATCATTTTTTTTTAATTTGTTTGTATTGTTTTCTTTGGCATCAGAAACATTCGAATTATTTTTGTGTCAGAATTTTAAACTTTTTGAAGTTATAATTGGAGATGAAATCATATTAGAAAACATAAAATTCTTGAAATATAAGAAAATCAAAAAAAAAAAATAACGTTTAGTTGGAAATAAAATTTAAAAAGAAAATAAATTCGAAAAATTACAATCTTAAAATTATGTATATGTATTTGCTATTTCGAATTGATTATAAGATTATAAGGCATCACCTTACTCGACCCTTACATTATATATAAGTTGGATAAAGTATTAGAAGATTTCTTACGTACAGTTAGAATGCCTACATACCGTTTTGAGTTTAAACCAAATTTTAGTCCTCCGTTATGGTCGATAACTTGAGGATTAGCAAAGACAAACATAAACCCCTAACGGCTAAGAATATACATCCTTGGATCAAGAAGCAATGATGATGTCAGCGAGTGTGTACATAAAGTCAAAGGCTCTAATCGCACGAGAACAATTGTGTTGGCGTAAAATGATAGTTTATAGGCAAGAGAGGTGAAGAGAGTGGTTTTTCGGTGGCGTAAAGTTTCAACCAGCTACAACCCAGCATTACCAGCACAAAACTAAGGCATGCACATTTTTAAAAATCAGCCAAACATCCATTGAATGCAAAAACATTAATACATACAAAGCTGTGTATACGTATACATTTCATACCAAACTAATATTCATCCCGTGTGATTTGAAAATAACAAAAATTGTTCTCGTGTGATTAGAGCCAAAAGGAAACTGCAGTCATTTGCAATTTTAAGGTGGTTGATTATTTCAAGTAACAATAGTTGCCATTTAAAAAAAAATCTTGAATAGAGCTTTTTACTCGCTGCATTAAAGTTTCTAAAGTGGAGAGTACTATCCTTTGTAGTTCTATGTTTGGTTTACCGGGCCGCTCAATGGATCCTCGTCAACGGTGTTCCTTTCACTCGCGTCTCGGTCTTTTCCGATAGTCAGACCGCGATAAGATCTATATCGGGTTTCGTGAATAACTCTAAGACAGTTAGGGAATGTCGACGCTGTCTCCACCTTCTTTCTGGGCGCTTCACCAATGTCTCACTGGTGTGGGTCCCCGGGCATAGTAACATTCCGGGAAATTGTGAGGCCGACGAGCTCGCCAGAGCTGGTGCGCTCCTTCCGGAAGCCTCTTCAATTGAATTGGGTGTGCCACTTGCCTCGGTCAAGTTGGACATTGCGCGGAAATTCTTTCGGGACGCCAACCTATCCTGGGTCAGTGAGGAGTCCTGCTCCACCGTCAGACTCACCTGGCCCTCGATGAATAGAAGGCGTACCCACCAATTAATTGGTCTTGGTCGTGACGTCATCTCAGACACAGTGACCATGTTTACAGGCATGGGTAGACACGCAGAACTTGGTGGATCTTCGTCAGTACAGGGACTGCGTTCACCCGTGGCATCACAACGGGCCGCTATGCGTGCTCAAGTGAGCTTTGTGATATCAGAGCTAGCACACCGACCTAACCTAACCTATGTTTGGTTTTTCGAGAAATTCTCTTATAAGGGTAAGCAATCCGCCGTGCATATTTTACGAAATAATCAGAGGCCATCCATGTAAGTTGATCAATTTTATCTAAAGTAACCTGGTCCTTCGTAGGCTATACAGACATGATGGCATCAAAATTAAAGGGGTTAACAGAATACATGGATGTTTTCTTGTTGAATGATTAAACTGCAAAGGACGAATGTAAAAGGATTTCTAAATTGAAAAAATTATTCAGGCTTATAAGTTACTATGTGAACCAAAACCAAGAAAACCTGATTCACATTGGAAATTTTTATTTTAAATTCCATTGTCTGATTACACAAAAAAATTTCCTCCAATACTGGCAACTTTATACATTCCGCATAAAATATAAATCTGGCAACTCTTCAGCAATTGCAGAAAAGTTGCATTCTACAGCTGATTGGAATTTCTTCGATTTTGCAATTTCAAACCAAAATAAACGCTTTATTAAAGAAATTACAATCTTAAAGCCGGAAAACAATGAATCAAGATACATCATCAATGGATATGGATCCAGAAATGGCCAAAAAGCTTTTTCATCAGGGAGCTGTGCTATTTATAACCGGCGTTCCCAAGCGCACAGAATTTGGCATAGATTTGTGCTCATACGTTGTAGACGAAAATTTCCGTGGTATTAAAATGATTCCGCCGGGACCACATTATGTTTGGTGTGCTGCTGCAGGACCATATGGCGATACAGCGCCCAGAGTGGGTTTTACATATTTTTTTCAAGAACAAGAAATTGTGGTTCGCGAGTGGGATGCTGGCAATGAAGAGTTGAGGGAAAGACAAATTGATGATACTGAATTGGAGAAAAAACGTCTCAAGGACAATTTGGAAATTCTAGATAAATTTTTGGCTCCTTATGATTTCCGTTATTATGAGGAGTGGCGCAAATTAACAGATACCATAACAAAAGAATGTGTGGAAAGATGTAGACCAGCTTTGGGTACAATACGAACAACAGTGGAACTATTATCGTGTACCGATGAAGAACGACCCAGGGGACCTTTGTCAACGGCACATCCTGCAATGGCAGCTAAATTAGTAAATGATGAAAGCGATTTATTGCCTCAACTGAAGCCCGTAGAGGGCACAGCACCTAGATTTACTGCAGTGCCAGAACGGGTGCCTAAACAATCGACCCCAGCTGAAATATCAAAACACTCCTTGGACTGTATACAAGCCTGCAATGATTTGTTAAAGAATTTCGAACAACCACAAGATCTTATACAGGAAATACAAATCTCCTTTGTATTCTTTTTGGTGGGCTACTCCGTAGAATCTTTGGAGTTTTGGCGCAAAACACTTGCTTTACTCTCACATTCAGAAGAAGCTGTCATAAAGTATAGGCTTTTGTATATGAAATACAGCGAAGTATTGGTGCATCAATTACCTCGCTTACCGGAAGAACTAATGGATCCCTCGGAGCGCAATACTGTCTACAAAGATGTTCGCTGTTTGCTGGTTAATTTAAGCCTCAGTGGTCTGCATAAAAGTGCAGACTTTTTAATGAAAAAACTAAAAACTGCTATGAATTGGTGTTTTGAGGGTCTACTGGATGAGGATCCTGATGATCTGCCAGTAATAGTAGAAACAAATTAATTCATTGCATGTAAGTAAAACACTTTTTAACTTTTATTATTAGATCTGTAGATAATAAATATAAATTGAAATGTTATTAAATAATATGATTTGATTAAATATACATAAATAAGGTTTTGTGAAAATGTCTCGTCAACTATTTAAGTTTTTTAGGTTCTTGGGCTAAATTACATGCAATATCCTGTTCTGTTTTATTTTCTTTGGTTGTAGTTTCTTTATTGTTGTCATTGTCATTACTATTATCATTTTCGAATTTTTCAATTTCATCTTTAATTAGATCGGACTCAGCTATTTCTTTTTCTAAAGCCAGATTATATTTGGCCGCCAGTTCTTCCAAACGTTTTTGATTGTTCTTTAAGTAACCAGGCAGATAGAAGATTGTTTGAACCATTCTTTATAATTAAAAGAATTTCAATTGAATTTTTAAATTTCTTTATAAATTTCGTTTGAACTTACTTGATTAAAACATAACCCGATATAGCCAATAGCAAACAGGTGCATGATGTTTTCAACATGGTCCAATAGTCAACAACAACCTGCTGATGCTTCATTTTACCACAAGTATGGCAATCAATTTTTAAACTCAATAAAATGAAAAGTTTTTGTTAATATGATTTTCTTTTCTTTAAATTTTTTTTTTCAAATCGATTTCTTGCTTTAGATTTGAATTGTTAATCACTTGCAGTCATAAGTTTAAACTGATTTATTATAATTTTAGGGGTTTTCATTAAACTATTGTTTATAGATATTTGTTATGGTCATATTTTCGATCACTGTGGTTACAGCCAAGGTAGACGGCAGTCCATTCAACTCATCCCCTTTTTATGAAAGTTATGATGTGTCTATCTATCTTTTTTATCTGTAAATATTTGAATGTCATGGTAGGGGTTGCATATATTGAACTATTCTGCAGGTGAAAACAGAGGAAAATTATTTCAAATGGTGGTTACACAGATACCATCGATTACGATATAATATTTCACAATAAATTAAAGAAAGTTGGTCGGTTGGTTTACATTTTTAGTTCACAATTGGTTATCGATTTTGTTTTATAAATCGGTCAGAATTTTCTATTATTCACGTTACGGTATTCCTATTGTTCAGTGAAAATTATGAGAATATTTTTAATCTCGTACATAACGAAACTAAGTCTGGCAAAGCGAGGGGAACTGACCACATGATAGTTATCTCTTTTTCTTCACTTAAAACTGAGTTATTTTACGGACTAAACTACCTTTGTTATAATGCTATTGATCTGTCCCCTGTATGATTACAAGGAATCATCTACTGTGAACAAAATTCTACCTGACTTGGTGGTCGGGTGATGATTACTAGTCACTGGTCCATCGTGACTTTACTAGGCGTTGAAATGGCAGCTTGGATACCATCACCTAGCAAAGTATTATTATTACGCGGTTTGTACATTGAAGACAGTATTATTATTCACTTTTTTGCACATTGAAGACCCTTTCATACTCCTCTCCTACTCGTCGTATGTAATTTACAAACATCTGAAGGGAACGTTGTAATAATTCTATAGATTCTTATATTTTTATCATGCAAATTATACACTATATACTCCTTCCTCTTCTCCGTGTAAACAAAACAGGGGCGTTCTACTTTTTATATTCCCTTTTATCATTACATGCTTAAACTGCAAACCCTATATTTTATTAATTGAACTCGTATGTATGACCGACCCTTTAGTTAATTGCTTTATGAAATCAATAATGCCAACAATCGTATTTGTTAACTTATAGCCAATCGACTAATTGACTGTAGTAAGGGGGGGGGCTAGGTTAAAATTTTCTTAAAAGAAAAGCTTTTCTTATGTTTGTTTATTTATTATAAAATTTTAAATTTTAAACATTAACGGTAAAAACTAACTTATTGTACAAAATTTCTTAAGGCTGCTACCACTCCCATGCCATACATTAGCTTTTCTTCCAGCTGTTGCCATGAGCTTTCCTGCACTTTTGATAATTCTTCCAATTTATTTATAACATCAGGTATTTCCACTAAGTTTATACCATGAGAGCGTAAAAATACGCTCAAATACGATTGAGCCAATTCAAAATTCAAATTTGTTTTGAACATAAACTGTATAGTATTTAAAAACTCCACCATAGCTTTGACAGTGCCACCACCAATGGGATGTAAGGATTTTACTTCGAAGTCAATCATTGAGGGACCCAATTGTTTGAGATATTGTACACATTTCCCATAGTCCTGTGTTGAGGCGGTAGCTTCTAAAAGTTTGCCAAAATTTGTAAGATTATTAAGAGTGTTGGCTGTTTTAATTTTGGATTCTAATTCGTCGTCTGATTTGTTGTTATTGCTCACATCGAATTTCATTTCTAAACCAGCAACGGTGGGTAGGAAGAAGGGTGCCTGTTTGGGTGCTTTCGGTGGTGCTTTAGGTTTGTTACGTTTTTTAATAATTTCCAAATCCAAAAGATTTTGCCATCTAGAGTTAGCCACACCCGACATGGTTACCAAGTCCTTGGATAGTTGCTCGGGGGTGTTATATTTCAAAGCGATTTCTTCGCCCAATTCCTCTTCTTCATCTTCTTGGTCCAGATCCATATTGAGTTCCTCAATAGCCTCCTCCAAACTTATTTCGTCTGCTACATTAGAGGGAAGACCCACATATGGCGCCGAGGATTTTGGATTAATGGAACGTAAAGATATTTGATTGAATAACATTTTGTTGGCCCACAGGTAAATGCCCAAATTATTAACATGGGCTGTTGCCAAAAAGTCACCTGTTGGTGACATCGTTAACGATACACAGGGTTTCTCTACTCTAAAGTGATCAATCATATAGGAGGATGGTATGTCCCATATTTTTATAGTAGAATCCATAGAAGCTGATACCAGCCATCTGCTGTCGGGACTGAAGGTAACATCATTGATTTTGGCTGAATGACCCTCAAATTTACGTATCACCACCTTTGTATCCAAATCGATGACCAATAAAACGAAATTAACTAAAGCTACAGCAATCATGGAACTTTCACGATGACAACGTATCAGAGATATACCATCTTGAAATTGTATGCGGGCCAAGGGTTTATTCACTGCGGACAGAGTTGAATTATTGGTGAAATTGAATTTTAAGTAATTTTCCTGTACAACTTACAATGTTCCTTGAAATGCCAAAACTTTAAAAGGCCTTCACTACAGCCAGTGACTACAACTTGGTTGAGATTATCACAGGCTACACCACGTACTGCAGCCTTATGAGCTGGCTTGCCATAACTGGCTCTATGTATTCCAGATTGTATATTAAAACGTTCCACATCGCCACTGGAATAACCTGTAAAAATATACAAATTTATTTTAATTTCTTTGTGTAACTGAATATATGGCGATGTTTTCATTTTGGGCCTTGTAAGAAACACCCAATTGGTTTATCCGTCTTCATGGTTGAAGGACAAGTGCTGCGGTATATTTTGTCTCCAACTGAAGCTTCTTTATATATTGGATGACAAATAGGGCGCGTTTCAGGTGGTTATCTTTGCTACTTTGAATGCTTAAATACGAATTCTTACGAGATTTTCGTTGAGAGCGATGATTAGACTCGCCTCTTTATATATAATTAATATTTTCAACTGATTTGGAATTAGTGTCCACTACTTACCAATTATAACAAAATTGCCGCAATGTGTTAGAATGACGCAGGTTGTTTCACTTTTAAAATCTTTACGATATGCATTGGTAAATTGCTCTGGTACTAGACGATGTTCGCCCATACGATTTTTATGAAAAGACCAAGTCGTCGTTTGTATTGTACCCGAATGGATGGCAGCTATATTATCCCATTCTTTTTCGCGTGTCAGTTCGGTGGTAAATTCAATAATGGGTGGCATACGATGGCCATCGTACTGGAATCGATCTGAAAAAATGTAATATTTTTTTATTAACTCCTAGGTCTTGAAATTTCTGTGATCTTTACATACTCTTCTTCTTTGATGCCTTTTTATTATAACTGCCTTTGCCTAAACTCTTATTTAAAGATTCCGATATTGTGCTAAAGGCTCTTAAAGAACTATCCTCACCAGAGGATAATATGGTATTACCATTACTACCATGATAACGTATGCATAGCGGTGGTCCATTATGACCCTCACGTATCCGCAACATGCGTGCACCGCCATCGGATAAATCAAATATCCATAGTTTCATAGAATTGTCTGGGGAAGTGGTAAGAATTAAAGGCTCATTTGGCAAACAAATAGCCGTTGTTACACTATCTTCATGCGCTTGCAGTTGACTGGCAATCTAAAAACATTGTTTTGTGTTCATTATTGATATAAATAAAACAATTATTTTATAGTTTTTATACCTTTTTCTCTTCCAAATTCCAAAATGCTATATAACCATTTGTGCTAGCCGAAGCCATAATTGGTGGGCCATCGGTTCTAAATGTAATTTTTGATACAGCACCCCAGTCTTGCTGGAACTGCATTAGTATTTCGTCGTATTTTAAATTTAACACTTGTATGCAACCATCCTGATGGCCTACAGCTACTACATCAATAGCAGGAGCCGGTTCTATGCAGGTAACACGACTCTTATGGCCATTAAAAGTATAAATCAAGCGATTATCCTTAAGATTCCAGATCTTAAGTTGACCTTGTTTAGAGCCCAAAACGACTTTATTCACATAAGTAGGTGGATGAGCAATGGCCGTAATTAGAAATTCTTCCTTGTTGAAAGGCACTTCCAAATATACTTGCTCTTCAATTATGTCCCATACCTTCATAATATTGGCCTCATCAACTGCTATTAAATGCTTGCTAAAGGGCAACAGTAGATGCACATTTTTCGTATGACCCTTGTAGATGTGGCGTACATGTTTGCCTGCCCGCCAGGCATAAATCCATTTATTACTGGCTGTGTAAATATGATAACGATCGGTGGCCATGGCAGTGATTTCATCTGGGTGTTGGCTACTCACATGGAGTAAACGAAAATGATTGGAGGTATACACTTGAAACGAACGTCCTATACAAGTGGTTATTAAATTGTCTTTACGCCGTATTATGTAGCGTACCACAGCTGGTACATGATTGCTGACATAGCCCAAGGAACGATTGCGTCTAAAAATCACACTGCTATCACGCACTTTCCCCTTTAGGTTTTTATCCACTTCATTATCACTTAAGTTTGTCATTTTGTTCTTTCACACTTAAATTAATTGTTTTTAATTAAAAATTCTTTTATTTTGTTATAATTTTTATTAAAAAATTTAATGAAAACACGCGGTTCTCCGTTGTCGAAAGTATTTTTTTGTTCACATTCAATTGTCAAATGATAGAGATTTTGCTTGTGAGAGAGTGAGTAAAGAAGAGGGTAACTACGGTTTGTTATTATATGAACACAGCCACAACAGACAACATGTGCTACACTGAAAGAAATATTTCAGTGTGAATTTTGCTCTATATAAGAAGAAGAGGAAATGTAAATAATGAAACTATATTTATAAGTAAAGGGTATTATTTTTAAAGGTTCACAGTTTTAAATTAAAAATTAAACACAGAAATATTGTTTTAAAAAATGTGTAGTGAAATATAATACATTATTTTGATCGGTTCACTCAGGGACCATTTTTGCGATAACTTATTTTGATTGTTTTTTTATTTATTTAAAATTGAATATGTATTAGTTAATAGATAACAACCGAACTTTAGTTGCATTGTCAGCTGGCAAACATAATTTTTTTTAAATTTTGGTTGTTAGTTGCTATTTGTGATTCCAATTCATAACCTTTATAAAATTTTGCATTCCTACACGAGTTCGGTTGTAATCCATAATTGACAAAATCATGAACTTTACTTTTCAGTTTGCCATTTTTGTATAAAGTCCACAGTGTCTTCTTTTCAATCGAATGTGCTTTCTATCATTCAAACTGATTAGTTACCTAATGGGTTCAGAAAAACTTCTTCAAGTGCGTTTCAGTGTAGCTCGCAATTTGTCAAAACTATAGGTCCTTTAGATTGTTATGTTTTACTTACTTAATTGGCCATAACAACTCGATTAACGGATTTCGGCCTGCCGCAACACATTCTTCCAGGCGCCTCTGCTTCTTGCGCGCCTACGCCAGTTGGTCACACCAATCTATGACTGGGCTTCCTCGATTTGGTCTTTCCAACGGATACAAGGTCGTCCTCTTCGCCGACTTCCACAGATCCCCGCATCAAATACCCGTCTTGCCGAAGCATCCTCCTACATTCGAACGACATGGCCGAGCCAGCGCAGCCGCTGGAGATTAATACGCTGCACAACGTCTATGTCGTTGAGGAACTCATACAGCTCACTGTTGGATCGGGATGCGGAAATCATCGCCAACTCGTACTCGACTGAAGATCTTACGTAGTACTTTTTCTCGAATACTCTCAAGGCTGCTGCATCAGTGCTTAATAGAGTCCATGCCTCTGCGCGGACTGCACGGGGAGGATGAGCGTCTTGTAGAGTACTAGTTTTGTCGTACGAGAGAGGTCTCTGCTACTCAATTGCCTCTTGAGACCATAGTAGATTGTTATGAATATTTTAATTTATTATAAACAGCGGGCATTTGTTAGCATACCGGAAGTGTTATTTGATCACTTTTGCTTACATTCAATGATTGAATCTGAATGTTTGGGCAGTGTGAAAGTTATACATTTATAAGCGCAGGAATTACACAGATCAGACACAACAAAAAGGGAGAGCGCGACTACACTGATGAAGCCCTAGGACCTCTCAACCAGCCTAAGCCACTAATGAATCTATGGAGAGCCTTGATATCGGCTCTCTACACAGAATTCCAACTCTCAAAGAAGGCCCTGCCAAGGGTCCTCAACCTACCGAGGGCTGGGCAGTTACAGAGGAGGCGTTCGATAGTCTCCAACTCCATCTCATCGCAACATGCCCTGCAATAGTCCGGCTGGGCTCTGTTCCAGATCCCCGTCAGCGACCTAATCTCGTAGTACCCTGTGATAAAACCTACAACCAACCTTAAGCTGGCCTTATCCAAGCCCAGCAGCCAACCTGTTCTTTTACTGTCCACAGCAGGCCATAGACATCTAGAAACAAAACAACCCGATCCGTTCCCCCAACGCCTCTGCTCTTCCTCCCCGACCCATTCATTGATGAGGCCGTAGAGGTGGCAGCCTGGGGGGTCAGGACCAACTATTAAATCGCCCCCAGAAAGCGAACCTAACCTAGCGATGGTATCCGCCGTCTCATTGCCCAGTATTCCGCTATGACCCGGAACCCAGCATAGACGGATACGGTCTAGTCCAAAAGTCCTTAACGACTCCTTGCACTCGCGAACGAGCCGTGATTTGCACCAAACCGACGCAATGGCCCTAAGGGCAGCCTGACTGTCAACGAAGATCACGTAAGATTCCGAAGCTGGGCCACCAGCTATGGCCTCAACTGCCTTCAACATTTCAAAAATCTCCGCCTGAAAAATCATTCAGTCGTCATTCAACCTGACGTGGCGTTCAAGACCGAGTTCCCTACAGAAAACTCCAGCACCTGTACATCCACCTAACTAACCTTTGTACTTGGTTTTTAAATTTATTCTGGCAACTCTGTTCCTTCCACCCAAAAGAAAATTAAAAAAAAAATACTGGCAATTAAGCTGTTTTGCTAATCTGTTTTTTTTTATTGATTTTATTTTTTTTTATTAATTTTATATATAATCTTTCTTTTTATATATTTATATATATATGTTTATGTATGTATATCATTTGCTTTTTTTTGTTATTTTTTTCTTGTTGTTTTTTGATTATACAAATTATTGTTTTATTTTTATTAAAAATACACACGTATTATTGATAAATAGTTGTGAATTAAAGTGCATTTTTTCTCTCTGTGTATGGTTTTAGTGTCTTTTGATAATAAATTAAATAATTTTGAACTTTTTGTGATATGAATGAAAAGAGTTTTTTTATATTTCAATAATTAATTAAACAGAGATCATTGAATAAACTAAATAAGGCTTAACAAATAATAACTAAAAAATAAATATAAATATTTTGTTTAATTAATACGAAAAGAAAAAAAACTCTATTCATTATGGGTACACCGAGAAAATTTTATTTTTTTGAAAACAAATTAAGAACCACACAGTTTGAAGAGAATATTTAATATTTGGCTATTACATAAAGATATGTTTTTTAATTTTTATTTTTTATAAATAATATTATATAGTATGTTACATATTGTGTATGTATGTATATGAATACCTTATATAGGAAATTATTAGGTATGTACTCGTATATTATTTTCTTAAATTTTTTCTTGTCTTTTTCTGTAATATTTTATATATGTAGTATGTACACTTTGTTTTCTTTTTGTTATTTAAATAAAATAGTCTTTTGCTTTCCTTAGTTATACACAAAAACAAATACAACAATTTTTTGTTGGTTTATTATTCTAATAGTTTGCTTTACGAAATTTTAACTGAAATTCTTTATCCAGCCCTTGTATTATTTACTATTTTTAAAATTTTTTTTGTATAAAAAATTTCAGTTACTCTTTCTAGAATTTGTGACCATTAAAATAGCATTCAAAATTAATTTTTTATCTGTTTTTTTTTATATTTTTATTTACATTTAATTTGTTGTGTTTCTTCTTTAATTGAAAATAATTTTTTTTTATCATATTTAAAAAAAGAAATAAGCGTTACGGAATTCCACCTTCTTATTAGGCTATTAACAATGTTTTTTTTGGGTTAATTGTAATTAAACCAAAAATAAAAAAAAAACTGCCAAAAATCTTCACTCGAATTGTTTTAATTTATTTGACTGTGTAACCCCTATTCAAAATTAGCGTATTTATTTATAGGAATTGTTATTGTTGTTGGTATTACTTTCACGATTTAGAAATTCTGCCGAAAATGATGGATAATCAATTTCAGACGCGCGTTCACCAACGGGTCTTCGATGGGGATTGCCAAACTGTAATAAAAAGCAGATGAAAAAAAAAATATTAATTAAAATCTAATTTGTTAATAATAAAGCAAAACGTTACAATAATAGCTTTATTAGCTAAATTAGTTGATCTAATTACAGTGCTGTTCAAAAAAATAGATTCACCTGCTCCCCGAAAGATTTTCTAGACATCTCTTATGCAAAGAGTATATGTAAATAAGTAACTGCACTTTGTTTACTGGCCTCTTATGAATATAATTCCGATACATTTCAAAAATTTGAAGCGTAACTCTTCTTTAATTAATTGCAAGATATCGATCATGGAGAATCTATTTTATTGAACAGCAGTGTATATGAAAACACTTAAAATTTGGACAAAATTTGATTTTTCCTTAACATAATATTCTTCTAAAGAGACATGCACTTTTATTGAGTCAATATTCGGTTATTTAAGAACAATATTTTAAGTGTTCAGACAAAATATAAGCAATATTTATTTGACAGCTGATATACAAAACAGCTGGTTGTTTTAACAACATTGTTTTCAATTTGTTTTGTTGTTGTTTGTTTGTTATTGCGGTTGAGTTGTCAAATATCAACAGTATCAGTATCAACAGTGTTCGGAAAATTGTAATATGCTCACTGAACGTACATACTTATGACAGTGCTGTATTTTAAGTTTTACTCAATATTTTAACAATTTGCGTATTTATTGCGCAATAATTAATTGAAACTTTATGTGAAATATTTGAGCTCAATAATGGCGTTTATTGCGATTTACGCAATAAAAGTGTATGTCTGAACGTAGTATAACAATATCAGTCTCAGAATTAAAACCTCAAAAACCATTGGAGAGCATTTCAGTCCCATAAAGTTAAACTATTTGTTTATATCTTCTAAAAAGTCATTTGCAACGAGTGGAAGAATTTTAATATCAGTGTAGCGTTATAACAGGCACTTGGTATATGCAAAGGACTACTTACTTAATTGGACATGACAACCTTTTAGTCAGGATTACGACCTAGTTTCTCACATCACTCATAATGCGTGTCTACTTTTGCCGTTGCACTCGGAAAGAAAAATTTGAGAAACTTTTCATGGCAATTTTCATTTACTTTCAAGAGGTTTATTCTTTGCCATATTCGAGATGTCAGAGCTGAGATTTGAACGTACAAGCTCTCGCCTAGTAAGTTAATACACTATCTACTAGCCTGTAATAGCCGACACTATTAAAACTCAGTAGTATTACAGAGTACGTTGCGATTACGAAGATTTGGAGACTATAAAATACCTCATCTGGAAACGTCCAGCCCTTTTGATGGGCTGGATTCGCCGTTACTAACCGACATTAGGGCTCTAGTGAAGTTTGTAATGAGATTGAGTTGACCGAAAGGTGCCTGCTCATTATCAGTGTTTGAGTTCTCTTTGCGTGTTTTTTTTCCTAGTCCTTCTTTCACTTTTTGACCTCAGGGTAAATTTGTACTTGTCTTGATGACAAAAACTCCTGCTCTAACCTAACTTCAGAACTTAAAAGGGAATATTCTAATATACACACAAAAATACGATGTAAAGTGGTTTTCTGTGATGCCACCAGTAGGCAAAAATTTCTTCTGAATGTTTTTTTTTAATTTTACTAAAAATCAAAATTTTTTTGTCCTAAACTGGTTTACTGTAGGTGCCTTAGAAGCATATTTCCTAAGAAAAATATATAAAATTTCCTAATATGCATACACATATGTACATACATACATACATAAATGTTAATAGAAACTTACCCATGATCGCATCATTTTAATTAATTTGTATCTGGGTATTGCCTCCAGGTTACCATCGATTAATACATTGGCTTCACTTGGATAAAATTGTACAACAGTGTCGGAACGTTCTTGTAAACCATTCATATCTAAACCCGATGCATCGGCTTGCAATGAACGTTTGCCATGATTACCATAGCAGGCATAACCATAAGCATTGCAGCCTTCTGTAAATAAGCCAAAATAAAAACATAAATTCAAAACTTAAAAAAAGTTAAGGATAAGCATAAGAACAACATATTTTAAAATCCCTTTTAAACAAGCAAAGGAGTTGGATAAGAAAATTAACAAGCAATTTACCTTAAAGGCCTTAAAAAAGAGAGAAAAAAAGGAAGAACTTGTAATGGAAGCAGCATACATTTTTAAAAGAAAATGAAAAGTTTTAAGTGGGAAAAATGCCGGAGTGATTGACCATTAAAAATTCCAATTCCAAAGTCTAGAGAAAATGTTTGGTGAGTAGAAATTTAAAAAACAAATTGAATATTTTCTTAACATTAAAAGGCACATTTTTAAACTATGTAAAGTAATGTAGAAAGCAGTTAATATTGAATATTATAATGAAGCACAGTGAGTCGATTAATATAAAAAGTGTAGACATAAAGTTATTTAAATTTAATTTTTTATTCGAAGTCAATATAAAATATGTCAATATACTCTACTAGATTCTGATGAGCTACAATTCTATTAAGAACCATTTAAATGTTCGTTTTAATTAAATAATCATACTTTTAATACTATGTTCAGACATGCAATTTTATTGAGCCAATATTCGGTTATTTGAGTACAATATTTTAAGTGTTCAGATATAACATAAGCAATATTAATTTGACAACTGGTAAACAAAACAGCTGGTTCCCTACCAGAACATAACTAGTCAAATGACTAGTCATTTTACCGGTAAGTGTGATGTATAAACTAGTCACAAGTTCCAATCAAGTTATTAAGGGCAATGTGAAAATCTTGACGTAAACATTCGTGATTTTGCTTCTCTTTCTAACATATGAATTCTTTCGACTGTAAAACATATATCTAACCTGCTCACTCTTTCGCTGTTTTTAAACCACAGTTGACCACATATGTGGTCACAGTTGACTAGTCAAACTTGACTCACATACCAGTCAAAGTTGACACATCAAAAGTGTTAAAAAATAGGTCATAAACAATTGTTTCAACAACATTGTATTTGTTTTGTTTTTTTGTTTGTCGTTGTTGACATTTGTGTTGTCAAATATCAACAGAAAGTGTTCGGAAAATTGTAATATGTTCACTGAACGTACTTGTGACAGTGCTGTATTTTATGTTTTGCTCAATATTATAACAATTTGCGTATTTATTGTGCAATAATTAATTGAAATTTTATATGAAATATTGAGCTCAATAATGGCGTTTATTGCGATTTACGCAATAAAAGTGCATGTGTGAACATAGTATAAATTAATTTCGTTTATTGCCTCCTTTTCAATTAATTTCACAGTTTTATTACAAGTTTTTTTTTTGTTTTTTTTTTTTTCAAATTAACTTGTGCACTTTTCCTACATCATAATCCACTGTAGCTGTTTGTATTTCCTTAATAAAAGAATTGTGCTTACACTCTTTCACACACACACACACACGCCGAAAAGAAATTTGCCAAAGTCTCCAGAGACTTGGGTTTTCGGTTAAACAGTATGACCGATTAAAGTTTGCAGTTGCTGTTTAAACATATGTACATATTTTACATGAAATTTCGTTTGAGGTTTTTTTTTGCAACCCACGAGTACATGTAAACTTTAATCAACATGTAGCCTTTACAGTTACAAATACATGCTCAATTTTAACTTTTCTGGTTAAATTTATATTAACTTGCTGTTGTTGTGTTTCGTATTAAAGCCAGAGATTAAAAGATCTCTCTTTATCCTTTTTCTGTTTCTCTCAATCTCAAGTGCATTTATACAAGTGAATAGGTAGAGCGTGTGCTTATGTGTAGGTTCACATGGTTGTTATTTTGCGTATGATGTTTTTAATTTATTCTAATGGGAATATCTCGTTATAAATTAGTCATACAAAATAAATGTATTTTTTTCTTTAAAATATAAAGAAAACACAATTTCATTAAAAATTTTCACAAGTCTGTTTGTGTTCATTTAATGCTGTATTTGTTTATATTTTACTTCAGCAACAAGTGTCTATTGGGATTTATCGTTTGAAAAAACAAATCAAATCATATTTTTATATGTATAAATAGATATTTTGGCAATATGGGCTTATCATTTAAGTCCGTTATGCCATGCAAAGTTCAAAAAACTTTTTTAAAATATTTATGTCTTTGAGTGGGAGAATTAAAAATGTATATTACTGATAAAAACAAATACATTGTAAAATGTTCAACGTATTTAAATTTTAATTTTGAAGTAAATTAGAAACAAATTTTCTACAATTTATATTAATTATCAGAATCGTATTAGCAAAATTGTCTGGTGTCTATTGAACTTAGTAGATCAAGGGCAACCTTACACATCCTGGACTATGCATAATCAATAAGTTTGACATAAAACTTAATTGTACATTGTAACTCCTTAACCTGATCTACCCATGTTGACTCCGAACTAATTGTTTTGAAAAACTTTTCTTGGAGAGCACTGCGGAGAGGAAGTCGCTGAAAGAAATATTTTTCCAGACTTTGTTTTATTCGAGATTTCTGAGGTGAGATTTGAACCATGGACTTCTACCTACTAGCCTACGGCGACTTCCATATAAGTACTGCTTCATTCATTCATTGGTTTGGATGAAGGCCCCCAGCAATTCTCTATCGACATATAATTCCCCTTAAGTCAATGTACATATTTATGCTTTATAGACTTTGAGTCGCATTAAAAGTGAATGGAAGTGTATTGACATGTAAGCAAATTCCACTTAAACTCATAAGTAATCTTGATCACAGTGTATGTAGTATTACAGAAACCCAAACATCTTAGGCCTAAATGCTACAGAGAACAAGAAATTATTCATTATGGTTGGTTCGGATTTTAGAGAAAATTTTGAGGTTATGTGTGTCTAGCAAGTTAATGGGAGGAAAGAGTTTGAGCCAGATGCAGTCAGGCGTAGTATTGTGGCAAGTGAATGCAATTACATATAACAGTCATTATTTAATGCAGCTACTAAACAGATCAGTCATAAAAGCTTAACCATGATCTCATAGCAATATAAAAATAGGTTGAATTTAGAGCGCCCTTGGTACTACAGATACCATATATATTGCTGCCAAAAATAAAAAAGAGTTCCTCTATCTCCTCCACTGCTAGAAGTTGCTATAAAGAATACACATGCATAGCAAAGTGCAAACGTTTCGTAGAGAACTAGGGGGGAAACCATTATTGTTGTCGTTGTCTACAACTTCATAGCAAGTGTTGTGGCAGGTGGTTTGTTTTGGCCTGCTATACTCGTACGTTCTGTCAAATTAATATTTTGTTTTTGTTTTTCTCATTCTAAAATGCTAAAAATCGACTGCATTTATTACAAATTAATGCTGTGTGCATACTATTTTTATTCTGTACAAATATTAAATATCAATGTTATTCTTATACTGGAATAACAATAACATACAAAATGTAAACAAACTCATATTTTTGTGTATCCTATTGTTACCGTTGTTTTCTTTTCTTTAAACTTTACGGATGCCATGCATTTATATTGACATTTTTTTGTTGTTGTCTTGTCCTGTGGATAAAACGGAAGTTGCTTGCAATTTTCATTTTCAGTTTGTTTTACAATTTTATTGTCTTGTTTTCCTTATTTTATTTACTTATTTTTATTTATTTTTTTTTTCGTATTAAATTATGAACATGTATATCGTAGTAGAATTGCTAGATAAAAGGACACAAACGTGCACAGAGGCATTTGTTCAAAAGGTAACGTTACACGCATTGTTTCTTTATTTTTTTTATTGTTGTTTACTATTGAGTGTATCCATGTATGCTTTCATATAAGTGTGCTGTTACGTTACATATACATATGACAGTTGGTAAAAAATTCTTTGCCGCTGCAATTGAGAGATAAAAAAAGGAAAACAAAACAAAAACATGCTGCTGCCTGACTACCTTGCAATTGTCTCAATTATTTGGGTCAGAAAAAAAAACAAAACAAAACAATAAGAATGAAATGAAATTGTAAGTGAAAATTATTCTTAAAATGCTACAATTATGTATAGAATGAAAATTCTCATTGTTTTGCTCTCTCTTCTTTTTTTGTTTTTTTTGATGTTATTGTTTTTGCATTTGCAAATTTCATGCATCAACAACATTCACTGTCGCTGGTAATTTGTATGCGTATGAATGTGTTGTTTTTGCATGTTCATTCTTGTTATTGTTGACTTTGTGTTGATATTTAAATGAGTGATGCTCGCATGAATGAATGAATGATAAGAGAGAGAGACAGCAGTAAAATGTGAGAGTTTCATGCTAATTAAGATGTTAAAAAAGTGTTGTTACTAGTTTTTAAAGAAATTTAACAGCATTTTTAATATTTCAACTATTAAAACTGCTTTCAACTGCTTAGGCTTTTTAATTAAACTATAATTTTATAAATTTATGTAGAATTTATATACAAAAATGTTTATAATATAATATGTAAAGGCCTCTCTATTTGCTAAAAGTAAAAAATTTAAGTGCTGCCCTCAATTTTTAATATTTAACTTGTAAGTTCTTCTATAAACAGCATAAAAAATTTTAAGACATGATTTTATCAAACATTTATCTTAACTTAACTTGTCCTTATGCTTTATAAAATATATTTTGAAAAGAAAAAAGTAAATAATGCACTTACTTTTAGCTTCACTTTGTTTGGCAGCCAAACACACTGTACAGATGGCAACCAAGAACAATGATACTGAAAGTTTCATATTTACGGCAAAGTCTGTAAATAAAACCGGAAAAGTAAATAAGTAATGTGGTTAGACGTCGATGGTTTTGTAATAAAATAAAGTAGGATAAATCTTAAACATATTAAAACAAAAAAGTGGAATACATTTTCCAATTGTAAAATTAAAAAAAGACAAATTAGATTAAGTAAGATGGACAGGCAGTCAAATGCCGCCTTCACTTAACGTTTCTCTCAGAGAGCGAGAGAAATTAAACGTCAAACTACATATAAAAAAAATTTTGTCCGAACCAAAAATGTTTCAGAAACTTATGGGTGAACCAGCCTTTAGAGCTCATTCAGCTACTATTTGCTATATTCGCAATTTACTTCGAGCATATGACCAGCCAGTGGTACTACTACTATGAAGCTAATAAGAAGATAAATGTACTTTATAAAGATCCTAAGCTCAAAGAAAAATAACTAAAAATTAAAAATTTTACAATTTAAGAGCACAAAATCGAATTTTTTCTGACCCAAGTGCTTTAAGTGATTTTGTGCTAGGATTTGGTATAATCTGAAGGTTATATTGTGACTTGGAATATATGTATATTCTTTATTTTTAAATAGAGTTCGTATTTATTTTGCAGAAATTAAGAATTCTGAATTGAAATTTCATAGAAAAAGAAAACTCGTTTGTGTATATCTATATAACAAAATACCTGCCATTGAAATCAAGTGTTTTAAGCGTAAGTAATTTTTATGGCACTACTTTTTAGTGTTTTTTGCTTTAATACAGAGTGACATTGCTATGTTAAGATCTCTTTCTCTTTTTATCAATGATGTTGCTCTCTTTACTCGGGAGAGTCCCATTACGTCTTATGACATTTGTAAATATAAACAAAAAGTTATCTAAGTTCAAGGATACATTGTTTATATTTTATTTCCTCATTTAAAATTATTATAATCAGTACAGATTATTCGCAATTCTTTTTAACATCAATATAATGTGTAGTAAAAATAAATCCATTATTTTTTCTAACATTTTTAATGTGTATGGTATTATAAAACACATTAAGCCTGACATTTTTTATTTCATTATAATTTGTGTATAACTTTGATATTTTCTTATAATAAGAAAAAAAATATGTAATTCTTAGCAAACTATTAATGACAATATTAGGATTTATTTGTCAATTAATGTCATTCGTTAAAAAAAAAAAAAAAAGATAGAAATGTAGGGAATAATGTATTCTTTGCAAAATCAAAAACAATTTAAGTATGATTAAAACTTTAGCAATAATATTGTATTAAAAGTCAGTCATTCATGTTTAGACATGTTTTCAGCAACAATTTTACATGGAAATAAACATACATATGCAAGCACACGTAATTTGTGATATGTTTTCTGCATGTTTCACTGAAGTGTATTCAGGTGTGAGAGAAATTTTTGTTTGTTGACCTTTTAATTGTTGTACAAATATGGCGTTTGTTTATTTTCTTTTGAATGTCCTGAACAGTGTTGCCGTGTTCCTTTTTTATTCTTTGATATTGCCTGCCGCCGGTCAGATTGTTTGTCTTTTAATATTGCACTAACTGATGATTAATCATAAATAATTGACCATTACAACCCTTCAGTCAGGATTACGGCCTAGCTTCTCACACCACTCATGTTGTGTGCGTTAATTTTATACGTGAGTTGCGGGACCTACGTCGACTCCGAACGACAGATTTTTTGGGACTACTACCTACTAGACTACGGCGACGGATAGGTAGATAAAGCTTTGTTCGTAAACCAAGAAAGGCTGCTGTACAGATACTTTCTGAATAGCTTTGTTGACGCCTGTGTACATTGGCAGCGTTCACATTAGAACCTCGAAATTATTTGAACATTAATTTCTATTCTTTAATGATCCGATCTATAGTAGGGGATAACTATGTATGTATCTACTGAGTTCACAGGAAATAAAACTGCACAAGGTGGTTGTTGGAAAAGCTTGATTGGACTCTTTCAATGAGCTCTGCAAGTGTAATATTATTTCAATGGAGCTAGTTCTACGGATGTTACAGTTCGAATAGTATCGATTGATCTGCGTATATCTCCATTGGATTGGACACCGCTATTATCCAATACCATTTTTTCTGATTTTTCATAAAGGATAACACAATACGATCAAAGCATTGGATTCACATCTTTGCAATCTTTTCTTCTGTCCAATGCACCTAACCTAACCTATCAGACTTCATATAAATAATAAAATCAAGCAAAAAGCCCTAAAATCATATAATTTGTCTTCAATTTATCGCACTTTTTGAAGGAATTGTAATTTAAAAAATTTGGCAACACTGTTTGAAAGTCTAATGTTTTGGTCAAAGAAAAACAGCAAGTGAGATTGTAAGTGATGTAAAGTTAGGCCTGCCTATTATGCTTGTGTTAGTTTGTTTTGTTTTTGTTGCTGATGTTTTTGTTTGTTTTAATGGTAAATAAACAAACAAAACTTCACATTTATATGTACGTGAGCGGAATAAGAAAAGGAGTAAAAAAGGAAAAATTCTCAGTAATGATAACAACAAAAATTTGGTGAGGATGTAGAGGTGATGAGATGATTTCCCTCATGTGCGTGTTATTGGTCAACCATTAAATCCTTCACTTTACATGCGTATGTGAAGAATTAGATGTTTAATGTTTACATTAATCTTAAGAGGTAAGAGTAAAAATTTCAGCTGGGATTAGATGTTTAGTAGTGAAAAGGTTAAACCAATTAAAAATGAACTCATCTAATTAAAGTTTGTACTAAATGGATAGACTATTTAAAGATTTCTGTTTCTTTAACGATTTAATTTAATTTGTATTTGATTTTTCATTTAAAATCGTATAAAAAAATTTGTTTTATTTTTAATTCTGTATTATTTTAGAAAATATCTTCCAATGAAAAGGATGTTGCTTTCCATTTATTTAAATCTCAATGGTGAAAAACAAAGTTGTTTTTATTTCAAACACTGATTTGATGTTTATTTTGATGTTTTATGCTCCTGTCCCTGAGGGTATTATTTTATTATTACTAAAGTCTGTTTATTTTTATTGAAGACAACTGCTGGTATAGGAAATTTAAATGGAATTCTTTCAATACATATTTAAATTTTAATATTGTGGCAGTGGCATGAAAAGGAGTTTTATTTTTTGAAAAAAATTTTATAAACTAATATCGAACTAATTACCTATCCTAAGAACTTAATTAAATAAAGGGGTAATTACTTCTATACTATGTATGTATTAAAAATTAGTTTTATTAAAATTGAATTTAAATATTTGTGTGTGTGTTAAGAAAAATCTTTTAACCTTTTAGGTGTGAAAGTTTACCATATTAGATGGAGAAATCAAAAGTGTACAGTCTTGTATTAAAAATATAAGCAAAGGGTCTGTTTAGATGCATATTATTGAAATATCTTTTCGCAGGACCGCTATCACTCATACGCACGCGTTGTGGTCGAGACAACGGAGTCGTCTGATATACTCTACGAAGTAGTTTTCTCTCAGAAATACCAAAAAACGCCTACATCCGCTTGGGAAAGTATTCTTGATTCTGCACTGGTAGTGTTAGTGCTTTTTAAAGCGTAATTTGGCTCTTCTGGATAAACTTTGCTTTAAACTACCTGTCCAGACTGGAATATGATGAACTGGTGGAGAATGATGAATACAGCGCATGTGGGGAATACTTCAAAACGAAATGTCATTGTCCACATTTCGTAAGCTCGAGGTTTATACATACATAATTGGCCATTACAATGTTTTAGTCAGGATTTCGACCTAGTTTCTCACACCCCTTATGTTGTGTACGTTAATTTTTTTTTTTACATCAGTGGTGAGACCTACAGTGTAAAGTCGACTCCGAACGACAGATTTTTGAGAAACTTTTCATTGCAATTTTATTTACTCTCAGAGGTTTTGCCAGAAATCTGTTGAGAGAAAGTCGCCTAAGAAATATTGTTTTCGTATTTTGAAGCTAGTATGAGAAGCTAGGCCGTAAGCCTGACTGAAGGGTTGTAATGACCAATTATGTATGTATGTATTTAGGTGTTGCAATTTTTCTTAACAATACACTTGAGTTTCACAAGTAATTTGTGCAAATTGTTAAAAAGTTAAAAACAAATAAATTAAGACCTTCATTAACATTTTTTAATTATTAACCAGTTTTAATTCAACCTTAAAGGCTCCGCTGTATTTTAAGGCCCTCTTTATCTCCTTTAACCCCTCTCCTAAATATTTGAATAGCGATAATGAAATTACGTACTTGACAGATTTCATTTTGCTCTTTTGTTTAGCTTATCAGCTATTCTGTGACCCCTTAAAGGGTTAATTGTATTGTTTTTATGTGTGTTTTTAACTCACCTTGAATAGTAAAATATGTGATTTGATTTCCTTTCTTTCAGGTTTGGTTTTTTATAATTTCAAAAAGAATATTTAATTTAATTAAAGGTTACACACACACTCACTGGCAGGATAATCAATCACTCATGCAGCAATTAAGACATTAAATGACAAATTACAAGTTGCATTCAACGAAAATATTATTTAAATTCTTGAGAATTTTTTTTAATTTAAATTTTTTGTTTTTTTTTTGTAGAAATTTTAAGGTACTTGGTTGCAAAAAAAAAAAAAATCACAGATTGTTTTCACTTGAAATTTTCTTCGTTTTTGTTACTTTCTGCCACAGGATCTTTTTCTGTTATTTCTTGTTTAACTTTTTTTTTCATTCCAGGTGTTTTCTGAAAATTTTTTCTTTAATTTTCCACACACACTTTTTAAAAAGTATTTTCTTTAATGCAGCATTCGATCTTGAGTTCAGTGTAAGCAACTCTTTACAGACTTATATAGTTCGACAGAGTACGTCGTACATTTTCGAATGTTTACAACTAAATGAGGAATATTTTTATAATTTCTGTGCTTAATATACAATTTTGTTGGTTTTATTGTATTTGTTGTTGGCTTTTTTTTTTAAATAAAATTGTAGATTATTTTGTTTTTTTCGAATTGTAAAATTTCAGTTTCAGAAAATAAACAAAAAATGTCTGAGAGATCAAGAGAATTGAAAAGACGAGATAGGGAGAGAGCAAGAGAAATGGCCATAGTATTGCCACTTGAATTTTTTTTTGTTAAAAAGAAGAGAAAATTCCTAGTTAAATATAATGTTGGTAGCAGAGATCAGCAATGAGTATTCAAAAAAAATGAGTAGATTCGAATCATACTCATAATTTCTGATACTTATAAGCATTCCTACTTATTTTAATATCATACTCATACTACTCATATTCAAAATTTGAAGTACTCATCGTATTCATACTTAACAATACGCATGATGTTGTTGATTTCGACTCTAATTTACACAACATTTACAAGAATCACACAAAATAAGTATGATTGGCGTACGAACACTACAATACTCACCAGAAGGTTGTGTGTTTGCTTTGCTTGCTATCTTTGTCTTTCTTCTTTTTTTTTTGTAAATGCAACAACAACTAAGACTGTAAATTTTGATGAATGATTCGAATCACTTGAATCATTTATGAGTATTATACGAGTATTTTTCTAAATTTATGAATCTTCATGAGTAGGCGAATGAATCAAACATATTTCGAATGTTATGAGTTTAATGTCAATGTTGTACTCATATTCATTGCAACCTGTGTACTAATAAATCAATGTTGTAGTGAGTACAAATGAATCAGAGTAGTTGAATTTTAATACTGGCTCACTAATACTCAAAATTTCATGAGTACTTATGAGTAGCGAAAAAACGATTCATTGTTGATCTCTGATACCATCCATAATTATTATAGGAAGTCTGCACAAATTTCAAATGTGCAAATTTCCTTGGCTTCTTCCATAGATGGGCACTTTGCAGTACCAGTAAAATTTCAGTAAAAATTGATTTTTACTGATTACTGAAAAAAATTTCAGTATTCAGTAAAATTTTACTGGTAATGCAATCTAAATTTCATTTAAATTTCATTTAAATGTCATTTAAATTTAGATTGCATTAACAGTAAAATTTTACTTTTTTTCATTTAAATTTTATTTAAATTTCATTCAAATTTAGATTGCATTAACAGTAAAATTTTACTAAATACTGAAATTTTTTTCAGTAATCAGTAAAAATCAATTTTTACTGAAATTTTACTGGTACTGCAAAGTGCCCATCTATGGCTTCTTCCCATTCTCTCATACACCTCACATTGTGTGTGTTATTTTATCCATTAGTGGCGGGACTAATTTAAACGACAGATTTCTTGAGAAATTTTTCATGGAAATTTTATTTACTCTCGGAGTTTTTTGCCAGAAGACTGCAGAGAGGAAGTCGCCGAAGAAGTATTTTTTATATTTTGTTGTTGTTTGAGATGTCTGAGTTGGGTTTAGAACCAACACTCCACCTACTATACCACGGTTACTTCTGTGTGATGTTTTATTTGGCATAAAGCCAATTATGCTTCTGCTGAGATGTATATTATTTGCAATTACTAAGATAGTTATGCTAATCCGATGAGCAAAATATTAAGTATCGCTTCTAATCATTAAAACACCTCCTGTAAAATCATCTGAGACTTTTCCAATAAATCACAAATATATTTAGATAACTTAGATGTAAGGATGGCATCCCTGTTTAGTAATAATTTACAAATACTCGCTCTCTTTTGCTATTCTAATGATTTGTATTTGAATAAATTTTCATTATTTCAAATATTTCTTTTAATGTTTTTAAAGCTGATTAAATCCGCATGCAAAAAAACACATTAAAAAATAATTTCTTGAACGTTTTTAATCTCTTACACGCATATAAAGATCCTGGGCAAAGTATAATATTTTTCGAATTTCCCCAATTCATATTTGTTTACTTTAAAATCATTAACCTTTCACTCGAAGAATGAACAGCAAGAATATAAAAAATATAAAAAAAATTAAAAAATAAAAGAAAAATTATTGAGTTCATGTAAAAAATGTAAACAACACTGACTAGACGCCACATATTTGTACTTTTTTTTTTAATGGGTATTCTCCAGTCTTTTGCAATTGTTGCTATTTTAAGACATCGTTTGTTATTGTTGTAACTATAATTGTTATTAAAATGCTATAATTAAACAGACCCACCGTACATACACGCACTTAAAGGCAAAGTTCTGTGATAAGCATACAATTCTGTTGTTTTTTGTTGGTTTTGTTTGAGTGTGTATGTCCAATAAAAACAATTACAAGTCGTTCTTGTTGTCGTCGTTGTCACTTAAGCGAAAATGTTAATAATCAAACTTTACATTTGTTTTCTTTTTTATTACTTTTTGTTTTGTTGTAGCTCTCTCTCTCTCTCTCTCTCTCTGTCTTTCCCATTGATAACAATTTATTTTCTTTTGCTATTGATGATATAACAACAACAATATTCCTGCAATTTAAATTTTTCCCACCCATCACATTTGTTGTTGATTGGCTTTTATTTCTCCTTGTCGCTCTCGTGCTCTCTTTGTTTTCTTCTAGTGTTGGTTGATTGCTCTTTTTATATGCGATTGTTGTCTCTATTGAACTGTTTGCCCTGATTTCAAGTGTTTGTTTTTTTTTGCTGCTGACAAGGAAGGCGTTTTTGTTTTGTTTTCGTTTGTTTTATTATTTATTTTATTAACAATAAAATTAAAAAGTAAAATAAAATGTTAATTGATAATTGAGGTTATGAACTGGTTTCATTTGAAAACTAGTTTTTTTAGTTTATTTTATAAATAGAAGGATATTTTCAAGAATGTTTTGTAATTGTTTGATTGCTAAATAAAATTGATTTGATTTTATGCTGATAGCATAGAAAATAAGCGATTTTTTGATGTAAACGATTTTTTAAAAATTAAAAAAGTGTTTAAAGTATAAAATGCAGATTTAAAGGCACGATCACTCTTAGATTTACCGTATACCTATATAATGTGTACCGTGGCAAGCCTGGAGTAATTCCAGAAAACTGCTTGATACTGTGTTTTGGGATGCTATTGCCCTAATTGTTGTTTAATTATCGATGAAAACATAAGTTAAGTTTAACAAATTATTACTTGCTCTGGCAAGTATAAATTTTCCCTGATCATACGTACTTCCACTTGGTAGCCGGAGGCATAGTTTAGTTTCTGGTTCTTCTTTATTGAGATCCATTTCCATCATATCTCCATGTTTACAACTCTCCGTGCAGCATTCGTTTGATGTGGTATCAAAGTCATACAATTGATCGCGATTGGAGTGGTAGACATCATGACGTACATATTTATAATTTAGCATCAAGTATACGTCCAGTGAAATGGTAGACAGATTGAAATGTTAGACATCATGTCGTATAACTACGCATTAAGTATTCATCCAGTGAAATAATAGACATCATATCGTATAATTACATATTAAGTATTCGTAAAGTGTTCCACTTAGAACTTAATGACACGATTTATGGCTCTAGTTCAGGGGTTACCAAAAATTTTTTGGTTGTGTAATAGTGAGTAAGAATAAGTCGCCGTAGTTTAGTAGGTAGTGTGTTGGCTTATTAGACGTAAAGCCCAGGTTCGGGCCCCAGGCCAGACCTCAAAACAAAATATGAAAAAAAAGTATTTCTTCGGCGACTTCTTCTTTCTGGCAAAAACTCTGAGAGTAAATAAACCTGCCATGAAAAAGTTTCTCAAAAAATCTGTCGTTCGGAGTCGACGTGAAACTGTAGGTTCCGCCACTCAAGTATAAAATTAAGGCACACGACATGAGTGGTGTTAGCAGCTAGGCCGTAATCCTGACTGAAGGATTGTAATGGCCAACCAATTATGTATGTATGAATTAGTGAGTAAGAGAGAGAAAATAATTTGAGAGTTTGCAGTCATTGAAAAATGTTAGTAATATATGCTATTTTGATTTCCATTTCATCAACATACATAAAGTTATACATCTTTGACTTAATAATTAGGGAATGTTTTTTAAATATTAGCTTGATACGAATTTTGGTACATAAATTTCTTCTCCTACTAATAACCAACCTTTTAATTTTTCCAAAATATTGGTTTATGTCTATAAGAAAGTTGTTCTCTTTCCATATTATCTAAATTATTTACTTGACTATTAAAACAATCAAAATGTGTTTTAAGGACATATAAGAATAAGAACATAAAGACTACTTTTTGAGTGTAAACATAAAAAAAAATTATTATAGCATCCGCTAACATGCGTGCTTGTCGCAGTCTGATCGACGACTAAATAAAATAGCATAAGCAATGTGTATGAATTCGCTGTGCACAATTGTGCTATGAAATTGTAATCGCTGCTCTAGTTAATCTATTCCCCCATTGCATGGAGTGGATGTGATGCGTGAAGGGTTGTAGTGGCCAATTATGTATCAATGTATGTATGTATGTATGTATGTATGGATGTTGCGTAAGCATCGCTTTATATTGAAAACTCGAGAGATTTCTAAATAATCTAGCAGGATCAAATCTTTTGATCTTGAAAAACAATGTATGTACTGTAATGTGGCAACAGTGTTGCCACATGCCAAATACATTTTTGAATTCTTCCAACCAAAAAATCACGTACGGCAACTACTAACTAAAGAGAAAGTTAGGTTATGTTTCACTCAAATAAAGAAGATGAGGTTTAAATACCTACTTCGATTTTTTTTAGGAATTTAAAAATACGTATTCATCTACCCTCGTATATCAATCTGTTCTCTCGAATATAATCAATATTTTAATCAATTTCGAGGTAATTTTGTTCCTTATTATGGTATTTTGTTTTCATTTTATGATTGTTTTTTTTTTATTATTATTTTGCATACGATAGAGCAGTTTCTGTAAATATTTATTTTTAAAAATAAAATTTTTAAATTTCACGCTGTAAGTGAAATTCCAATATTATCGCATCTTTCCATATGAGAAATCATTACATTGTTTTATTAATAATGAAGCCTAACAAAGGGTATAATCAAAGGCATTTATTTTAGCATCTGGCAGTAGCTCAAAACTACTTTCACAACAGCCAAAGCAAATGAAATTGGAATTTTTACTTTAAGTACAGGTTTCCACTTAAAACCGATAACAAATCGTTTAAGTGCGATTATTAAATCATACAACAGATTAATTGATGTTCTATGCGTTAATGATTTAAGTTTTCTTGCTCTCTTCAATACTCATATTTAATGTTTTAAATTGCTTTTGCCATTTCTCTTGACCCACATGATGTTGTTTGTGTTTCTTTAGTCGACAATCGATTAAATTTCTTTCCCAGTCTAGCTTGGTAACACAAGCGAGGAAGCGAGATTGATAAAGCCAAAGATTACGACATGATTATGATTTCCCATTAAATGATGTACTTTTTGCCTTGTTTATTAAATTAAAAAAAAAGAATTTATTGAAGTGACGTCATTTGTCACAGATGAGCATAAAATTTGAATTTCGTAGGCATGATATCGTTATCTTTAGTTTTATTAGTGAAAAGGTAATTCGTATCGGAACATACGAAATGCTTTTCATAGTTAATGGGATAATCAATACATGCATACATTATTGGCCATTAATTAGGATTACAGCCACAGAATCTGACAATTTTATCCAAAAGTGGTGATAGCGTGTTCAACGTCGACTCGAACAATAGACTTAAACATATTTTTATGGCAGTCATTTGCTATCAGAGCTTTCTTCGGATTACTGACGTGAAAAGAAGAACTTTTTCAATGTGTTAAAGCTGAGGTTTGAACTTGGAGCTCACTATACTATATTACGGCGATCATAATCTGCCTTGTTTAGGGAAGTCCAGGTTTGTAAGTTTCGCTTAGTTGGTAATCTCCATGTATTACTTTTCCAAACGTAGAAGCAGTCCATTTAAAACCCATTTGGTGAGAATTAGGTAAAGAGCCAAGGCAAGTACATTAGAGCGACTCAAGTTGTATGGAAGCAAAATTCGTGCTCGATGTACCCCCCTCAAAATGAACCTTGTACTTTTTTAAGATGACATCTAAAATATTTCAGCTCTAGCTTTGACCTCTGGTGAGCTGGACCATTTTGAAAAAGGGTCTATTTTTGTATGTTTTGTTAATTTAAGAATTTGTTTCCTAACCAACATATAGAGTATGGGTGTCATAAGAAAGGTTTTTTCAAGGCGCGTCCAGCGGTATATACAATTTGTCCACAGACAACCATCAATGTCCTTTTTTTAAGGATATTCTGTAAAAAAGAACGGGTTTTGAATTTTTTCTTTTTTTTTCTAACCAAATTAACTCTAATATGATGGCGGATTTAGTTTCTAGATGATGTTTGGATGAAAATAGGACTAAAGAAAGAAAAAAAGAAATGATCCACGACTTTTTGTAGGCATATTTTTTTCCCAAATTAAAAAAAGGTATTACATTTTTTTTGTTTATATTTACAAAACCATACTCAAAAACGCAAACTAGGGCCAATTTCAAAAAAAGCTAAGACCCGTATTTAATTAAATCGACTAAAGATTAAAATATGTTAATTTGGTTATTGTATTACAAACAACCCCGAAGAAAAAATTCAAAAACCGTTCTTTTTAACAGAATATCATTAAAAAAAGGACATGGATGATCGTCCTTGGAAAAATTGTATATACAGTTGGACGCGCATTGAAAAAACCTTTCTTATGACACCCATATTGTATATGTTGGTAAGGAAACAGATTCTCAAATTGGCAAAACATGGAAAAATAGACCCTTTTTCGAAATGGTCCAGCTCACGAGAGGTCAAAGCTGGAGCCGAAATATTTTAAATGTCATCTTAAAAAAGTCCAAGGTTCATTTTTAGGAGGGTACATCGATCACTTTTTTTGGTGAGTCGCTCTAAAGTACATATGTACATACATACATAACATAATTGCTAATTACAACCCTTCAGTCAGGATTACTGCCTAGCTTCTCACACCACTCATGTTGTGTGCCTTAACTTCATACTTGAGTGGCGGGATCTATAGTTTAACGTCGACTCCGAACAACAGATTTTTGAGAAAGTTTTTCATGGCAGGTTTATTTACTCTCAGAGTTTTTGCCAAAAATCTGCTGAGAGGAAGTCGCCGAAGAAATATTTTTTACATATTTCGTTTTCTGATGTCTGGTCCGGGGCTCGAACACGGGCTTTTTAAATCTAATAAGCGAACACACTACCTACTAGACTACGGCGGCCTCAGCCAAGGCAAGTAATGGATTAAATTAGATACTTTTTTTTAGTCCGTTCTCTCGATTTGTTTGAATATTCTGTTTATATGTATATTTTAAATACAGATTTCTATGACTCCAGATTGGAGCAAAAAACCATTAGTCTTGCTCTGTAGCGGTTTATTGGTTTAAAATCGACGCCTCCGTTCTATAACATTCTAAGTTCTAAGTGTACTTAGAACGTTATAGAATGGAGGCGTCGAAATGAGGGTAGATAACTCAATCTGCTCTAATGAAATATGGAAACTGGTTTCTGTTCTCAGAAGATTTTTATTAAGTTTCTGTATTTTATTTCGTAAACCATAGTCACTTGTAGTCTATTGGCGTGAAGATTACACGAGACATTGGTTTTTCGCCACATACTTTGGATAGAAGTCTTTCCTGAAAGTTTTTTATAATAAAAATTTCACAGATTGCGATTAATATTTCATGTTGCTTCTTAAGACAAACGTTTTTGCAATTTCATTACTCTCATCCGTGTAGTAATTTCTATGCCACCATAACAATTTAAACAGAGATTTTAAATGTACTTTAAATGAGTAAATTACTGTAATTTAAATTGAGAGTGATAGTGTGTGTGACAGAGAGAGAGAGAGAGAAAGATTATCTTTGCTACTCCAATGTTTGTTTACTTTTAGAAAAATTCGCATTAAAATAAAAATATAGAATTTTAACGGATGTTTATTTAACTTTTGCTGTTTGTAAAGAAACAAATAACACTAGAAAATATGTAGAGCGAGACATACCAAGAGAGAGAGAAAACACTTTTTAATACGTTCACAAAAAAATACAAGAAGCAGGTACTTTTCTATACGAAGAAAACAGTGTACAAAATGATGTTTGTTTTTTCACAGTATATGCACTCTTTTATGACAAATTAAAAGTTAAAGTTCTCTGTGATATGATTTAATTATTCTTGTTCTTATTAAATTAACCCATCTCGTAAATGTCAGTTATAAATAAGCGTAATTTGCCTTGAAGGTTTTATTTGTTTTCAAATAAAACAACGAAAAAGAAGCAAAAATAATGTGAAATTAAGAATTCATAAAAAAAAAACAAAAAAAAATGTTTTACTTTACCAGACAAAGAAAATACATATTCAAATAAAGTGTTTAGACAGAGAAAATATTAATAAACGTTAATAATTTATATTAAAACAGTTTAAATAGACGCCTGCTGCTGTTGCTTCTTTTTTCAAAGTCAAATATGCTTTAGAAAATTATTACAAATGAACAGGAAGGAAACGCTGCTTCACATAAAATTTACAAGAATATATGAAATGACGCACGGGTACAGCAGAAGGTTTTAAAGTTTTGAGTTTCTTTTCCAGACACTGTACTATTTCGGTTAGAAAATGTACCATAATTTTCACGTGATTAGAAGAGGATTTAAATGTCAACGTTTTCGAAAATTTCGAATAGAATTTTCCATTTGGATTTGCTTGCCCAATTGTTTTCAATTTATAAATTCAAAATAAATTCGTGATTTTTTTAACTTTGAATATAAAATGTACGAATCTAAATACATTAGGGTGGTAAAGAATTTAAATTGCAACAAAGGTTGCAAGCAAGGCGAATTCATGTAATTCATGAATTTGCCGTGGTTGCAAGAGTATTAATAAGTACTCTGATATGTTCATCTGGATATGATAGTTAAGATGTTCTTCTACTTCTCACTGGTTGACACCTATCGATATAAGAGGATATAAGATCCACGATTGTAAATTATCTGGAAATTAGGCTGAAAACGTAATGGACATGTTTGAGCTAAATTTCGTGTGCACACATATGACTCAATTGGGTTGTCTAATGGCAAATATAGTCGAATCATTACGAGCAGTGTTGAAAAATTGAAATTTTGAAATGGTACTGAACTATAACTGAAAGAGTACATTTTGGCATCAAATGGTACTTTTGTAAAAACATACATACATATGTACATTACAACCCTTCAATCAGGATTATGGACCTAGTTTTTCACACCTCTTATGTTGTGTGTGTTAATTTTATACATAAGTGGCGGGATCTATAGTTTAAAGTCGATTCCGCACGGCAGATTTTTGAGAAACTATTTCATGGCAATTTTCATTTACTCTCAGAGTTTTAGACAGAATGAGATTGCCGAAGCAATATTTTTTTTAAGTTTTTGTTCTCTTGGAGATGTCTGACATGGGCTATGACCCGCGGGCTTACATCCAGTAAGCCAGCACACTACCTACTATTTATTTTTTTATATTTAATACACGTACGGTACGGAACATGCGTTCCTCACATATAAACAAAAACTTCTGATCCTGAACGTAACAAAACGTAAAAGTTCCGTGTAGTCAAACGTTGACGGAACGTTATGGAAATGTAAAAGTAAAGTAAATGTTTACCGAAATTATATTACACACATCACATCACACATTCGGCAAGCGTTCTCATTGCTTTTCGTATTCTAAAAACGAACGTACGTTCCATGGACATTTGGCTAATCGGGACTGAAGACTAATTCTACCTTTAGCATTGAGTTACTAATGCATTAATAGTTGAAAAGCGGAAGACATAAAATATGTAATAATAAAAAATACTAAAAGCGTCGCGGGGGTACTGCGGTATTTTTTAAATGAAAAAATATCGAAAAAAGTACAAAAGTACTGAATTTTTCAACACTAGTATCCGAGTGCAAAAACTCGAAAAACAAAACGGTGTCATAAGGAGAGGAACAAACTATTTATTGTGACTAAAGAGAACGTATATAACGCTGCCATACTGTGCAGTATGGTAACAGCGACGGCCTTCAGTAGAAGAGAAATTATTCTGATAATTCTCTTCAGAATGGTAAGACAGAAAACGGGACAACGTGATCTGGGAATATTAAATCCGCTTTGAATAGCTGCATTTAAATTGGATATCATTCAGAATTTTCGAGCAACGTGAATGAAAAAATTAATTGACAGGAGAAACGGAGAAGTAAACTATTACGTGAACAAGATACTGTCAGATCGCGGAACAATGGGACAATGCAAAATTCCGTGTTGCCTATGCAAGAGTTTTCGTGCACTTTATTTGCTAATGTCCGTCTCTGGTTTGACTCATCCTTGCAGGATAGTCTAACGCAGCTATCTTTATTGGATATCCGATCCGTACTATATTCATTAAACATTCAGTCTAGTTTTCAGCCTAAGTTTAAGGGAACCAGGCTTTAAATGTGGAAACCTGATGCTAGTTGACAACATATCGCTTTAAGTGGCTATGATTTAACAAAGCTGCCTCTTCGTCCTATCCTATCCTATGTTGTCTAGATGAGTAAACCGATTACACTCCACTTAAATGTTGTCATCTGTATAAATACCGCAGAGAACTTGTGACTCTAGTTGAATCACTGAAAGTTGGATACAACTAAGCTAGAGAAATAGAGCAATTTCAACTGCGATAACGTGGTACATGATAACGTGGTAATGACTTTCGATAAAATGCTGAACTTATCGAAATCCAAAGAATTTATAATTGAATAGGCTTGCTAAAGCTTGCTGCTTTAATACATAAACAGATGCAAGAGTTGTCTTGATAGCTGCGCTACTTCCTTTCTCACTAAGAAAGCTTACGAAATACACGTGAAATATCATTACCTTTTCTGGTGTTTCACAAATAAGTTGCACCTTAATATCGATTAATCACTCGATCTGTTGTTAATCCCCCTGATATATCATCATCATATATGTATTTTTCCTACTGATAATTCAATCTATTACATTACATTATATTTACAAATAGATTTCTTAGGGATTAAAAAAATGGAAACAATAGGGGCGACCTTTAGAGGCACAAGTGATTAAGGTGATTAAGAAAAATATATTGTTTCCTTGTCATTCGAACGAAAACAAAATAATTAATAATCCATAAAAAACAGAAACAAAAACTAAATGTATGATTAAAAATAAAAAAAATTAATCATTTCAATTCACTTTAATCGCCAGATTTTGATTTATTAAACGATACACCACCAGCCCAGGCTTAGAACGTGTGGTCAACCTGGTGATTGGAAAATTGAATAAAGTGTTCTATCATTTGAAGTGTTATATTATTAGGAGTGAAGTAGAAACTAAAACCGAAAGCTTTTAATCGATCTACCGTGCAAGAAATTAAAAATAAATAAATTTACGTACTGATGATACTAACGCTTCTGTTAGATGAATTGTGACGGCGTTATCAGCAAATCTGATGGGTAATTATAACGTATTTTGCATTATGATTTGCATCGCCACCCCTAGAAGGTCCAATACCCACAACAACAATTAAAGCTGGTTAACCATTCACAATGCCGATATGAGCTTTAGCTACTAGAGCAACATGATTTCGATGCTGATTTTGAAAGAAAATTTTCTTCAGCAAAAAAGCTCATATTCCCCTGGGTTGTAGAATATTATAACCCGGAATTGATTGTGTAAAAGTAACTATTTGGTGCTCATTATTACTTAGAGGTGTCACCTGACCCTGGTAGAACCGCCATAGCTGGACTGGAGAACAGACTATTTTTCGTTTGCATATGAAGATTATGAACTGGACGTCTTAAATCGGATTTAGTCGCAGTAGTCTAATAGGTAGTGTGTTCGCTTATTAGCCCGGGTTCGAGCCCCAGACCAGACATCAAAACGAAATATGAACAAAAAAAAATATTTCTTCGGCGATTTCCTCCCTGCAGATTTCTGGCAAAAACTCTGAGAGTAAATAAAACCTGCCATGAAAAAGTTTCTCAAAATCTGTCGTTCGAAGTCGACGACCTAAACTGTAGGTCCCGCCACTCAAGTATAAAAATTAAGGCACACAGCATGAGTGGTATGAGAAGCTAGGCCGTAATCCTAACTGAAGAGTTGTAGTGGCCAATTATGTAAGTATGTATGTAGTCTAGGAGGTAGTATGTTTGCTTATTAGACGAGAACCTAAGGTTCAAACCCCAGCTAAGATATTGCGAACAAAACGAAATATGAAAAAATATTTCTTCGGCGGTTTCCTCTCAGCAGATTTCTGGCAAAAACTCTGAGAGGAAAATAAAATTGGCATGAAAAGTTTCTACCAAAACCTGTCAATCGGAGTCGACTTTAAACTGTAGGTCCCGCCACTCATGTATTAAATTAACACACACAACATAAGTAGTGTGAGAAGCTAGGTCCTAATCCAGAAAAAAGAGTTGTAATGGCCAATTGGGAAACTGTTCTAAAATAGTTCAATAATCCCGTTGTTAAAGTGGTTAAAATATGAAATATTTTTAAAGAATTCAACAATCCGGTTTTCGAAGTGGTTTCAACTATTAATTTTTTATCTCCCAACCCGGGAGCTGTTAAAAGCCTATGATGGAAAGGAAATAATTAAAAATGTTTGGTTGGAGTTTTCTTATTCAATTGTTAATTGTCTTCAAACCGAATTAGACAACAGCGGATGGCATTCAAACTGAACACGGCTGGTGCATAGAACACAAGGCCTTGTGGTAATGGCTCATATTTAATGTGAAATATTCTCTAGACAAATGAACTAAATGGCCGTAAAGAGGGCAGACCCTTATTTAAATTTGCACTCCTTCTTTCTTCCCTTAATGTAACATTTAATTTTTAATCGAATTTGTCTTAAAAGAATATGTATAATAATACTTCTTATTAATAAACTTACCACGTGTATATGCTTTTGTTTTAATTATTTTTTTTTAACAAAAATTGTTGTCAAATTTTTTCCGCTCACTGTAGTACACAATTTCAAAAATAATTTTTTCAATTAACTCGACAAAATTTCGTTTTATTTTTTTAAAATACTTTGTCTTTCACTCTCTCTCTCTTTATTTCTAACTCTTTGGTCGAATCTCTTAAACGATTTTTTAAAAAATTTTAAGCGGTCTTATCCTTTTCGATAAAGAAACCGTAGAGAGTAAATTACTTTTAACAAATGTTAACCTCTTAACTACCGAAATTTAAATGACCGCTTTATGCAGTTGCGATGTTCATTTATAGTCCCCATTTGGTGGCATTCATTCATGTTCGCTCTTCTTTGGTTCGTAAACTTGACATGTTTATTTGACTTTAGACGACAACATTTAACATCGTTTAACACACATACTTAGAAACGGTAAACAGGATTCTGCAGAAGCTGTTTTTTGTTTTTATTTTGTTTCACAATATGGACTACCATAGCTGTTGTGCTGTTGTTGCTGTTGTTACTGTTTATCATTAGAATCGAACGAATGTCATAGACAAAACTGAACAACCAATCAGAATTGAAAAGCAACTTTTCACGAAGGTTTTGTTACTGTATAATTCGTGTTGTAGGATAAATCGTACGTATTGTAAAGTATTTGGCTTCTGTGTGTGCATACGAAAGTGTGTGGTATGTAGGTGTGTGTGTGTGTGTGAGAGTGTTACAGTAACACAATTGTTTCTATTATGGTTGCTGGTAATTTTTGCCTGCATAATGAATTGAAATGTCGTGGGCTTCGTTGTGGCCAATGTTGCCGTTTAAATTTTTTGTAATCAAAATTGATTATTAAATTTGAAATGAGGCCGGAGGGAATCTGTACCAGAGATCAGCAATGAATCGTTTTTTCGCTACTCATAAGTACTCATGAGTACGCCATTGCGTCATGGGTAGACACGCGGAAAGAATGAGGCTTCCTTTCAACGACTTTTGCCGTGGATGCAGGTCCACTGAGGAAGAGGAGACTGTTGTTCACTTTCTCTGCCAGTGCCCGTCTCTTGCTAGGTGTAGATATAGGTTATTTGGCTCCCCATTCCTTGTTAGCTTAACGGAGCTATCATCTATTGACATCAAGGATATAGCTTCGTTCATCAAACTTTCTGGCTGGTTTTCCAGTGCGGGGTAGTCGTGCTTCTGTTGTGCAGACCTTGCGCTGACCAACTTCCTCCTTTTCCCTGATTTTGGTGGAACTTGGTTAGTACAGGGACTGCGTTCACCCGTGGCATCACAACGGGCCGCTATGCGTGTTCAAGTGAGCTTTGTGATATCAGAGCTACCCCTCCGACCTAACCTAAGTACTCATGAAATTTTGGGTATGAGTGAGTCAACAGTATTGGAATTCAACTATTCTGATTCATTCGTACTCACTACAACATTGATTTGCAGTACAGTACAGGTTGCAATGAGTATGAGTACAACGGTTGACATCAAGCTCATAACATTCGAGATATGATTGATACATACGCTTATTCATTCATAAATTAGAAAAATACTTATAATACTCATAAATGATTCGGGTGATCGAGAAGGATTACAAAAAAAGAAGAAAGAAAAAGACGAAGTCAGCAAGCAAAGCAAAAACACAACCTTCTAGTGAGTGTTGTAGTGTTCGTACACGAATCATACTTATTTTGTGTGATTCTTGTAAATGTTGAGTAAAGTAGAGTAGAAATCAACAACATCATGCATATTGTTAAGTATGGGTATGATGAGTACTTCAAACTTTGAATATGAGTAGTATGAGTATGATATTAAAATACGTAGGAACGCGTATAAGTATCAGAAATTATGAGTATGATTCGAATCTACTCATCGTTGATCTCTGATCTGTACTAATTATAATTGATTCGTTTTAAGCGAGCATTGAAATAAATCGATAATTCACCATCAAAATAATCCTCAGCATATGTTGCAAGGTCAGTTAAAAAATATTTATAGTTTTGCTGCAACCGCCTTATAATCAAGATTTTGCATAGCCCGAATACTATTTGTTTCGGTAGATACAGACAACATGATTTCAGAGTAATGTGGTCGAATATGGTTTAACATGTTGACTGCCTACTACGAGATAACTCGTCGATTGCGTTTCCTTCTAGGGTGCCAACTACGAGTTATCTCATACTCACTAAACCGGTAATTTTTGTGTAGCTACGAATAAAATCGTATTATATCAGTGCTAGTATCGATAAATGGCTTCTGGGAAAAGAACAAAAAGTCAATGTTGGCCAGTTGCGTGGCCAGTTTTCTGAAAATTGCCGCGGCAGTCAACGTGTTAGTTAGTTATTGTCCTTAAAAAGCGGGTAATTTTTTACGTCGTCAGAAAGTTAGAAATGGCTTAGGTTAGGCAAAGTGCACTAGGATTTCATTCCAATATCATTATACCGGCTTCACACAATGCCTACATTCTGACAATTTATTGAAGAAACGAATTTAATTGAAATCATATTTAGCTGGACAAGCTCATTAATCGTTAAATTTTTGAAATTTTGTTGAAAAGAATTCTAGTATTCTTGGCAGCTCTAGCAGTGTTTTGTGTTGAGTTGAAATAAGAGAGAATTGAGAAAACATTGTACCTGTTGGTTTATTCGGTTAAAATACATACATATTCTAACGGGATATTGTATTTTACTAGATTAAGTCCCCTTTTATTTTTTTGTTTTGTTTTTCTCCTTTTTCTCATAATTTATCCGTTTTATTTCTTATTTTTTTACTTTGATGATTGTGAACTTTAGGAAAGAGTTAGAGAAAGAGGAAGGCAGATACACGAGAGAACAAAACTGTTTGGGTGTATGTGTGTGAGTTGGCGTTTAGTGAATGACGTACATACTTATGAAAGACGAAATTGTTGTTTTTGTACAATATTTTGATACTTTTCTTTTAGATTAAAAAAAGTTATTGAAAATAATAACTTATTAAGCCGCCATTTTGTAGAATTTTCTCTTATTGCGGTCTTTAATTGGTCTTTTGATCCGCATTTATATTTATATAATTTTTTTTTTTGAATATTCATCTATCCGTTTCCGGTTTCTTTTTCTTGGTAAATTTTTGGAGATTTAATTTGGTTTTAAATGGAAGTTTATACGCGGTTAATCTATGTACATATTTTAAGAACCAATTTAAAAAATTAAAAAAAATAATTGCATCTGTTATTACATATTATTTGTTCTCATAATTTATTAATATTTGAAAGGTAATTTCATTCGGCTTTTAGATTTAATTGGTAGCTACCTTAGAAACCATAGTTCCTCTATCGAGCTGTTGTAATACATACATATGTATTTCGCCATCTATCTACAATCCCAACCAGTCCGATAGTAAGAGTGGGATTAACCCAAATCACCTTTAGTTAGACACGTTGGGCGTCCATAAATCATTTGTGTTCTATCGCCTCCTTTTCTTTCTTGTCATAGCTTTTGCAGAAGTGAAGTATCTATTCCTAGCCGTTGGTTTATTGTATCCAAGAGACAGTTGTATTTCCATTTTCTCGCCTTTTCTTTACAAATGAGCAAAGTTTGTACGCGATCATTTATTTGTCCCTCAGGAGAGGAATGTCAATCTCTCGTATGAATTCGTGGGTCAGCATATTATACGTGTAACCAGCAATCTGCCTTCGTCACTCGCACGTCTTGTGATTTTCTTAAACGAGGATCTAATGAGATTACTTTACTGTCAATAAATGTATGGACAACTACTCAGATATTGGATACTGGATTCTCACTGCGTCAGTCTTTATCGCTATTATTTTAACCTCAACAGTACTACATTATTTGAGTAGCATAAGAGACAATCCAAGATTCAACTTTTAATCTAGCTTCTTACACCACCTATGTTGTGTGTGTTAATTTTATTCATAAAGGGCGGGACCTACAGTTTAATGTCGACTTCGTGCGAGAGATTTCGGAAATTTTCCATGGGTCTTTATTTACTCTACAGAGTTTTTGACAGAAGACTGCTCTCGTCTAATTAGTCAATACAATATGGCGACTTTACTATTTCTTTTCTATTTATAACACAGGAAGTAAAAGATATCTTTGTTTCTCATTGTCTTGTTTCAGTTCAATTGATTACGATTTTGAGGCTAAGCAGTAACGGGTTTTAGAATGGTAGGGTTGCCATCAATTATTGTATAGGCACAACGCTATCTGTGGACAAGGAGAAGGATGTGGATAAGGATTCTTACTACTCTTTGGTAAAAGATGATGCTGTTTGACCAGCCTATGATAGTCATCTAGATGCTTAGTCTCTTGCCATATTTTTTTAAAATTCGAAATATGAAGAAAAATTTATTATTGTTTGCCGCATTCGAACCTATACCACTTCAACCTCAATAATAGTACGTATTAATATTATTGAAGTCGCTGTAATCTAGTAGGTAGTGTATTGGCTTATTAGACGAAAAGCCACTGGTCAAATCCGCGGTCAGACATCAAAACAAAAATATGAAAAAAAAATATTTCTTCGGCGACTTCCTCTCAGCAGATTTGTGGCAAAAACTCTGTGAGCAAATAAAATTGCCATGAAAAGTTTCTCAAAAAATCTGTCGTTCGGAGTCGACTTTAAACTGTAGGTCCCCCGTTAATCATGTATAAAATTAACACACGCAACATGAGTGGTGTTGAGAAACTACGTCGTAATCCTGACTGAAGGGTTGTAATGGTGTAATAATATTACATCATCTATATCTACGGGTGGTGTAAATATTAGGGAATCAGAAGCTCTTGACGTTCTGGGCATGAAAATTCAGTGCCTTGGCTTCTTAAGGCGATGCAAGAAATATTTTACTTCATCTTCTTCCTATTTACAGCACTTACATATATCCTGTTGAGAATCGAATACAACTCTCATGTATGGACCGTTGCCTCAATGTCTATTTTGAGACTTCTCGACCGTGTACAGGAGATGACGAAGGTTCTCTTTAATGACGATAGGGTGTATCTAACTCCATTGATTCATTAGAGCATCGTTGCAATGTGGCTTGTGTTTCACTGTTCTATCGCTACTGCAACGAATGTTGCTCGAGCGAAATAAAGGGAGTTCTTCCCGAGAATCAAGTATTCCTACATAATACTTGTCTTTGTCGGAGAGCACCTCCGCTTGTGGTCGATTGGCCAGTGGATCGCACACTGCATTACAGAGACAATTCGTTCTTTAGCCGGACTATTCATATGTGGATATAGTGAAAATGACGATATATCGTCAAATCTCAAAGATATGTTTGTATAGCCAGCCAAATAACATTTAAAGTGTTCCCCACTTTATTTACATGTTCGCATAAGTATCATAATAAATGTTATTTATAATTTTTTTTATAAATGCCTAAAAGTATGCAACACCTATTTAATTTCAATTGATAGATTTTTTCTTTGCTCGTCCTTTTGAAATCATTTTCAATTAAATATTAAATAAAAATTCTATAAATAACTTTGTGTGCGTGTGTGTGTGTATGTATGTACGTATGTTGATATATAATGTTACCATATAATTTATGTAAATTACTTACGTTATACATAAATCACGGTTAAATCTTAATAAGTAATCTAATCGAATCGAGTATGTACTACGTATGTGATCTACTTTAATTGCTTAAAAGAACAACAACATCATCAGCAATGACGGTAATGGCCGCCCTTGTTTATGATAATTTCATATTAAAACAATTAAAGATTAAAACAATAAAAATATCAACTAAAAATGATAAAAAAGAACAGAAAATCTCCTTTTTCATATTGAATAAAATAATAAATCGTTTAAATTGCTGACACGTAACTCGTAACTACGAGGACCAGCGTACAAGTTTGTACTTGGTTTGTTTGCATTTGACACCTGTGTTATGAGTGTGATTAATGGTAATCAAATCGAAATTTTTTTTTTTTCAAAATACATACAATGAAATTATCAGCAGTTTTAATAATATTGTAATTATCACACGGCTAAAGATTAACAGATGATGACAGTGGAATGAATTATAATTCATACAAATTATTGGAAATTCCGATTCTCCGCCTTTGAGAGAGTTCAGCAATGGAGTGAGCCCAGTTGAATGACAAAATCAATATTATTTCAAGGATCTTGTGACAAAAAGGAATTTTTATGACTAGGCTATTTTTCTGTCTAGGCTCTTAACAAGACACTCCTAGTCCCGATAAATGTCTGGCAAATGCTGTGAGTCTAAATGTTCATTAAATTTCGTTTCTTACGCGATTGTATCCAATAATAAATTCATCTTCAGCAAACACAGTCCTGCATTGGAAGCCTGAAATTAATTTTATTTGCAATCGTTTAGGTAAGCCCATTGATCTTAAGTGAAGTGGGATAGTGAAGTGTTCAAAAAACACATTCTTTTTCACACAGCCACTCCTTTCCAAATGTCAACCTCTCCCACTGTCCTTCAAGGGTTTGGTGTCCCGTGTCACGCTGACGAGGCTCTAACGACCGACACACACAATACTTGCACGGCTAAATCCCGACAATTTGCATGCGATGTAGGCAGCCCCAACACCAGGATCGGACGCTATAGCCTAATAAGCTGTATGTTTTAAATAATTCTTATTACCGAAACAAAAAAAAAAAAAAGAGCGGCCCTATGCTCCCTAGAGGAGTAAGAGGAACATGTATTCATCTTAAGTACAATCGGTTTTGGATTTAAATTGCTCGAAGTACTAAGTTACTCTGTGCTTTACTGAACACAGGTTCGATTCGGTCAATTACAATGAACGAAATAATTGTATTCAGGAAGGGGGTGTCTGTCAGAGATCAGTAAAGAATCGTTTTTTCGCTACTCATAAGTACTTATGAAATTTTGAGTATGAGTGAGTCATCAGTATTGAAATTTAACTATTCTACTTCATTTATACTCACTACAACATTCATTTATAAGTACAGATTGCAATGAGTATGAGTACAACGGTTGACATCAAACTCATAATATTCGAAATATGTTTGATACATACGCCTACTCATTCAGATTCATAAGTTTAAAAAAATACTTATAATACTCATAAATTATATTATTATGAGTACAACGTTGACATCCAACTCATAACGTTCGAAATATGTTTGATTCAGATTCATAACTTTAGAAAAATGCTTATAATACTCATAAATTATTCGAGTGATTCGAATCATTCATCAAAATTTACAGGCTTAGTTGTTGTTGGATTTACAAAAAAAAAAAAACAGAAAGAAAAAGACAAAGACAGCAAGCAAAGCAAACACACAATCTTCTAGTTAGTATTGTATTATTCGTACACAAATCATACTTATTTTGTGTGATTCTTGTAAATGTTGAGTAAAGGAAAGTCGAAATCAACAACATCATGCATATTGTTAAGTATGCGTATGATGAGTACTTCAAACTTTGAATATGAGTAGTATGAGTATGGAATTAAAATAAGTATGAACGCGTATAAGTATCAGAAATTATGAGTATGATTCGAATCTACTCATCTTTTTGAATGCTCATTGCTGATCTCTGGTGTCTATTAACCTTATAGTCATAGTATTTATAGGGATGTAGTTTGGTAGGATATTTTCTATGCAGTTTACATATCAGTAATATAGACTACTGCTTCCAGATTCCCTGAGCTGTGGTCTGAACTAGAGGCTTGCGTCTAATAAGACAATAAAACCTTGAGGAGCAGCTGAGTTTTATTCGAATCTATAGGTATTATCCTTAACCAATAATGCAATGCTTTGATAAGTTTGGTTAATTTATCGTTAAAGTTTGTATGAAAGGCAGAAATATTCAATTTAGCTAGGCTGCTGGCTTTAGTTTGCTTTCCTTTTCCACAATTCAGCATTACTCTTTGCATTTGACCTTTAACCTTAGACCTTAATGTAACCTAACCGAACCATTGGCATTAGAAACTTATTTTGTTGCATAAAAAATAGGAAATTATTTCAAATAAATTTTAATTAAAATGTTTAAAACTCGTCTTCCAGCCTGATCCTTAATTATACAAATATTACAATTGAAATATATAAATTTGTTTGAATTATTTTCAGTTACACTGTAAAATTTTTCTATCACTTTGTTATTGTGCCACAGTGACGAGATTATGATTAACGAATAATAATAAAAACAACAAAAAAAACAAAACACCAACAGTATCCAAGAGAATTAATCAAGAGATAAACAGCTGACTATGCTTAAAGTATTCAAATAAAAAAACAAAAACAAAGGATTGGGGGTGGTGAGGAGTGGTATGCATATGTTTTTTGTTTACCACAAATTCACTACTACTTCAGTACTACATATTGCTGACAATGATCATAATGATGACAATGGTGGTGTGGTGCATTGCCACTGTCACGTTTATTTTGTTGTCGTGGGTACTTTTTTCACTCAGTTGTTTTGACGATTAACGGTATTATTTTTTTTTGTCATAAAAACCAATCAAAGTGTTTGTAAACACTTGAAAAAATGCTGTTTATTGAATATTTAATATGTAATCGCGATTATCGCTTCTATTTTTTTCGGTCTTTGTAGGTGACACTTTTTTTAGTGTGCTCTCTTCTTTGTTTTTTTTCAATGACTACTTAGTCAGCATGTGATTAATTGATTTGACAGGATGATTGCTTTGTAGGTTCGTATGTGTGTGTGTGTGCGTCTGTAATAGATTACTAGTTAATGCAGAGTATATGATTCTTCAGAGAAGAGTATTCCTGGAATTCAATCTTGCCTCAAGCACAGACACAAACAAATCGCTTTTGGGGCAATACAAGGAGGTTTTAGGATAATGTGCCTATTTTGTGTTCTTATGATATGACATGGAATACCGAAGTTAAAAGATCGATTCTCCTTGTAGACATGAATACAAAATGGTGGCAATTGCTGAAGAAGTTGCTATGCAACAATACTACTGTGAGTGATATGAGAATATATCTCGGATATCTGAAGAGTAGAGGATACCAGACTGGCACATCTAGACCAGACAAACAGGCATGACCGTAATTATTCAAGGGAAAGTTTCAAGAAGGATTAAAAAAGGCGACTTGTAACAAGTTCGGTTAAAGTCTCGAGCCTACGAGCTCGCCAGAGCAGGGGCTCACTACTTTCGGAATCCTCTTCAATCAACTTAGGAATGCCACTTAGCTCTTTCAAACTGGCCATCGCGAGGAAATTCTTCCGGAACGCCAACCTATCCTGGATCAAAGAGGAGTATTGCTCCACCGCTAGGCTTACTTGGCCCTCAGTGAATAGAAGGCGCACAAACCAGTTACTTGGAATTGGTCGAAACATCATCTCGATCACAGAGGACATGCTTACCGAGTCACTGTGTTATGGGTAGACAAGCAGAAAGGATGCGGCTCTAATCTAACGATTTCTGCCATGGGTGCAGATCTGCTGAGGAAAAGGAGACTGTTATCCACTTTCTTTGTCAATGCCCATCTCTTGCGAGGTGCAGATATAGGTTCTTTGGCTCTCCAACCCTTGTCAGCTTGACGTAGCTATCGTCCATTGATGTCAAGGATATACCTTCGTTTATCAAGCTTTCGGGCTGGTTTTAAAGCGTGGGGGTAGTCGTGCTTTAAATATGCAGCCCTTGAGCTGACCAACTTCTACCTCCTTGGTTCGCAGGAACTTGGTCAGTACAGAGACTGCGTTCATCTGTAGTCGCCGTAGTCTAGTAGATAGTGTGTTCGCTTATTAGACGTAAAGCTCGGGTTCGAGCCCCAGAACAGACATGAAAACGAAATATGAAGTCAACAGACTTCTGGCAAAAACTCTGTGAATAAATAAACCTGCCATGAAAAAGTTTCTCAAAATTTGTAGTTCAGAGTCGACATTAAACTGTAGATCCCGCCACTCAAGTATAAAATTAAGGCGTGAGAAGCTAGGACGCAATTCTGACTAAAGGGTTGTAATGGCCAATTATGTATGTGTGGCATCACAACGAGCCGCTAGGTGTGCTCAAGTGAGCCTTTGGTATAAAAGCTACCACACTAACCTAACCTAACCTAACAAATTCTGTTGTTATTGAAAAAATTGAAGAACACTTCTCTTCGGAGTTATTATACATATGTATGTATTCTCGGACGTACATATGTCTCAGCGTATATGACTAGAAGAAAATTATATTTAAGGGACCTGCTTTAATGAGAATTAAGAGGAACCTATACGACTGTCAACATCTTGAAGATCACAGAAAGAAATAGCAAAGATTGCATCCTGAATATTACTTAAACGTGATCTTAGCTGGCCTGATAACTTGAGTCAGAGGGAATGGCCAATTCGTCTCTACTTGGAAACTACGAGCAGAAGAGGAGAGTTACTGAAGTGAACCTGTTAATGGTGGGCTAATCATCTAACATCTTTACTGGGTGATACCAATGCCTTAGCACTATTAGAAATCAATTAAAATTGTGAACAAAGTGAAGTATATTGTACATAATATTTATTTAAAAAGAAATCTTCACTTGATTTCGGCATATATTATATACATATGTATTTACAAGTTTCTTTCTTTTTTTTCTTTTGTTGGGACGGAATATTAATACATATAATTGGGAATATTAGTTATTCTGAAATTTAAAAAAAAAACGTAAAAAAAACAAAAATAATATCGAATATCATTTAAAAAGAAATTCGAAAATGGAAAGAAAATTTAAAAGGAAAGCTTTTAAACGAATAGCTTAGCGACGACAAACACCAAAAGACCCATTAAAGGTGTAGAGACAGCAATGCTTACAGCTGAATTGCGATCGGAACACATTTTGGGCAAGGGTTTAGCCACAAAAGAGCAGAGCACACCAACAAAATCATCTTGGGCACGTTCGCTGACACTCTTCTCGTATTTCTGCAGATAAAATAAAATTCAAAGTTATGTGAATATAAAGAATTTCAAAAATTAATTCAAAACATACGTTATCAAATACCACAGTGGGTACACTGAGTAATGGATTTTGGAAATTCATGGTGGCCTGACCATGTCTCATCAATAGTTGGTTGCCTTCGCTGCTGTTGGCGCACTGTTGTATGTTCTCCCAGGTGTTGATATTATTTTCGCGTGCACATCTGGCACCTGGATAAACATTATCGGGGAAATTCTTGCCTGCTTTCATCATACAATTGATGAAATCCAAAGTCAACGATTCACGTGTATGTTCCATTTGATAAGAGTTGGCCTGTATGTGAGATAGAGCACAGGCATGCACCTTATTGCCATAGCATTCATTTGGACCATGATGACAATTGAAAAAAATGTCTTGACCTTGAGTGGTATACTGCGAAAAACAAAGAGAATTTTTTAATCCATAAACAGTTGCATATCTATTGTCTGATTCATGTGAACTTACATTTGATTTGCCAAATGGTACCCAATTTATTTCGACATGGTCTTTTAAATCACCCTTTACGGCAGGATAAATTTGTTCGGTTATGAATTTGGCACTATCGGGGCACAGTGATTCATAGTAAATCGTAATGGGAACCTGTGTAAACCAAAACAAAACAAAACAATACAACAGTAATTAGTTAAGCTTACAACATAATGTTCATTACAGTGCAATAACTGGTTGTAACAGTGTGAAAGAGGAAGATAGAGAGACAGAGAGAAGAGAACTTTAAAATATGGAGTTTTAAATCATTCATTACAATGTCACATACATATATATTGCAAAAAAAACAAAGAGTGAGTGAGAACTTATAAGGAGAACCTTTTGCAATACAGTGTGTGTTAAGCATACACTGTATGTTAGCAAAACAAAAGGAGTAAAATTTTGTATTGTATGTAGATATTTGCATAACAGTGCAGCTCATTTATGGTTTTTCAAAAGGTACATTGACTTTTGTTAATTGGTTATTGTTGTCACATGTGTGATTACTTTTTCGTTTGTTTTTTTTTCTCAATTTCTTACTCATTTGCTTTAAAATGTTACTCATTTATGGTAGAGAGAATAAAGTATCTTAAACGTGTTTAATTGTTAAATTTTCGAATTCAAATTTTAAAATTTGTTGTAAAAAATTAATATATTTTATGCGTAAATATGAATTTATATGCAAATATTCAAGACCTTGAAAAACGGCTCCAATTTTATAATGTGCAGCGCAATTGAAATTGGTTAACCTTATACAACTTAATACGTTGACTGCCGACTACGAGATAACTCGTAGATTGCATTCCCTTCTAGGGTGCCAACTGCGAGTTATCACGTACTCATTAAACCTGCCATTTTTGTGTAACTACGAATAAAATCGTGTTGTATCAGTGCTAGTATCGATAAATGGCTTCTGGGAAAAGAACAAAAAATTCAATGTTGGCTTGCGTGGCCAGTTTTCTGAAAATTGCAGCCGCAGTCAACGTGATAATATGGAATCTTTTAAGGGGATTCTATATAACCCATAAAAATAACTTACAAATACAAAACTTTTGCCGTTTAATTCGGAACATTGAAAAAATATAGGCCATCGTTGGATTTCATTTTTTTCCCCTTTGCGGCATAGTATGGAAAAATAATTATTCGTAGTTTGAAACCAAGAGCGAATTAAGCTATATTCTAAATAGGAACATATTTCCATAAAATCATGCATAAATCGTACACGGCAAGATGTTGACAATTATGTTCGGTAGAAGTCTACTGCGTTTGGTCGGACAAAATAATCCACTCACGAAGGGGACTCCATCTGTTCTCCGGAGAAAATAACATCCACAATGAACGTCGGAGGAAGGCGAAACGCCCTCATTCCTTAGATAAAATTAGAACTCAATGAGCAAAATTTCCACTACACTCCACAAACTTTTCAGCCTAAGACCTGTTATAGAGTACTCAGGAACTGCGTAGCTGATTAATGCAAAAATTGATTAATGAGGAATGCTTTGCGGCACCTCCATTTTCCGTAAAAAAAAAAAATCGAATGCTAAAACCTCTTCCAAATAATTCAATTAAATGAAACTTCAGTCATTATTACTTTTTAAGATCTATTTATCGACTAATAGCCGTTAAAAAACCAAATGATCTGGAATTTTTTTTTTTTTTGATAATGCCGACAAAAAATTGAAAACGAAAACGAATATTTTCTTAAAAACTGTAACGACGACAATTACCGTTTATGTTTGAAAAATACCTTTTTCCATAATATAGCAAATTTTAAATAAAGAAGTATATTTTTCCAATAAAAATATAATACAAAACAATACAATAACAATTGTGAAAAAATTACCCTATTCATATACATATAATTTAAATCGAAGGCAAAATAAAAAAATTAAATATTTTATTGTAATACGACAATGCCAATTTGTATTTAATTCTAGACATGTACAATTGTCTATTTAAAAATACGTACAGATAATTATTTTGATTTTAATGTCAATTTAATAAAATGAGATAAACAAACAAACAAATTTAAATTGAAATTGAATTTTCCAGTCACATTGATGAGATACTATTTATGAATTCTAACTTTCTCTCATCAATAGCAGCTAATGTTTAAGCACGAGTTTCGGTTTAGACTTATAAGAAAACAAAAAAAGTAAATAAATCAAAACAACGGGCAGCCATAATTAAGATTTACCTGATAATTGATTTCGTATATGTATTTAGTATACCTGCATACAGTATATAGCTACAATGAATCTCAATTGAAATAAATTGTCTTTTTTTTGGCATGTTTATTGGCTGAGATCATGTTTTTAGTTGAATTTTATATTTACAATGAAATCTATTTAATAAACACAACATGAATCATTTTTAATCTAGCTCAGATATAATCGGGTTTAAGATTTATTTTTAATTCCCAATAAGTAATTATATTAAAATAATTTTTACGTGGTATTAAACGTGTTTATTTAAATTTTTAATAATACATACTAATGATATTCATTACCGATTACCCGTGAAGTTTACAAATTATTAACATATTTCCTAGTAGAATGTCTTTATAATTATTGCCTATTACTGTTGGTTTGTTACTTTCTATGTCTCACAATTTGACAAGCATTGGTAATGCAACAACAATAAGTATTCGTAAAAGCTCAATCATGCTACAAAACAAAGCTTCATTAATTGTACTCATAAGCAGTGTTGCCGTTGTAATTATTTTTAATCTCAGGAGATACTTTTTTTTTGTGTAAATGAGTAATTTTAATCTGTCGTTCGGAGCCGATGTTAAACTGTAGGTCCCGCCACTCAAGTATACAATTAAGGCACACAATAGGAGTGGTGTAAGAAGCTAGGCCGTAATCCTGACTGAAGGGTTGTAATGGCCAATTATGTATTACACATACATACATAATTGTTAAACCTACTGAATTGAAATATCAACACATTTTGATATTCTCAATTGTCAAAACATAGTTATCGATATTGATATCTTATGTAAATAAAAAACAGGTAGGTAATATTACTTTTAATTTTTAATACTATTTGCCTTAATTTCTTTCTTTTGTACAATTTTAACTTCACGGCAACACTGCTCATAAAGACGTTTAGTTATTTGTGTAAAAGAAACAAAGTAAAGTGGGAGGGGGAGGTGTTACAGTAATTCCCGGGTTTTGAAAACTTTGTGTTCGTCAGTGTTTTTAACCGCTTGAACAAAAACAATAAAATATTAATTAGTTTCTTAAAAAACCGGTTCTTTCTAAAGTAACAAAAGAAAAAAACATAATCATATTAAAAACAATAACGTCTACAAATAACACATTTAATTACGGCGGGTAAGTAAAAAAAACGAAAACAGAATACAGATAAAAAAACATTTCTGCTTCATATTTCTTCTTTTCTTTTCATCATTAAACAATTTACCAACTGGTGTTGTTGCTTTTTCAATTCCCTTTTATTTGTTTTCTTCTTTTGTTTATTTGCATGTTGTTTTCCGTTTGAGGAGATCATCGATTAATTAAGATCTTTTGCAAGTTCATATGTACGCAACAATGTTGCCTGCTGCTTGTTAAAAAAATCGCATTTTTTAAAGAAAACAAGTGTTTAGTTTATTTTGAAACGCTTACTTGAAAGGCTTACAAATATTGTGAAATTACAAATTTTCAGATAATCCCTCTGCCTAATACAATTCTTCTTGAAAAAATTCTGTCTGCTTTTAGCACTAAGAGACATAATGCCTTTCCTTTAAGTTATCCTCTACAAAAAGCAGCTCAAAGACTTTAAATAAACGCTGCAACTGCCTTCAAAATACCGTTTGGTCAGCTCTCAAGCCGGAACTTACAATTGAGTAAAAGAGAGCAAAAGGGCAAGATAAAAAGAAATGAAGAAAAACCGCAAATTATTGTTTTCCGCACAGTAGAATCAAAATAACAAAAATAGTTGAAATGCCGTGTTTAAGAGAGAGTGAGTGTTTTAAAAACTAAGTAGAAAAGTTAATTGTAATAAATATTAACCCTTTGGGTTTGATGTTGATATTAAAACCAGTGGTATGGCGTATTTAAAGTATAAATAATGTTTTTTTTTTGTTGTTATCGTTTAAATCGTAAATTTAAAATTCTGTTTACGGTTAATTTAATACATTATAACAAGTAAAAAATAAGTTATTGACATTCATTCGAAAACAGACCATAAAGAATTCATTTCACTCAGTAAAATGTTTTTATTTTCGAAATTAACATTAATTAACACTTGCCAAAGGTAAGAGTGACTAACTTTTTAGCACTTTTCTTTATTTTGTCATTTAACAAACAATTTAATTATTATTTTTATTATTGAAATATTATAATTACATTTTTTTTTCTTCAAAAATTGAGGTTAGGTTAATGCCTTTTCATTTAATCAATGACTTGAGGAATTTTTTTTACTATTCATTTGTAATGATTTTCTTTTTGTTTTAGTTGTTTTGAAAATAAAATATTTATACCAAATATACAAACAACACATAAGGTTGAAATCAGATTGCTTAAAAAATTTTGCATTGAATAAATGCATGATAATTTCTCATTGGATTGTATTTTAAGGTTATATTTTGAAACGTATTTGTATGGTGTTAAGCAGCAGGAATTGTTTGCTCACAAGTAATGGAAATAGCTGTAAGAACTGTCGCAGCTTTTCCATATCGCTGCAGGATGAACTATGCACACTTTCTCTTCTCTAAGAAAATGATAAAGTAGAAAAAAACAGCAACTCTCCTAATGACTACTGCAACTATAAATTAATACCGGAAATAGATTGAATCTACTACGTTTCAACCAGTTACAGCATGAAAGTTCATAGTCAGAAGGGTTCTCGGAAAGTAACGAATGTAAATAATTTCCATCATATTGTGAATCCTAATTGGAAGGTCATTAGCTTCAGGAATTTCCAATAGGTTGCGATCCTGACTGAAGGGACTGTAATGACCAATTATGTATGTTATGTATGGCACAATGTTTTTGAATCCTTAAACAAGTGTAGTGCTTTTGTCAACACTTTCTAATTCTATATAGGCACCCATTGGCGTCATAGTTGTTTTACGATCGGAGAGAATAGGTTTTGATTAAGCCAATTCAAATGCATGTTCATCGAGCAGTTAATCTTTACTTAAATGTTTGAAATAGCTGTCTTGACACTGATGTAAAATAAGTAGAAACGTTTCTTTTTTTTTAACTACGACTGTCGCTGTAGTAATTCTGTGATCATAGAGGTTCCAAATTTTCGTAACATAGCTCATGTACAATTAATCCGAAAACACCAGGCAGTGATAATCGTAAGTGTCCTGGTGCCAATAGAGAACATTAAATATTTTGTTTTTGAAACTGTTTCTATTTTTAAACTTAATTTGCTGCCAGATATTGCCATCGTTGAGAGAACAACTTTCTTACGTGACCTCAGAGACAACACCTCCTCAAAATCAAACCTAAAGCCAACACTGTATACATGATTAGCTCTTCGTTAATTGTTGAGAGTATAACTTTCTAGATTCAGAACGCCGGTATGTTAATATACAACACTAGCAAATATTTTGTTTTTGGAAGAGTTTTTTATATCTAAAGCCAGCCATCATTGTAGCTATAATTACCATCATTATTCATGTTGTAAACCTATCTTAACCTTGATATTTACAAATTTGAATTTCAAATTCATTTGTTTTGAAGAGACAAACAAAAAAGCTCCTATTAAATCAACTTTTTGTTTTTTTTTCTTCTCTTCTTTTGTAACAAATTGATGCAATAACCGAGTTTTGATGTAATAATTAAAATGACAACGAATATGGAAAACCGGTTTACCTTTTTTTATAACAAATGTCTAGAAAAACATTTAGAAAACGTACAGTTTTTCCTCATAATAAATGTATGTATGTTTTTCATTTTCATTTCATTTAAGCCATATTTTTAAGGCTTTTTTTTTGTTTCACAACAATACAACCATTAAGTAAAGCAGGTCAACAGCGTACATTTTTAGGTTTAAACTACAAATTTACGGTAGGGTGGTTAAGTCTACTAACCCTTAAACATGAAAGACATTCAGTAAGAGTTTAAATGTTTATTTCATATTGTGGTTATTTTCCATTAGACTGGTTAAAATAATTAAACAAACCCAAAAAAAATAAATTCAATTTCAAATAAAATACACAATTTAAATAAAATTCAAATAAATTTTACCTTGACAGCATTGGCTAATGCAATTAAAGCCACTAATAATCCCAATACTTTTAAAGTCATTCTTATTGGTTATTGTTGTTGTTTATTTAGGATTCAATTTGTTTTGTTTAGAATATTCTGTCGTCTTGAATATCAATTGTGGGAAATCAAAACAAACTTTTTTTTGCCTTTCCAATTTGTTTGACTTTCAGTAATAGAGCGTGATAAGATTTTAAACTTCCGCCACTGCTAGCGATCACTTTGAATTTAAAATACCAACTGGCTGATGTTTAAGCCATTCAACTAAAAAGCCTCGTATGCATTTAAAAAAAATTATTTTTATCTGCTGTCTCTACAGCTGTGGCTGTTGAGCTCCACTCAATTTTTGGGCTGGGTTCGTATATATGGAAGAAAACAAAACATAGAAACTTGTTTGTGAGTTTCTTTTTTAACAATATTTTTTTGTTTTGTTTTTTGTTTTTAATTCAGAGTAAATGTTTTTAAACCCCCCTTCTTTCGTTGGTACTGTAAAGAATTTAGAAGCATTGCCCATAAACCACAGAAAAATAATAAAAAAAAACAAGAATGAGAGAAATTATTTTTACTCAAATGGCACAATTGTTAATTAAAAAATAAACAGTGGCAAGTAAAAATGTATGTAACTCTGTTGAATTTTACAAATATCTATTTCAAAATTGTTTTTTTTTCTCTTTTCGCCGATCGATTTCTTTAAATGTGGAGAATAGGGCAGATGAGGGAGTAATCCTTAACCTACTTCAGGGATTTTTTCAATTGAAACTGTCTAAGGTTCCTTTCGTAAGTCTTTGTTTTTAAAACGATGTTCATGCAGAGGACTTTTTTCTTTCAGGGGATATTGTATAGGAAGGTAGTTATAGGAGGAGGGAAAGTGGGAGAAGTGTGCGACAAATTTGGGGTTTAATTGTGTTTTTTTTTGATGTGTTGTTACCTACTTACTTAATTGTTCATTACAACCCTTTAGTCAGGATTACAATTCAGCTTCTCGCACCACCTATATTGGGTATGTTATTTTGATCCATTAGTGACGGGATGTAAAGTATAAACCCCAGTCCGAACGATAAATTTTTGAGAAGCTTTTCAGAAGACTTGTGAGAGAAAGTCGCCGAAGAAATTATTTTTTATATTTCGTTTCATTTGAGATGTTTGAGCTACGGTTTGAACCTCGGGCTTGTGTTCAATAAACCAACACAATGATAACTTGAGTATTACTTACTTTCTTAATTGGCCATAATAATCCGTTAATGGATTTCGGCCTTCCGCAACACATTCTTCCAGGCGCCTCAGCTTCTTGTGCGCCTACACCAGTTGGTCGTACCAATCGATGACAGGGCTTCCTCGATTTGGTCCTTCCAACGGATACAAGGTCGTCGTTTTCGCCGGAGCATCCTCCTCCATTCGAACGACATGACCGAGCCAGCGCAGCCACATACATACATAATTGGCCATTACAACCCTTCAGTCAGGATTACGGCCTAGCTTCTCAACACCACTCATGTTGTGTGCGTTAATTTTATACATGAGTGGCGGGACCTACAGTTTAAAGTCGACTCCGAACGACAGATTTTTTGAGAAGCTTTTCATGGCAATTTTTACTCTCAGAGTTTTTGCCAGAAATCTGCTGAGAGGAAGTCGCCGAAGAAATACTTTTTGTATTTTGTTTTTGATGTCTGGCCTGGGATTCGAACTCGGGCCTTCCGTCTAATAAGCCAACACACTACCTACTAGACCACGGCGACTTCATGCCAGCGCAGCCGCTGGATATTAATACGCTACACAACGTCTGTGTCGTTGAGGAGCTCATACAGCTCGCTGCTACAGCTCGCGTTGGATGCGGAAATCATTGCCAACTCGTACTGGACCGAAGGTCTTTCGTAGTACTTATCTCTCGTATACTCTCAAGGCTGCTGCATCAGTGCTTAATAGGGTCCATGTCTCTAGGCTACAAAGAAGCACGGGAGAGAGGTCTCTGCTATCCTTGAGTATTATGCAGTATAATTTTTTGTTTAAGAAACTGCAACACACCTGAGTCTTTGCTGAAAATCAAAACCAAAACTTCAAAATAGCAGAATAATATACTACTCATTAGATTATCGGGACAACTAAATTGAATTGTTTGTGGTTAAACAGACAATGAAGACAATTGGAATTAATACAATTTAGCCAGAGCAAACGATGGAAGATCTGGAAGATTTTGCTATATTTTTGGTGGAATTTCCAGAGACCTGATCCCCCCTACGTCATAATATTAATTTTATACTATATTAATCCTATACTGTCAACAACTGAATCATCTGCAATCCGAAATCGACCTATTTTGTTTAATAGAAGAAATTTTATCAATGCTCTTGGTTGGTAGATTTCAATTTATCAAAATTATATTTCTTAGTTGGCATCATGAAATTATTATTAGTTTCAGTCTGCGATTGGCTTAGTTTTTCGTCAAGAGACATGACGTGAACTTTAGAATGACATTCGAACTACACCAAATAGAAGGCTATTATTTTATGCAAAAATAATGGATTTCTTTTCATTACTTTTTATACAAATCATCTTTGAAAATTCTTTTCTTCGAATTCAAAAGAACAAATGCACTTCTTAATAAATATTAAAAAGTCGTTGAAATTTTTACTTGAAAATTTAAGTAATAGTATATGTAATATTCTTGGAAATTTTGTGTTTTTCCTTGAAAATATTTCAATCTATAGAATGAAATTCTTCTACCCAACCATCCACTTTGATTTTGTGACTCCATACTATCCGTAGCCATTACAACAACACACATGTGCTGCTGTTTTAAGTTGTTTAATTCCCTTAACTAAACGTGATGGATTTATATCTACTATACCTGTGTATAATTTTAAATTAAATTACTATTTAAACCCGAAACATTAACTAAAACAAACATGATATTCAAATTTGAGGATTTTACCTGAAAAAAAAGAATACAATCCAAATGAAATACCTTTTTTATAAAAGAAATTGAAAATTAATTTATTTTATTATATTTATTAAGCTTGATAAACTTAAATTATAATCATAAACAAGAATTTCAGATTATTTTCCATCGCCAGACTAAATTTCATAAATATTTACGATTTCATGATGTTATTGTTTGTTGTTATCGAAAATAATTTGACGATTACACTGACTTATCAAAGTAATTAAATTGAAAATCGCTACTCATGTCTGATAAATAATCAAAATTAAATTTTTTATCACAAATAAACTACAACTATAAGAATCTACATATCTAGTAGGTTAATAACATTTATAGCAATATTTCATTGCTCTCTGGTTGTTGTTGTTGTAACAGTTCGGCTGTTGTTTCCGGAAGCTTCTCCCTTGGGAAAAACTTCCGCTGGGTTGACTATCCTTGGCCGATGTTGAGTCGGTTCGTTCCGGAACGAAGATCCGCTTGTCGTGGGAACGTTGCTCTCTCTGGTTGTATGGTTTTGTTGCATGGCAAACTCTAATCTGTTTGTTGCATTCCCATAACCGAGTCAAGCTCTTTTATTGAACTTTGGCTTACAAATTCAGTTTCTTTAAGCATTTTTCTTGTTGTGCGGTTTGAAACGGCACCACTGGGTTATTTTTTAAGTCTATTGGTCGACTTGAAGTAATTAAACGGTCAACAATTTCATGTTTTCTTCCTTTAGTTTTCGCATATTTCCTAAAGCGCACTGCATTAAACACTTTACTCTTGGGAAAATTAGTGGATCAAGTAATTTTCCTCCTACAAAGAACCATTTGCTTGAAAATTATATATTTATATTTAAAATTGACAGGATGGTAGAGAAAATATGCACGATTATGGACATTGATAAGGTAGACTAGGCATAATTGCATTACAGTCGAACCTATGTTATTCTATTATTTTATTGCTTGATCAAAAGCGATTACCCCAATCCAAAAGTATTTTTCCATGCGTTTTAATTTTTTTTTATTGATTTTCAAGCTGATCGTTTTTTGTTTTGTTTATAGGGCAGGCAAATTAGTTATGGAATTCGTGTCAATCCAAATTCAAATACGACTACGAGATAACTCGTAGATTCGAGTCTTTTTTGATTCTTCTTCGCGATTAAAAAGCTAGAATATGCGCTCATTTTCTAATCATAAAATATACTTTTGTCGGGAGAAAAAACTGACTACCCGCGACCCTCCTTAAAAAATCATTTATGAGTCATTTACTATATTAGTTTAGAGTAATTTTTGACCCTTTTTCTAGTAGTTTTATGATCATTTTCGAATCGTTTTCTGATCATTTATTAGTCTTATTTACCTTCGCTTATGATTCTTTTTCGAGTCGTCTTTCAGTCATCTTTTAATCGCATACGAGTCTTATGAGTAATTTATCAGTATGTTTAAGAGTCCTTTTATTGTCATTTATCAGTCATGTTTGTATTAATTTGGACTTCCTTTCACTTCATTTATGATTATAATTTGAGTCATTTATAAGTCGTATTTCTAATTGTATTTTACTCTCTTCAAGAGTTTTTAGTCGGTTTTCTGAGTCCAACGTTTACACTGCCGCGATATCAACCTTGCCTTTATATAATTTTCTGTTTTTGAGACAAAAACATTCTAAAACAAAACAGTGAATTACATAGTTGTGATCGGCCGCCTAACATCTTATAAAAGTCCAAGTACCAAGCATACGTATTTACTCCCGGGGCAATAAAACTGTCTCAATCTCATAAGCCTTTATTGAGAAGAATTGTTCAACAGCAAAATTATTTGCAAACAATCAGCAAACATTTGATTCCAGTATCGGGCTACAAGGTGAATTCAAAAGTATCAAATTGCGAAAGCTGCAAACACATTTATAGTGATGTCAGGGCTATAAATAGGTTTGTTTGAAGATGTTGTATGTCATCAGGAAGTCGCCGTAGTGTAGTAGGTAGACATAAAGCCCGGGTTCGAGCCCCAGGCCAGACATCAAAACGAAATTTGAAAAAAAACATATTTCTTCGGCGACTTCCTATCAGCAGATTTCTGGCAAAAACTCTGAGAGTAAAGAAGCTAGGCCGTAATCCTGACTGAAGCGTTGTAATGGCCAATTATGTATTTCATCAATTTTCCTTGACTGGTTACAAGTATGTATTAATTTTGCTGTTATTCGCGTCCATTAGCGTTATCATAAACTTCGTTTCGTAGCCAGCTTCATTGAAGTAGCTAAAAAACACTTTTGTGTACATTTATTAGATTTTGGGCATACGTAGATGGCTTCTATAAATAACAGGTAGTGAAGAACATCTCTTTGCCGTTAGTCTCTGCATCTGATTGCGCAATTATTTTAAATCTACATTCAATCTCAACTTGCAAAGTCTAGTGGAACATCGAATATGGTTGTCAATTTGATAATAAGTCTTTATTTTTAGCGTAAATTATGTATTGTCGTAAAAAAGTTGCTCCCAACAATAACCTTCGATTGGATTCACTCAATGAGATATGCTTTTCACTTAAAGAATTCACATTTCATGTGGTTTTTCATTTTGGTGCAGACTTTATTATTTTGCTTTCTGGGTTATTTACAACCCCATTTCATTAAATATGAGGAGTGGAAAACACATTTTCGAACTTTTTTTGCTGGAGTCATTCGTTGCGGATTTCAGCCGTAAACACAAGTTATTTCTATTACTGTGCTTTATTAAAAAGCCTCCCAATTAATAGTAACTCATTTAAACACAATATAATGTGTTATTATTATAGCTTTTAAATAAAAACCATTTTTTAACGATCCCAACATGCAATAGTTCAATAAACCATTTTTAGAAAGTCATTGCCATTAATTATATTGGAAAAATTAAACTTTTCTCTTAACTATTTACATAATAAAATGAATAAATAAAATTTTGTTTTTGAAACTCATTTCCTAACTAATCACGAAATTTAAAACCTTTCGAAATTAAATCTTTGCGGGCTTCTTGTATCTGTTCTTGCAATTCCTTGGCAGCCAGAGGACAATCGTTGAATGTAAATGTGCGATATAACACTGTACCGGCAGCATATAACTAAAATGGAAAACAAAAATTATTAAATTATAGTTTTAATTAAAAATCAATTGTTTTTTTTTCTTGCTACATACACCAAACATTATCACTAAAATATAAGGCAACAATTGCAAGGGGAATAGTTGTTTTTCCAGGCCCGGCGTTTTAATGGTGGCAAATAAAATTGCAAAGTACGGTACTATAAACAGCATTAAATACATCAACCATTTTTGTAGATTTGTCATATTGTTTTCAATTTGTTGTTTAAATAATGAAATTTAATTAAAGGAATGTATTTCTTCTTTATAAACTAAAATGCTTTTAATCACAAAATATTTTATTTTTGCTGGTGGCGATGTGTCAACACACGTACAGCTGTTTACAAAACAATAACTCCAGTGCTACCAACTGTTAAATAATTGAAATGCATGAACTAAAATATAGTTGGTAACGGAGTGATTTTTGTATGAGGCCGTTAAATTTAAACTTAAAAATATGTTAATCGCCGTATATTATTTGTATTAAAGACATTTTTAAAGTATGTGGTACTAAAATATTTTAAAAAAGTACTATTACAATAAAAATTTTGGATATTTATAATTTTTAATTTAAGGTTTTCAATAAAAGTTTTCTTTCAAAGTACTGAACAACAAGTACAATAGGACCTTAAATGAAAATTTAAACGGGAAAATCGATTATACAGAATGCTTCCGGTTCCGACCATCACGGAAAATCGAGGTCCCACTGTACCAGTATTATAAAGAATAATCTTTTCTTGAAGAAGGTAGATAAAAATGTCGTGATCGTGAACGTGTTTTTGCCGCAATGTCTGAGCTCGGTATACCTGCGAAGCAGATAAGGCTATGCAGAGTGACATTGAGCAATTCCTGCAGCTCCGTCAAGGTAGAAATGGACCTCTCCGAACCTTTTGATATCGTGCGAGATTTCAGACAAGGCGATCCCTTATCATGCGACCTTTTCAATTTCGTCATGGAGAGTGTTCTGCGAAAGGCGGAAGTACATCGCAATGGTACAATTTTTCAAGCGTCCAGTTGCTTGCATACGCTGACGACATTGACATCATTGGGCGTACCAAGCGAGATGTTACTGCTGCCTTTAGTGGTATTGAACGGGAGTCTACTAAGATGGGTCTGGCAGTAAATTAGGGCAAACAAAGTATATGCTATCGACAAGTAGAGACGGGCGACGTATTGATTCGCAGATTACGGCCGATAACTATACTTTTGACACAGTCAAGGAATTTATTTATCTTAGCTCCACCGTTACCACCAAACATTATTGTCAATCTGGAGAGCAAGCGCAGGATCACTCTTGCAAACAGTGCTGCTATGATCTCAATAGGCAATTGAGTAGCAGAGACCTCTCGCGAAAGACAAAACTAATACTCTACAAGACGCTCATCCTACGCTTGTTTCTTTATGGCGCAGAAGCATGGACCCTATTAAGCACTGATGCAGCAGCCTTGAAAGTAATCGAGAGAAAAGTCCTACGTAAGATCTTCGGTCCAGTCCGCATCCGATCCAACAGTGAGCTGTATGAGTCCCTCAACGACATACACGTTGTGCAGCGCATTAACATCCAGCGGCTGCACTGGCTCGGCCATGTCGTTCGAATGGAGGCAGATACTCTGGCGAGATGAAGAGGTGAACAGGACGACCTTGTTTGCGTTGGAAGGACCAAATCGAGGAAGCCCTGTCATCGATTGGTGTGACCAACTGGCGTAGGCGCGCAAGAAGCAGAGGCGAATGGAAGGATGTGTTGCGGCAGGCCGAAATCCGTTAATCGGTTTGTTAATGGCCAATTAAATAAAGTAAAAATGATAAAAATGTCTGCCAATCCAAGGGCATAGACATACTTATTCCAAGTGCGACCTTTTGTGATGAAATGTTGTCATTTCAACAACGGAACCATGTGCCATATGTGATGAAGCCATTTAGGCTCAACGTTTATTCTTGGAGATCGTCTGCACAATTAAAGCCTAGAAGCTACATTCCTCTGCTACATAACGCTGAGCATCTCTCAAAGACGAAATAATCAGTTTTGCGCTCTTTCTTACTTCTACAGTTGCCGATGAAGTCTTCAATGTGCATGCGAAATTAGTAGACTTTTAATGATTAGAGCGCAATATTTGACTTGAGATAAATACTAAGAAAACAAAAGTCATGAGAACTGAAGGGCGCTAGCCCTTGACATTATCCTACAAGATCAACCAGTCGAGTACTTGGATAGTTTTTTGTCAAGGAAAGATAGTTATAACCGATTCCGGCGCAGGAGCAGACGAAAATAAAACACTCAATAAAGCGAGAGCTGTAGTTGGACGTGATGGTGAAACTTACAAATGTCTATACGAAGTTGCGGAAACCATTACGCGAAAACTATAGGCAATCAACAAGTGTCTCAGAATCTTAGGTAAAATATTCTGACCAAATAACATTAGCAACATGGATCTCTGGGACTTGACTAACGAGGAAGCCATACCTATAAAACTATTAGAGAGTATAACGAGTATGGCGCTAGACTCAAATCGTTGTTTTTTGGGATATTGATGTCCTGAAATGACATCTTCAGTTTTTGTTTTGTTAAAATAAGTCTCTTATTTATTATTTACAATTAATTTCTATTATTAAAGTGTATTTATATGATTTAAATACTAAATTATGTCTTCAATATCAATCGTACAACTTTCCGAACGTAATAAATTCCGTATACGGCAACCCATTATCTGGTACTTGATGGCATACTGATTAATATTATTCCCCAAAAATAACTGAAAAGTATTAAGAATATAAAAAAAATATTTCTAAGATGCAGACAAAAAAACAATTCTCACTTACCCTGGGCTCTGAGCTTAAAGCCCACAACTCTTGTTCCTTCTGACGATTATAGCTTAACTTAAGACCCGTAACAAAACGCCATTGTTGTGGCCCATAGGCCACTACATTTAGATCATCTGTGGTATAGTTTTTACCCTCTTGCCAGCGTATTAAAGCTCCTGAACTAATAAGACTGCAATAGAGATTACCATTATTGTCCATAATTTCGGACTCACATTGGAGACCTCTAGAGCCTAATACGGTAAAATATTGATCATGTAACTTATAACCTTTAGGATAATACCACAATGACTCATTGTTTATGTATTTCAAAGGAATGCGTATTTCATGAAAACTATTCAAGGCATGGAAGTATAAATAACGTTCTGAAATAAAAGAAATGTAAACAGAATTTTTGAAATTCAATTCATGCATACCTTTTAACATATTAGTTTTTGGACTTAAACTAACGGTAAATATGCCATCTTGAGCATTACTCTTAAATCTTCTGTCCGGTTTCATTAAATCATGTTCTATGCGCCAGGATTTATTTTGCAGCATATTATAGACAATCAAACCATGACCCCAAGCATCGGTTATATACACTTTAGTGTCTTGACATTCCTTTGGAGACTTGACATCGACTATCATATCGGTATAAACCGATATACCGGCTTTATAATTATTACTAGGCAAACGATAGTTATGTATAAATTCATTTGTTTTTAAGTCAAAAACTAAAAGTTGAGGATTACACCATTGCATGGAACTTATTTGTCCAGAGTCCATAATCCATAAACGGTGACAGTCATCGATCTATTGGATCAAAGTTTAAATAGTGAAAAAAAAAAAATCAAACAACTATGTATATATGTTTTCATTTACATAAGTCCTTAATGCTGATGTTATTAATGAACAATTTAAGCCATGTCCTTGGTGCCATTCATAGCTTGGATATGCTGTTATTCTGGGATTATCGGTGACAATATGATCTTCTGGTATTATTGTGGCCAAAGAATAGGGGACACCAAAGTTTAAACGTGGTACAGTAAGAAATATACGAGGAGTGCTATTATCTGAAAGAAAAACAAGATTTTAGTATCACTGCTAAGGAATAGACAATCTAAATTCGCAGGCGCTATCGTAATTTTAAACATTATGAGACATCTGTAGCAGAATTTTAAACCATATATCCCTTTCATCTATACATTCTCCTGTGTCGCTCATGTATCAATAAGCAAGGTTCGCGAGCAAGGTTCGCAATACTATCCAAATTTTAAAATGAGTCATTGCACAAAACAGTATCTTCTTCCATTTTCTCCAATCAATAGTTTCTATACTTGGGATACGTAAATTTCATCAACTAACTTGAGAAGTAAGAAGAAGAAAAAGGACTTAGGTCACCTGAACCTTTATGTGTAAATCGTAAAGAACTCAAAACCCTGCAGATGATTCCCTCAATCAGGGCTAATTTGCCAATATAGCCCAATCAGAGGTATGTTTTGCTTTATTTCAATAAATTTCCGAAAGTCCATACTATCCTGGAACCGGAATTAGATTTTCCAAACGTTTCCAGGGAATATTATAGATTAGGTTAAGTCGGAGTGGTAGCTCTGATATCACAAAGCTCACTTGAGCACGCATAGCGGCCCGTTGTGATGCCACGGGTAAACGCAGTCCCTGTACTGACCAAGTTCCACCAAAATCAGGAAGAGGAAGAAGTTGGTCAGCGCAAGGGCTGCACAGGGAATACGAGTATTATAAAACATATTTGATATCTGGAACTGAAGTGGTCGACCTAAGAAAAGTCTTGTGCGATATTCAGTACAGAAAGACAAGAGAAATTTCCATCAGATAATACAGGAACTGTGTGCAGACCTTGCGCTGACCAACTTCCTCCTTTTCTCTGATTTTGGTGGAACTTGGTTAGTACAGGGCCTGCGTTCACCCGTGGCATCACAACGGGCCGCTATGCGTGCTCAAGTGAGCTTTGTGATATCAGAGCTACCACTCCGACCTAACCTAACCTAATACAGGAACTGTCCGGTTATTTTAAACCCTACATTCGCCAAGGAGTCAGCAATATGGTTCTCACAAAATACATATACATATAGCGATTGTATCCCCTACGATTATATCCAAATAATATTGAAATGACCTAATTACTCTCTTAATATGTCTATATAACTTGAGGCTACGGGTATCCAAAACTTTATGATATTCTTGTCTAGGCTTTTTTGGTGAATGACATCATCTGCATATCATACATCGAGATAAGGTCTTTTATTCTCTCTAGGGTCCGTGGCGATTTTTGGTTTATCAGTAGGGGTCAGGGTTATTCAGTAATACCGTCATGTGATTAGGTGCGTATTTAGGTTCTACAATACTTTTATATGTCTTCACTAGGATTTAGAAAATCGTCTGGGGATTTGGCTAATTAACAGTCATTGTGTAATGTTAATGGACTAACACAAATATGTTGGACACAAGAACTTTTGTACAAGTTGTAGTGACGCAGAAAAGTCGCCGTAGTCTAGTAGGTAGTGTGTTCGCTTATTAGACGTAAAACCTGGGTTCGTATCCCAGGTCAGACATCAAAACGAAATATAAAAAAAATGTTTCTCCGGCGACTTCCTCTCAGCAGATTTCTGGCAAAAACTCTGAGAGTTAATAAACCTGCCATGAAAAAGTTTCTCAAAAATCTGTCGTTCGGAGTCGATGTTAAACCCGCCACTCCAGCATAAAATTAAGACACACAACATGAGTGGTGTGAGAAACTAGGCCGTAATCCTGACTGAAGGATTGTTATGGCCAGTTATGTATGTATGTATGTGCAATGTTAATGGACTAACACAAATAGGTTGGACATGAGAACTGTTGTAGTGACGCAGTGTAAGGGATTAAAACCACATAAAGACAGATTTTATATTTTTTATTTCTTTTCTTTATTTCTTTAGATGTTGTCCCCTTTAATTTTATTTTACAACTGACAACTTTCTCTTAGCCTATCTTATCCCTATCTGGCAGTTTTCCTATTTCATTTTCTGTATACATTTTTTTAACAGTGTTGCTACAGCAGACAGACGCAAAAGCGAGATTTTCGCTCAGGCCTCATTTTATTGACCCTAAGTGTATATGAATAGAATACCACTCTTGATAAACGGCCACCTATCAACGTTAGACAGCTCACTTTATGAGAATGAAACTCCGACTTTTAAAAGCACAGGTAATCCAAGTTTCATAAGCGATATGCGACAATAAACTATTAAAAATATAAACGTGTTTTAGAATAGGGGGGTTGTCCCGCCCTATTTTGCGATTTAAGCTGAGCACTTGATCTCTAAATATCTGAACAATTCTAAAACTTTTTGCTTAAAATTTGTATTAAATTTTCTTTTCAAAATAAAATTATTTTTATGAATTCCAGTAAAAAAACATACTGCAAATCCCTGAAATCAAGACTATGACGCACTTCACGTTTTTTTACGTATATTTACCTCTGTAGTCCACATCAATATCCACAGGTAATTGTATACGATTTATATCATAAAAACCATTATTCACAGCGAATTTCTTATCGATTTCAGTTGGAAATGTCATGTTGAGACTGTGAGACCATTTGTGCAATGTATAAAATTGTCGCTGACGTAATACAGCTCCATGACATTGGAACAGCGCGAGCGAAAGGATTACAATTAAAAACGTAAACAAATCCATCGCGAACATGATGATTTATTTGGATATTAAATTAAAAAAAGAAAAAAACACTTAAAGTTGAAACTTCGAACGCGAAACACGTCTTTACCACACCTTTAACAAATACCAACTGAATTAACACAGGTAAGTTTATAACTGACTTTCTTCTGTAGCAATACCACATCAAACTCCAACCACTTATGCTAACCAACTTTGGCTATAGAACATGCAACATCTTAAGCATCGTGAGACTTGGCAAAAAGGAAATCCCTTTATTGTCTTTTATTTTCATTTTCTACCTTTTTTTGCTTTGCTTTAATTGACTGACTCTAACTGTATGTGTGTGTCTGTTTCTGTGTATCTGTCCAATCATTCACTTCTAATCTAAACAAACCCTTTAATTTTTCTCTACCGTTGTAGTCAACCACATTCAATCAGCCAGCCAGCCAGTCAGTCAGTCAATGCGTGGTACATATGTATGTACGTTTTCTTGGGAATTCTTAAGAAATCTTAGGCGGCTTTATTGTGTGCACTTGTGTAGTACCTTCTGAACAGCAGTCGAATATCAGTACATATATCGGTGTAGTTGATCGTGTGTATTTAGGCGCTAACAAGTTCTAATTGACTATTTATGCCCTTTATCTTCGGCTGTTTATCTTGGGACCATTTCGAGTTTCTTCTCGTCTTGTCAAAAACACAATGATGTCGTTTAAAAACAGGCTTTTACGTTTATTAATGTTATTGGCCATTAATTTCTTGAGAATTGAGTAATTAATTTTCTCTCTCTTTACCACCTCTCTTTTTATATGATTTGTATATGATTCATTTAGTGACGTCACATGCATACATAAATAACACTAATGGAACTAATTTTTAATGTATATGTTTAACAGGGTTCTAATAGGCGATTTATAATTTATTTAATTTAATTTAATTATGAGAAGCATAATTGAGCAACTGTTTTCTTATGTTCACAACTAAATACAGTCGTTGTGAAACATAATTTTAAAAGGCGCCAAATATTTAAAGACAAGATTCTTTAATTAAAATCACTTAGAGGATAAATAAGTAATTTTCCCACCGTTAGCATATTGATTTAGAGACCAATACGCCCAATATAATACTATTCTTGGCATAAACATACATACATACATAATTGGCCATTACAACCCTTCAGTCCGGATTACGACCTAGCTTCTCACACCACTCATATTGTGTGCCTTAATTTTTATACTTGAGTGGCGGGACCTACAACGTCGACTCCGAACGACAGATTTTTTGAGAAACTTTTTCATGGCAGGTTTATATAATCTCAGAGTTTTTGCCAGAAGGAAGAAGTCGCTGAGGAAATAATTTTTTTTTATATTTCGTTTTGATGCCTGACCTGGGATACGAACCCGGGCTTTACGTCTAATAAGCCAACACAATATCTACTAGACTACGACGACTTCAGTTGCCATAAAAGAATGCTGAAATTGGAAAGAACTTCCTTTACAGCATCTATTAAAAGCCCCTTTATTTGAAATGTTGAGGGATTTATCTGTTGTTCCGTATTACTGCCATTGTTGTTGTTTTTATTGTACATTGCAAGTGTGTGAGAGAGTTTCTTCCACCTCCTTCTCAATTTTTTTTTTGGTATTATGTATGTATTTTTTTATTTGTTGTTTTTACTTATCAGTGGCATTAGTTTTGTATGCATTTAGTTTGTCTGGTAGTTGTTGTATCAGTTGTCCATTATGATATATGTACAACGTTTGTATCATACTCTATAGGAATGTGTTCATCCATTCCTTAATTCCAAAAACTCAATGTTTGAGTAGCATACGTTCGATTCATATACCTCGTATACAAGTGTCCAATTGTATATTTCATGTACGTGTATTATTGTTATTGTTATTATTATTGTTTGTTGTCTTTTTAGCAGCAGTTGTTGTTGTTGTTCTTTTCAAGATCAATATAAACGTTTTTGTTGTTACCATTGCTATGAACATTTGATTCCTTTTTATCGATGCCGGCTTAATGTTTTATTTCTTTTTGTTTTGGTTTTGAAATCAATATGGGTGTTTTAGAAATTCTTGTGTTGTTGAGGCTGATATATGTAAGTTTTTTACTTTTTTCTATATACGATCCACATTTTAAGAACAAATCGTACTCATGGTCTGCATTGAGTCAGTATGTGGAAATTATTTCGTATATAAGGAAAGGAAACTGGAGCAGGATTTATACGTACTAAATTCACCATAATTATTCATACATAATGGTGAAGGTTTCCTCTATCTTCTTCTGTCTAAATAAACTTTCCAAAACATGGTCCGTCCATAACAATCTCCCAAAGTAAAGGTCCCATGAGATAGCCTTTCGTCGTCCAAAACTCAGTAATGTGTAACATTAACAATCAGCGTTATATTAACTCTCAGCGAGGCCTTATATCTCGTGCTATGGTACTAGGACCACAAGAATTCATCAAATAATTTTATAAGGCTACAAATGTTCACACTTCACCCATGGTCGAATCACAGACATATTGCTGCCCAAACGTTCATATTCAAATTGTATGTAGGACTCGGTATGACCTCAAAAAAAAAAAAGCTTTAACTTAAGTGAATGTGAGTTAAAGAGATGCCAAGGAATGATTAATAAGACGCTGGTCACTATAATCTACATAAGCCACCTGAATGTTACATACATACTTACATAATTAGCCATTACAACCCTTAAGTCAGGATTACGGCCTAACTTCTCACACTACTCAAGTTGTGTACGTTAATTTTATACGTGATTGGGGACCTACAGTTTAACGTCGGGATTTTGAGAAACTTTTTCATGGCAGTAAATACTCAGAGTTTTTGCCAGAAATCGCCGAAGAAATATTTTTTTTTTCATATTTTCGTTTTGATGTCTGGCTTGTGGCTCGAACTCGGGCTTTGCGTCTAATAAGCCAACACACTACCTACTAGACTACGGCGACTTCAAGCTGAATGTTAGAACATTTAAATCTCAAATCACGTTACTGCTGGACTGTTTACGTTAATTGTCTACGTATTGATGTTGTTGTAATAGCTTGGCTGGCTCCCAACTTGGAAACAAAAATTGTCTGGTAGATCGAGATTTTGGTGGGTTGGTAATCCTTGTCGATTTCAGAGCGTATTTCGGTTAGTCGGGAAGACGATTAATTGTTGCAGTTGCGTAACCTGTGGAGTGGTGAATTCCAACTATACATACATACATACATAATTGGCCATTACAACCCTTCAGTCTAGATTACGGCCTAGCTTCTCTCACACCACTCATGTTGTGTGCGCTAATTTCATACTTGATTGGCGGGACCTACAGTTTAACGTCGGGATTTTGAGAAACTTTTTCATGGCAGTAAATACTCAGAGTTTTTGCCAGCAATCTGCTGAGAGGAAGTCGCCGAAGAAATATTTTTTTTTTCATATTTCGTTTGGGGCTCGAACCCGTGCTTTACGTCTAATAAGCCAACACACTACCTACTACACTACGGCGACTTTAAGCTGAATGTTAGAATATTTAAATCTCAAATCACATTGCTGCTGGACTGTTTACGTTAATTGTCTACGTATTGACCTTGTTGTAATAGCTAGGCTGGCTCCTATCTTGGAAAGAAAAAATGTCTTGTAGATAGAGATTTTGGTGGGTTGACAATCCTTAATCGAATCGAAGATTAGTGGGGAAGAGTATTAATTGTTGCAGTTGCGTAAACTGTGGAGTGGTGAATTCTAACTATAAATTTCCAAGTAGTCCACCATCAGATATGGCTTTCCTTTCAGCGTTGTGGAGTTCCTTTTAATTTCATCAATCGAACTCAACATGCAACAATGTCTAAGGTAATCATTTAGAGCAAACACTGGAGTTCTAAAGGCCTGTCTGGCATTCTTTTATTCGAATTTCATAAAGTTAAACGTTCATGGAAATACCCATACAAGTTATTAATCATAAAACTAAAGAAAAAATTATTCTATAGGCTGATATTAGCCGCGTCAATTTGGTACGTAGCAGTGTGTGGCTAAGAGTTATTACGAATGTCAAAAGATGAGAAAGGTTATGTTTTGTTTTGTATTTTATTTGAGAACAGGAAGGGAAGGGGATAAGCAGCAGTACATTTTTCAAAATTACCTACCATACAATTTTCTTTTACGACACGACATAATAAACTGACAGAAAATAAGTGAAAAATAATGGGAACCACTTGACTCTGACTCCGTGAAATATAACGTTAATTTTTAATAACCATAAAATTATCTGAATGTCTCTCTCTTTCTTCTCTTGTACCATAAAAATATAAATGTTTAAGCTACGGCATCATAAATTCCTTTTAGCCGGATACGGGCAATAGAATTTTTGTTTTTTTTTTGTAGTTCTCAATGAAAAATTAACCAATTTTTTTTTTTATTTATTTTTTACGTTTTTCTGTTTTAATCGATACAATAAAATGGGATTTAAATTGTTTTTTATTTTTATTTTCCTTCAATAAACTTTAAATGTTTGCTTTATTGTGTTTGTACTGGTTGTGAATTCCTGCCGCGTTTCCCCTTTTAGTTTTATACATAGTAGTTTTATTGTGATGCTGTTAGGCACGACATGGCCTGCCTGCCATCAGTTCATCGACGCCACATTTTTGTATGCGATAATTAATCTCTTGGTAGTTGGTGGTGCCAGTAAAAGCCTTTTGTAAACGATTCGATAACATCCAGACCTCTTCCTTACCGTATGGATTGCGTATGACCTTAAGACCGCTTATGAACTGTAAAGTATCGGGGTTTTCAGCCAATACTTGTCGATTGCGTTGGGTATAAGGTGTGCGTATATTCCAGCCCACTAATGCAATAGGATTCAAATGGCCACACAAAAAACAACCCTGCGATGTCATAGCAGATGCGGCGCATTGTACGCCTCTCTTGCCCAACAGAGTAAATTCGTGTAGCGAGGAACCTAAACCAAAGCCCCAATTTGTGGAATTATTAACCACATCTAGGGGGACAGCTACTTGGGCCTCATTGGACAAAGCATGCAAATATAGTTGGCGCCTTAAGCCCAAATCTTTGGGCGTCGCTGTTAAGCCAAAGACACCGTCCAAGAGTTCAAAACTTTCGCCATCAATAGTGTGTGTACTAAAATCGGGATCTGGGAAAGTGTATTTATTTTCAATACGCCATGAGTCTTGTTTGACCACATCGTATACTATTAAGGAAGTGCCTGTTGCATCAGCCATGTAAACAAAGGCTTTGGAACAAGTGCCAAACGGTGGTGGATCCTCAATATCTACCAGTGGTGTAACAAAGCGACTTACACCGGTACGGTAGACTTTTTTAGGTAAACGATAACGATGTACCAAAGTTCGGGTTGCAAGATCTATGACGACCACTTGGGGTGCACAAAATTGTTCAAATTCAATTTCACCACTATCCAAAATCCACATTCTACCACAGGGATCGATCTATAAAGAGAAAATAAATATTAAGCTTAAAGTTGCCTTACAAAGTGATGCCAACTTACTTGTATGCGATAAATTGATGTCAAACCGTCACAATCACGACCATGCGAACTGTGCCAAGAATAGTCGGGATAGGGTTGGAATTCCGAGCCATTGGGTTTTTTAACATTTGTTAATGTGGCCAATGAATATGGTACACCACTGCCAAATCTCGGTATTGTTATAAACACTAACGGCTCTGAGCGAGGGTCTATTCAAATTTTTATTCAAATTTTTATAGAATATAATACAAAGCGTAGAGTAGAATTAGTTATTTACACTTACCTTTATAGTATACATCCACATCAATGGGTATGGGACTGTCCGGATCATATTCACCGCTATTTAAAGCCTTTCTGCGTATGGCTTCGCTGGGAAAACCGAATTCTAAATTCTGTCCTTCATATATCGGTATAAGTTGCTTATATCGACTGTTTGTGGTTGGTGGTCTGCTGTATGTTGGCCTTAGAAAAGTTTCAGCTATGAAACTACCCGTTGGACTATAACCACCATATGATTGACAGCTACACGAGTGTACTATACATGTCAAAACAATTCTTAATAGCCAGAGGCGTGTTTCGAATTGCCTAAAAAAAAACAGAAACGGTTTGAGATTTTAAATTTTAAAAATTTTTAATTGTACAAGCATTCTCCCATTATAAAGTCGGTGCGTCCAATAACTGAGATAGAATGGTCTATAGAATTTGGGATTCTACAAAACTGTGGTCGTCGTAGTCTAGTAGGTATTGTTTTGGCTTATTAGACGTGAAGCCACAGTTCAAACCCCAGCTCAGACGTTCCCAGCAGAAAGAAATATGAAACAAATATTTTTTGTTCGGTGACTTCATCTCAGCAGATTTCTGACTACAACTCTGACAGTAAGTAAAATTGTCATGAAAAGTTTCTCAAAAATCTGTCGTTTGGAATCGACTTTAAAGTTTAGGCCCCGACACTTGTGTATAAAATTAACGCACACAACATAAGTGGTGTAAGAAACCCGGTTGTAATCCTGACTGTAGATAGGGTTGTCATGACCAACTATGTACGTACAGTGGACAGCAAAAGTCTTAGTACGGCAATATATTTTAGCAATTTCAGGAATTTTTTTATATATTTATTTTATTAATTCATTTCCGTTTTATTATAAAACAAACAATTTTTTAATGTTTTTCATAAAACACGAGACAAATAAGGAAAAGTTTCAGATGACTCCATAGGTACCCCCATGGAGGACCCTGAGTAAATTTAAAATTCAAAGGCCTAAATGTTATCTGTTGTATTTAGTAGAATATCCCTTAAGGTCAAGCACTCCCTTTAACCCATTTGGAATTGAATGTTTAGTGTTTCTGGTGGCACCATGAGCAAGTTTTTCGTTTGACTTTGGTTGAGGTTTAGCGATTACAAAACCGTTCCTTCAAATGATCTCCTAAATACTCTCTTGATGCCATATCGGGACATTGTGCAAGAGTATTAAGCCTGTGGGGACTTTTTGTTTTTGTCAAAATATATTGCCGTACAAAGACTTTTGCTGTCCACTGTATGTGGATTCTACAAAGCATCTCCATATTAATGCACAAGTTTCGTTAATAAATTTTTGTCCATTTAAGCATGCTTCCAGTTTCTCCTCAAACCACATAAGTTTTTTAGTTAAACTAAAACTAACTAAGGCAGATTGTAAAACTTTGATAGAAGTCTACTGGCCAATGTCTGCTGATAGGAACACTCTTGTTATGTCAGTTAAGAGGTGAATAGTTTCAAATATCCTGGAGTGATTTACGTCTCAATCCAATAAAAGTTCAAGCAAGTTCTCGTCAAGAACAACCTGTATTGAATTCCATGCGAAAAGAAATATTTCTCTTTTATAATGTCAATGATTTTTCCATAATTTTTTCGACCTTCGCATTGACATTGCGAATGTTTTCAAGAAACTAAAAATTCCTGTTTGCAAATATGACGAAATTTTGTGTTTTTTTTTTTTTTTGAAGAATTTTTGATTTAAAAAAAAAAAAACAAGAAGAAAAATAATAATGATTGGAGGGAGGGAATTTAGAACCAGAAATTTAAAATTAAAACTGGACTTAAACATTATTGATTATACAAAATCTTGTTATTTAATACCAAATGCCAGTTGAAGCAAGACGACTTTAAATTTAAAATTGTTAAAGGAAAATTAAGTCAAATTAAGAAATAATATTTTTTTTCAAAAAGTCATGATTATTTTTTTTATGCAATTAACACTTACATTTTATTATTTTTATTTTAAAAACAATTTTGTTTCTTCTTTTTTTTTGATTTATTTGTTTGCGTCTGTTTTGTAATATTTTGGTTTTTGTTTATTTTTTATTGTCACAAATTTCACTTTCATTTAAAATAATTACGCATGCATTTTTTTTTATTTACTTTATTACAACAACAAGAAATGGCTATAACAATGTAATTTGTAATCTTTTCTTTTAACTTATTTATTTATTTATTTAAACCTATTTATTTATGGTCTTTTTTTTAAATTAAATTTTATTTTTAAAATTCACTTTTATTTGATTTCAATTTTATTTTATTTTAAATTATCTAAAGTCGTAACGTACGTATGTTTCTTTCTTAACAAACGGAACGTAACTGAGTATAACATCTTCATGATATTCGACCAGGCAATTTGAGTTCAATTTCATTTTCAATAATCTGGTCTCATTTATGTATGAATCGATTCGTCGATTCGATACGATGTGGTTAGTGGTGGTGGCGTTGTGGAGTTGTCTGCTCTGGTCAGAGACAGGCGTTGTTTTTATTTCGATGATGGCGTTGTTTATTTAAAATAGCCATCCAATCATTATTATTATCTAATTAACTACTCAAAATACATTAATTATAGACTAAAACAAATCTTCAAATTTAAAATTTTGTTCTACACTGACAGGTTTTGTTTCGTATTATTTAAAAAATTTTTTTTTTTGGATTTTTTTTTTTTTTTTTAATTTCATTAACACATTTGCAAAATTGACATTTAAATTCTTATATTTTTTTTGTTGTTGTTGTAGTTTCTTAAAAATTTTACGCTTCGAAAGAAAGTCATTGTGATGGTTTGCGTATAAAGCAGTCGTAATCTGTTGGTGTATTCTGAAGTTTATGAAGTAATTAAATCAACATTATTAACATGTGTTAATACCGGTCAGTAGCTTCACAAATTATTTTATTTAAATATTGATTCTTTATTAATGTTATTATATAGGGTAACCTTTTTAAAGTACTTTTTTGCGCTCTCAATTTTGATTAATTTTTCTGTTTTCTGTTTAGTTTTCTAATCTAAAAAAAAAATAATGTCCAAGCAGATACTTACCAGCTGGGCTTAGAAAAGGCCAGTTTGATGTTAGCTAAAGCTTTCATTACGGAGCACTGCGAGATTAGATCGCTGACATACATATCTGTCTGTTCCAGATGCCAGCCGGACTATTGCGGGGTATGTTGCGTTGAGGAGGAGTTAAAGCCTATCGAACACTTCCTCTGCAACTGTACAGCCCTTAGTAGGTTGAGGAGCCTAGGCAGGGCCGTCTTCAAGGCTTGGACTCTTTGTCGAGAGCCGATATTAGTGCTCTTCATAGATTCATATATAGGTTAAGCTGGTTGAAAAGCGTTAGGGCATCATTATAGTCTCTTGTGTGTTTGTGGTCCATTCTTTTTCCTTCATTTCTAATATCCTGCCTTTCCTTTCTCCTTTCCTTTTCCAACTTTCCTATCTGCTTCACTAGAGACTTCACTAGAAGAGAGAAGACTTCTAGGACGAAATTACAATGAGTCGTTTTGACCTCTGGGCATTGTACTTATCCCAATGACAAGTACAAGTCCTCTAACCTAATCTATCCACCGGTTGAAGAAAGCTGGGTGTACAATTTAACACTTTCATGCCTGCGCTTTAATTCATACTTGTCTCCTACGTGCGGCTTCGCTTAATAGTTTTCGTTCTATCGTGACGTGATTCTGGGGTATTTTTTTTCGGCAGTCGAAGTGTTAAAGACCTAATTATTTGGTATTACCAAAGAAAATAAAATATAAAGAATGTGCATTTTGGCATATTTTGGAATATGTATTTCTCAAAAATATTTTATGACGCGGGGGGATAGATATAAGGGAAGGGTAAAGAAACCAAGAGCGTTACAATGCGTTGTTCTCATCGTGCGTTTTTGTTGTTTGACTAATTTTTTATTTATTTTTCTGAAACAGTGTTGCCACGAAAAAAAATTTTGTAACCAACATTTGTGAAAAAAATCCATCGTGATAACATATGTACATATTTTCGATGAACCAGCTGAAGTTGCGAAATTTTGGTTCGAAAGTCTTAATGTATTCACCATAAAGTACAGAGTTTCCAACTTTTGATCTCTGTAGAATTCTGTTAATGGCATAGATTAAAATTCCCTAGGAACCTGCTAAATTCAATCGGATTTGTTTTTTTTTTTGCTCGGAAAATCCGAAAGATGACACATTGTTATCGATTAGAATGGCATAGATTTGGTTTAATAAAGTCGTTTGTGATTAATTTTTGTTTAGAAAACCCATTATGTACGTTAAACTAAATCCTATTTAAGGCCATTATTACAACTTGCCGTTAAACTGGGGGTTTAGTTAAAGATAACTTTAGCTAAAGGGAACTGTAAAGTTCCTGTTAACTGTTTTCAAAAATATGGCATTGCCGGAGCAATGTTGATAAAACTGCTCAATTAAACAAGTTTTTTTTTAACGCAGTGGTAACGACAGGCTTCGTTTTTTTTGTTGTATATGCTCATTTTTTTATATTTGAAGTTGCCATATTGAAATAAAGAAGTCGCCGTGGTCTAGTAGGTAGTGTGTTGGTTTTTAGACGAAAGGTCCGAGTTCGAATCCCGGGCCAGACATCAAAAAACAAAGTACAAAAAGCATTTCTTCGGCGACTTCCTCTCAGCAGATTTCTGGCAAAAACTCTGAGAGTAAAAATTGCCATGAAATGCTTCTCAAAAAATTTGTCGTTCGGAGTCGAATTTAAACTGTAGGTCCCGCCACTCAAGTATAAAATTAACGCACACAACATGAGTGGTGTTGAGAAGCTAGGCCGTAATCCTGACTGAAGGGTTGTAATGGCCAATTATGTATGTATGTATGGTTGAGAAGTGCTAGGGTATCAAGGTTGTAGTCGCGCTCTCTTGTGTGTTTGTGGTCCATTATTTTTCTTTCGTTTCTTATATCCTCCCTTTCCTTCCTTCTTTCCTTTTCCAATTTTCCTATCTGCTTCACTCGAGACTTCCCTAGAAGAGAGAGAGATATTTCTAGGACGAAATTACAATGAGTCGTTTTGACCTCTGGGCATTGTACTTGTCCCAATGACAAGTACAAGTCCTCTAACCTAATCTACCCACCGGTTGAAGAAAGCTGGGTGTACAATTTAACACTTTCATGCCTGCGCTTTAATTCATGCTTGTCTCCTACGGGCGGCTTCGCTTAATAGTTTTCGTTCTATCGTGACGTGATTCTGGGGTATTTTTTTTCGGCAGTCGAAGTGTTAAAGACCTAATTATTTGGTATTACCAAAGAAAATAAAATATAAAGAATGTGCATTTTGGCATATTTTGGAATATGTATTTCTCAAAAATATTTTATGACGCGGGGGGATAGATATAAGGGAAGGGTAAAGAAACCAAGAGCGTTACAATGCGTTGTTCTCATCGTGCGTTTTTGTTGTTTGACTAATTTTTTATTTATTTTTCTGAAACAGTGTTGCCACGAAAAAAAATTTTGTAACCAACATTTGTGAAAAAAAATCCATCGTGATAACATATGTACATATTTTCGATGAACCAGCTGAAATTGCGAAATTTTGGTTCGAAAGTCTTAATGTATTCACCATAAAGTACAGATTTTCCAACTTTTGATCTCTGGAGAATTCTGTTAATGGCAATCGCTAAATGCAATCGGATTTGTTTTGTTTTTTGCTCGGAAAACCCGAAAGATGACACATTGTTATCGATTAGAATGGCATAGATTTGGTTTAATAAAGTCGTTTGTGATTCATTTTTGTTTAGAAAACCCATTATGTACGTTAAACTAAATTCCAATTAAGGCCATTATTACAACTTGCCGTTAAACTTGGGTTTAGTTAAAGATAACTTTAGCTAAAGGGAACTGTAGAGTTCCTGTTAACTATTTTCAAAAATATGACAGTGCCGGAGCAATGTTGATAAAACTGCTCAATTAAACAAGTTTTTTTTTAACGGAGTGGCAACGACGGGCTTCGTTTTTTGTTGTTGTATATGCTCATATTGTTTATATTTGAAGTTGCCATATTGAAAATAATATATAATATGACAAGTTCAAACATAAACTTAACTTTAAAAGTTAAAGGTAGGATGATTGATACTCCCTTTAGCTCAACGCTCACTTCTATCTTATTGGGTACTCATAATGATGAAAAACAATTTATATGCCCGTTAAAAACCTCGCTTTAGTTAACGGCAAGTTGAAATAATGGCCCTTAGTCTTTCTGTATAATCAGCTACATATTTCCGAGTAAAAATTTCAGTTTAATTTTGAAAAGCTAGGTTTTTTTGCAATAAATTTTGTGATGTAGTTGGAAATTATAAAAGTTTATTAAATAATCTTATTATTCTCTACATATAACAAATGAAATTGCTTTGTGACAAAATAGTAGGCGGATGCAGTTTAAAGTAAAAATTAATTTGAAATTAAAAGGTATTCTTAGGAATAAATAATAAATCAATCAAATTATTTATACATATATAAATATTTATATACATTGTATTACTGATATTACTGCTTTCAATAAAATAAAATAATTAAATAATTAATTAATACTGCAATTACATTTGAAAACGTTTATAAATCTTCTTAGAATTTATAGCATAGCAAAGCAGTATATTTTATTATGAATTTTCTTTTAAATAATAACCCATTAATGAATCACCCTTTATGGTAATTAAAATTAGTTTCTTCTGTATTAAGTACATTGACTTTTCGAATGGCAAGGTTGTTTTGACAAACTTTAATACCGAGTGTATCAAATTCAAACTATCAAATCTATACTATTTTATATAGGTATTAACATGTGTTGTACATATGTATTTGTATCTCTAATTTTATTATATTGTTATTATTTATTTTATTTGTTACGAATTTTGCAGATATTTTTTTTTATTCTTCTAAGAATTTCAAAAATTTAATTCTTTTTCCCGCATGAGAAAAATAAACAAATTTTGGAATTTCCTAATTTTTATACCTGTGGTTATATGGATGTTGCTTTTAACGAGGGTGGTTTCATAAGTCACTACTTATAATGATAATGTCTATACATATAATATATTAGTAAATATAATAAAGGGTGTTTTTTATAGAGGTATAGAACTTTAAGTTGGCATTACTTTTCAAGATGGCGACCGATTTAACAGCTGTCAAGTGATTTATTCTCAGTTTGGTTTGGCATTTCATCATGAATAGACTCGCGCCTGAACAACGCTTGCAAATAGTGCAATTTTATTTCGAAAATAATGGTTCTGTGCGGAAAACGTATCGCGCACTACGTCCATTTTATCGTCGACAAAATCGTCCATCAGAGCAGTTAATTCGATTAACCATGGAACGTTTTCGCACCACGTTTACTCTTATTGATAACTCGCATCCCCAGAGACGCTGTACGGTGCGTACAGAAGGAGCTATTGCTGCTGTAGAGCGTAGCATTGAGGAAGACCTGAATGAGTCCATCAGTCAATGGTGATCGGTATAGAGCCATGATTACTAACTTTTTCATTCCTGAATTGAATAACCATGATGTCCAGGAGATGTGGTTTCAACAAGACGGCGCAACATGTCACACAGCTCGTGCCACAATAGATTTATTGAAAGACACGTTTGGTGACCGCCTAATTTCACGTTTTGGACCTGTGAATTGGCCTTCAAGATCTTGTGATATAACACCGCTAGACTACTTTCTGTGGGGCTATGTAAAGTCATTGGTCTATGCGGTAAAGCCACAAACGCTTGACCATTTGGAAGACAACATTCGCCGTGTTATTGCCGATATACGGCCACAAATGTTGGAAAAGTCATCGAAAATTGGACGTCCTGATTGGACGACATCCGCGCCAGCCGTGGCGGTCATATGCCAGAAATCATATTTAAAATGTAAGGCCACATGATTATCTTTCGGATAAATAAAATTCATGTCAATCGAATAATCCATCGTTGTTTTATTGCAACTTAAAGTTCTATACCTCTATAAAAAACACCCTTTAAAAAAATGTGAGGCACGCAACATGAGTGGTGTGAGAAGCTAGGCCGTAATCCTGACTGAAGGGTTGTAATGGCCGATAATGTATGTATATATGAGCACCTAAGCATTCAAGAGTAGTGGTTACTAATTTACGAATTTATAATGAAAAATAAATTTTTTTTAAATCTTTTAATTCATAAGATGTTACTGACCGTGGTTAAGACAATACTTTTTATATTGTTTTCAAAATTATTAAATTGTATTTTATTATTATTTTTGTGCTTAAAATAAATTATATTTTATAATATGTATTTATTACAATGTTGTTGCAAAACAATTTCGTTATTTTTTTGTAAACAATTTTTTATAAATATAAATTTTCATTTCTTATTTCATACAAAAAAATTTTAAAACACAATAAAGAATTTACACATCTGATCGGTATTTGTTCCGTAATTGTATTAAATAAGTAATTCGATTTTGCGACAAATTTTAAATTATTATTAATTGAAAAAAAAAATTTAAACACGCTTTAGAAAGTCACCTTTTTTGTTAACGCTTCGTCTGTTGTGATAAGATTATTTAAGAGGAACAACTTTTGATACAACAACATCTCGATAAAAGTGTATTGACTGCGTAAACATATAAAAGTCAGTTTTATGTTGAAAAAAACAACAAATAAATAAATTATGATTGAAAAAAATTCTTTGGGTGCGTCAGTGAATAAAATTTTTAAATTTTTATTTGTAGGCTTTCTACTAAAGCTTACAGATCACATCTAATGGATGTCTGTATCTGTTAAGTTTTGCTTTTCTCTATCTCTTCTTTTATTATTAATCTTCTATACTCCTCTAATATTATTGCCAGTGTCGAATTCTTAACGAACAAAATCACCTACACTTATAATACTTAACTCCACGGAAGGTAAAAAGGAGATGTTGATGCTTGTCCTTCGCAACAACAACATTGCAACAACATTGTAATAAATACATATTATAAAATATAATTTATTTTAAGCACAAAAATAATAATAAAATACAATTTAATAATTTTGAAAACAATATAAAAAGTATTGTCTTAACCACGGTCAGTAACATCTTATGAATTAAAAGATTTAAAAAAAATTTATTTTTCATTATAAATTCGTAAATTAGTAACCACTACTCTTGAATGCTTAGGTGCTCATATATACATACATTATCGGCCATTACAACCCTTCAGTCAGGACTACGGCCTAGCTTCTCACACCACTCATGTTGCGTGCCTCACATTTTTTTAAAGGGTGTTTTTTATAGAGGTATAGAACTTTAAGTTGCAATAAAACAACGATGGATTATTCGATTGACATGAATTTTATTTATCCGAAAGATAATCATGTGGCCTTACATTTTAAATATGATTTCTGGCATATGACCGCCACGGCTGGCGCGGATGTCGTCCAATCTGGACGTCCAATTTTCGATGACTTTTTCCAACATTTGTGACCGTATATCGGCAATAACACGGCGAATGTTGTCTTCCAAATGGTCAAGCGTTTGTGGCTTTACCGCATAGACCAATGACTTTACATAGCCCCACAGAAAGTAGTCTAGCGGTGTTAAATCACAAGATCTTGGAGGCCAATTCACAGGTTCAAAACGTGATATTAGGCGGTCACCAAACGTGTCTTTCAATAAATCTATTGTGGCACGAGCTGTGTGACATGTTGCGCCGTCGTGTTGAAACCACATCTGACAGACACTACTTTTCTCCTGCTTCCAAAGAAGATCTGAATACATTAAACTCTAATCTATTGTACTGTGTTGGCTTGTGGTAAAAGGGTTTAAATTAATATTTACAGTGAGTGTACGTAAGTGAAGTCATCGTAGACTTTTGAAGCTAAATATCTCAAGTTCCAAAATTATTTGGGATATACCACTTATTGCGTTTTATTAGGGACACCTTAGGCTACAATTTGTATATAGTGGGATATCTGCAGCAAGTCCCTGATATCCTATATTTGGGTGTTTTCTTCCTTGACTAATTTTCGTATTTTCTGTTAACCACTTAACATTGCTCTGTTAACTCTAACATTAGCTCTGTTAAAATTGTCGGTTCTTGTCTTTGCTAGTTAAATTTAAATTTATCTTCACATACATTTCAAATTTCGATCACTTTTCCTCTCATCAAGGTATGCAAATTAAAAAGCATTTTATAATTGCATCATATGCATTACATTTTAGCCTTTAAACGAAAGTATTTTAATATCATTGCCCTACTTTAATTTATTCTACAAATTAAAAAATATTCTGAATATAATTGTGAATAATTTGAAATTTCAATTTTGGTTTGTAAATATTATTTTAAATATCTGGATTTCCGGCAAACATTTCAAATTGGGTTAAAATTTTGATGAAATTGTATAAACTCTGTCAAATTATTTACACAGTTGTTTATAAATTATTCATTGTATTATATGTATATAAATAAAAACTTAATTCATTCTTTTAACACCATTTCCCGCAGTATTCTTCTTTGCAAAAATTAAAAACTTTTTGAAATCATTATTGCACTCTTCTATCGTTACTAAGGTCTATTGTTACCATGTGTTCTATTGAAATGAAATGTACTTGTTCTCTTAAATCAAATTTTTAACGTTTCGTGTTCGTTTTTCACGTACAGCATATCCGTCTATGGTCGATTAGACGGTAGACCAGACAATGCATGACAGAAAAAATTCGTTGTTCTGCCACACTGTTCGTGTGTGTGTAATGCTCTTCCTGAAAAAGTTTTTCCTGAGACTTTCGAAATAAATAGATTTTCTCTCTCTCTCTCAACCTATTTTCCTACACACAACACAAAGCATATCGTAAAAAATCAAATTTCAAAAGTTTTAATTAATTTTTTGTATCTTAATCACACCTTTGCAAAGCTTTATGGCAAAGAAAGAAAAAAACTAAAATTGTTTAAAATATTTCCGGAAATGGTGTAACATATCCACTCAATAAGATTTGCCAGTTCTAAGTATACCAACTGACCTAGATCTACTTAATAAATAAATATTTGAAAAGTAGAGGAGAACCATATGAGAATTAAACTGATGACTGATTAAACAGTCCTTGGGGAACGTTGAATTTACTGCTTAAATGGAGGATTTAAAAATTTGATTAAGTTTTGAACCTTAACTCTTGAAAGTTACCAATTTTTTTTGTCTCATAATAATACTTGAAATATTAGATTCTTCTATAGAATTCTATAAAGATGCTTTTTGAATAAAAATGGTACTTTTCTAATTCTGGGTGTACCTGAAATTTTGTAATTGGTAAACCAGTACTTTACCATTAAAGTACTTAGTGCGAAGATAGGTCGTTATCGTAACTGAAGTGTTGTCCAATTATGTATGTGCACTCCTGTGAGATTGACTTGAAATTAATGTGGGACTCTCGGCATAAGTTGAATCATCTAGGCAGTGGAAATAAGGTCACACTTGATGATGATGACAGATGAGCTTACAAGAAGTAAAGCTTTTACACCCCTAGTGGGAAGAGAGAAGTACTTAGTGAAAGGGAAGATAGAGAGAGAGGCAGATACTCTTATTAATACCGTTGCAGTTGAGATACTTTAAACTTTTGCTAGGAAATTATAGTTGGAAGAGATTAAATTTTGCATCAGATAATGCAGGTATTGTTTGAGGTAGTAACGGGCCGTCTGATGAGCTCATTTAAAATCTGTACAGAAGAGAAGATACTCATCATCTTCTGTATTTAGAAGAATGAAATCTTTTAGGTTAGGTTAGGTTAGAGGACGTGTACTTGTCAACTGTGACAAGTACAGTACCCGGAGGTCGAATTGACCCATTGTACAACGTCCTAGCTTCTCACACCACTCGTGTTGTGTGCGTTAATTTTATACATTAGTAGCGGGACCTACAGTTTAAAGTCGACTCCGAACGACAGATTTTTGAGAAGCTTTTCATGGCAATTTTTACTCTCAGAGTTTTTGCCAGAAATCTGTTGAGAGGAAGTCGCCGAAGAAATATTTTCATATTTCCGTTTTGATGTCTGACCTGGGATTTGAACTCGGGCCTTTCGTCTAATAAGCCAACACACTACCACGGCGACTTCCATGAAATCTGTTCTTCGTTATACTCTTCAGAAGGAAGCATCATCCTATATAGGTTGCTTACAGTACTTTAGTAGGCTTTCATGAGGCTGTCACAAAGCAAGCTATTCCCCATTTTCTTATTATTTCCCTTAGGTTAGGTTAGGTTAGAGGACGTGTACTTGTCAACTGTGACAAGTACAGTACCCGGAGGTCGAATTGACCCATTGTACAACGTCCTAACTTCTCACACCACTCGTGTTGTGTGCGTTAATTTTATACATGAGTAGCGGGACTTACAGTTTAAAGTCGACTCCGAACGACAGATTTTTGAGAAGCTTTTCATGGCAATTTTTACTCTGAGAGTTTTTGCCAAAAATCTACTGAGAGGAAGTCGCCGCCACTTTCGTCTAATAAGCCAACACACTACGTACTAGACCACGGCGACTTCATTATTTTCCTTATATTGGTGAGAAACTTTGTCTATTGTGTCTACTCTTTCTAAAGAGATGAAATTGCCTGACATTCTGATGAGAGTAAAAAAGTCTCCTTGATGGTTTGTTTGAAGTGAGGGCTATAAGCGTTTTATTTTTTAAAATGCGAAAACCATGACGAAATCTTTTTTATTTCATTCGATTTCGGTTCTGAATTATTTCTGTCTTTGTAGGTGAGCACTTTGTTTATTATTTCGTATCATTTTGTTGAAAAAAGTACCTAAAAAGTACCTACATATATAATTGGTCATTACAACTCTATAGTCAGGATTACGATCTAGCTCCTCTCACCACTGATATTGTGTGTGTTAATTTTATACATTTATACATGGATTTACAGTTTAAAATCTATTCGGAAGGACAGATTTTTGAGGAACAATTTGGCAATTTTATTTACTACCGAGAGGAAGTAGCCGAAGATATGTGTTTTCATATTTTTGTTTTAAAGTCTTACCTGGGGTTTGAACCGAGGCCTCACATCTAATAAGCTACCTACTAGACTACGGCTAAAAAAAGTACCTAAAAAAGTAATTACAACTAAGAGATATTTTTTTAAGTTCTTGTAAAAGTAATCCTGGTACTTTTTGGTTTCCGTTTGTCCCAAAGGTATTTAAAATTTTCTATAGAGACAAACAAATACTATTTAAGAGAACCTTTGATTTTAAGGCATCTAAAACGATCAGGCGTGAATTTGAAATGTTGTCTACGTATATATGTAGCATGCCTGTCAATTAACTTGCAAAATATGACAGAACACGTATGTATGAATTTTTGTTATTAAAACTTGAAATATTTATTTTAAATATTTATTGTTTTTTAATTTGTTTTCAAAGATACATATGTATATAGGAGAATAAATTATTGTTGACATTAAATGTTAAACAATATTCTGGGAAGTTGTCATTTTGATAACCGATTGTTGTCATAAAATTATTCCATTCTAACCCTTAAACACCAATTTGTTGTGTAAATCGTCTTCGGGATTTGTAGGCACCACCTTTACCAAGGGCACTACTACGATGCGGAAATTTAACTCATTGAAGTTTCTAGTGCCAGCTGCCATTCTCTAAAAAAAAGAAAATAAAAATTTATTACAATTGTTTAAATATACATACATATTTCATATGTCGTAAGATGTACCTGATATCTATTGGATATCATCCATAATTCCTCATTACCAAGATGATTTCGCACCACTTTAATGCCGCTTACAAATTCAACATCTGATGGATTAATTGGGATTTTCTTAATATTTTTAATATCGTAGGGTGTATTAGTATTCCAAGATATTAATTCAATGGGATTAAAGGTCACACAATACATGTTATTGTTGCTATCCAAGGCTGAGACCACACAATTACTGGCACGTTTACCCAAAGGTTTAAATAGATGCTGATGTCCCTCTATGTTATTTTCGAAAAGTTTCTGATCATCGATAACTTTGAGGGGAACTGCAAACTCCTCTACGCTAGCCATGGGATGGAAATATAAATTTTTCTTATCGGTGGCCAAACCAATAATGCCATCCATTAAAACGAAATTGTCACCGGCAATAGTATGATTGCCATGCCGGGGATCTGGGTACATGTACATGTTTTCAATACGCCACGCTTTGTTTTGCATATAATCATAGACCACTATGCCATGGTAATTAACATCGGCTACATACACCATAGTATGTCTACAGCTGCCCCTGGGTGGTGGATCTCTAACATCTACTATAGGGGTAACGAACAAGGAAGCAGTGGGTATAAAAAGTGAGGCATCGAAACGGAAACGATGTATCATTTGATCGGTATTCAAGTCGAACAAAAGCAATTGGGGCGGGCATTGGTATTCACCTGCAGCCATACCCGAATCAAGTACCCACATTTGATTGCAATCGGTTACCTTTATAGAATTAAAAATTAAATAAAAAAAATATATATAAAATAAAAGAAAATAAATTGTATTACCATGACACGGAAAGCTGAAGTAATGGCATCACAATTTTTACCATTATTGTTGTTATGTATTTCCAAATTAGGATATGGTTGTAATACCGGACCATTTGGTCCAATTTCAGCTGAAACAGTAGCCAATGAATAGGGTATGCCACTACGGAATTTGGGTGTCGTTACAAAAACCCTCAACTGATTTTTATCTGTAAAAGGTGAAAAAGGAGCTCAAAAATATATTTTAACAGAGTTAAATAACAAGCTATACTTACTATGATAATGGGGTTGTACATCGATGGGCATAGAATTTGTTGCTACTAAATTTCCTTTGGCCTCTGCATCACGTTTGGCCGCATCACTAGGAAAACCAAAGTCTAATACTTTCCATTGGTAAAGCACCTGTGGATCGCTGGCGGTGGGCTCAGCTCTATAGCCGCCCGGAGACATTTTCTTATAACCATAGCAACTACTTAAAATTGTAGCGCATAACAGCACATACAACAGCTTCATGGCGTTCTATAGGGAGTAATAATAAAAAAAATATTAAGAAAAATGGAAATGGATGCCTTTAATGTATTCATCATTTAAAATATTAAAAAAAAAATTTATAATTTCTCGGACAAAAATTCGTTTTAAAATTCCTTAATAAAGACCAAATTCAGCTCATAATTATGGTCATTTATCTCTTATCCTACTGATACTTTGGATGTAAAAGATTTAATAACATTTCATTTTATTGATTCGTTTATAAAATGGGCCGTGCTTTAACTTATTCCTAAACACCAGATGGCGCATCGACTTTCTTTCTAAAATTGTTTCGACTCAAGTCCTCAAGGAACTCATTTCTATGTATTTTTCTTCGGCTTTTGATTAGACTTCCACGGCTCTTCATACATACATACATAATTGGCCATTACAATCTTCAGTCAGGATTACGGCCTAGCTTCTCGCACCACTCATGTTGTGTGCCTTAATTTTATATTTTAAGTGGCGGGACCTACAGTTTAACGTCGCCTCCGAACGACAGATTTTTGAGAAACTTTTTCATGGCAGGTTTATTTACTCTCAGAGTTTTTGCCAGAAATCTGCTGAGAGGAAGTCGCCGAAGAAATATTTTTTTTCATATTTCCTTTTGATGTCTGACCTGGGGGCTCGAACCCGGGCTTTACGTCTAATAAGCGAACACACTACCCACTAGACTACGGCGACTACAAAACAAGTAATACAGAAGAAGTACTCAAATGTTGTTATAAAAGGGACGTATATCCCACACTTAGGTTTGATGACCTATACTCGCTTTTGAAGATTGTTTCCAAGATTTTTTAAATGAAACATTTAGTCATGCAACAAATTAGATGTAGTAAGTTCATGCAGTTAGAAGGGCAGTGGGATTCACTCTCTAGCTTTGCTTAGGAACGAATGTTTGCTTAGAATCGCCTTAAGCGGCCTGTGCGAATTATGGAGGTTGAATTTCGCATACAATGAATTCCGTAAATGTCGTAAGGATAAGATGGTGGAACAGGAGGAGGAGGATGATTATCACCACCTCTGTAGGGAAGGGTTCTCAGACTTGTTCTTTGAATCGTTTTCCGAATATAAAAACTGAAAGTTATTACAGAAAATTATGAAGTTAAGTTTCAGGAGGAGGAGGATGATGAGGAAATTATTACCATCTTTGCTATTTTTCCGTTTTCTCTGAAAGTACGGAAGGGTTCTCAGACTTTGAAACGTTTTCATAATATAAATTTGATTCGTGTGATGTCTGACAAAGATTCGTCCAGAATTAAATGTTAAATGAATCTTTTTTTTTTTTTTTGTTACTAAAAACAGAGACCTATGGCAGGCAATATTGAGTATCAATCAGCGAATAGCACTGCGATCGTTTTGTTTTGAAGATAGTTCGTGCCGACTACGTTTCTTTGAAAACGAAGTTAACATAAATTAATATTTTAAACAATTTTCCTGATTTAGAGACGATTGAAAATTTATACAAAAACTAGCTGACCCGGCGAACTTCGTCGCGCCCAAAATTGATTTATTTTATTGCCCAAAACAGGTCACATTATATATTTATTGTAATAATTTATTGTAATAGCGCTGACGAAGTTGTAGTTATTGTACCCGCTCCAAAACAAAAACTAACAGACATACTTGTTATATATGTATGTACATTAGAGCGACTCACCAAAAAAGTGCTCGATGTACCCTCCTAAAAATTAACCTTGGACTTTTTTAAGATGGCATTTAAAATATTTCGGCTCCAGCTTTGACCTCTCGTGAGCTGGACCATTTCGAAAAAGGGTCTATTTTTCCATGTTTTGTTAGTTTGAGAATCTGTTTCCTTACCAACATATACAATATGGGTGTCATAAGAAAGGTTTTTTCAATGCGCGTCCAACTGTATATACAATTTGTCCAAGGACGATCATCCATATCTTTTTTTTAATGATATTCTGTTAAAAAGAACGGGTTTTGAATTTTTTCTTCGGGGTTGTTTGTACTAAAAATGCCAAATTAACATATTTTAATCTTTAGTCGATTTAATTAAATACGGGTCTTAGCTTTTTTTGAAATTCACCCTAGTTTGCGTTTTTTGAGTATAGTTTTGTAAATATAAACAAAAAATTTAATACCTTTTTTTAATTTGGGAAAAAATATGCCCACAAAAAGTCGTGGATCATTTCTTTTTTTCTTTCTTTAGTCCTATTTTCATCCAAACATCATCTAGAAACTAAATCCGCCATCATATTAGAGTTAATTTGGTTAGAAAAGAAGAAAAGAAAAAATTCAAAAAGCGTTTTTTTTACAGAATATCCTTAAAAAAAGGACATGGATGATTGTCCGTGGACAAATTGTATATACCGTTGGACGCGCCTTGAAAAAACCTTTCTTATGACACCCCTACTCTATATGTTGGTTAGGAAACAAATTCTCAAATTAACAAAACATACAAAAATAGACCCTTTTTCAAAATGGTCCAGCTCACGAGAGGTCAAAGCTAGTGCCGAAATATTTTAGATGTCATCTTAAAAAAGTCCAAGGTTCATTTTGAGGGGGGTACATCGAGCACGAATTTTGCTTCCATAGGTATCACTTGAAGGGGGAGGGTTGTCACGCCTATTTTTGGTAGGATTGCCGATATTGACTATATGAATTTACCCACCAAATTTTATTCGTCTACGATGATTATGTACCTAAATATTCAAATAGATGTTGTCCGATTCTCAGACCTACTCGATATGCACACAAAATTTCATGAAAATCAGTCGATCCATTTCGGAGGAGTTTAACCACTAACGCCGTGACACGAGAATTTTATATATTAGATTAGTTTATTTTCGTACACATTCAATTGCCTGAAATCGTTTCTCATATGGAAACACGGGGAATACGTTCTTATCTTGAGTGCACAACAATTGAGCCATTAACCAAAATGCGGTACTCAGTAATAAAATTCATGAATATGGGAACTTTAGAAAATTGTTTTCCGTTTTATATTTGCACAATAAAGTTCGACGGTCTTAAAGTTAAATACCAAAGTATGAATTGAGAAAACAAGAAGGATGTCTTAAAAATTTATGTTATCAGGGAATGATCTTATTACGTTGACAGCCGCGGCAATTTTCAGAAAACTGGCCACGCAAGCCAACATTAACTTTTTATTCTATTCCCAGAAGCCATTTATCTATCGATACTAGCACTGATACGAGTATAATACGATTTTATTCGTAGCTACACAAAAATGGCAGGTTTAGTGAGTACGAGATAACTCGTAGTTGGCACCCTAAAAGGGAACGCAATCTACGAGTTATCTTGTAGTCGGCAGTCAACATGTGAAATTAAAAAAAAAACGTGACTTTGAAAGAGAGTTGCATTGAATACAGGGGAAAAAAACAATTTGTCATCATAATTGTTATGAATTAAAAAAAGGAAGAGTAATTATCCAGAACCCCTCCTCTCACCATTACAATTATCCAATAAATTTTCACAGATTTTGTTTTGGCAACCCTGTTGTCCTAGAACCCTTGCTTAGCTGCAGAAAGCAGGAAAAAATGAAAACCAAATAAAAAGAGGACTTGCTCCTTCAGAAAATTAATGTTTAAGTATCGTCTTCGTTAAAACTCAGATTAAATCAATCGCATCCTTATATAGAAATATTTTATAGTCTTAGATAGCTTGTATTGTATTTTATATGTTTCTGAATGTATTCAATTATTTAGAAATATTGTAATCCATGAAGAAGGCACTTTTGAATGTAAATCAAGCTAATGCAGCCTTCGGTAATTCCGTCTTAAATTTAATTTTTTATGTTTTGATTTTAAAATATAATTTATAATCCACTCAGTGTGGGTAAACATTACGTTTAATTTGCAACAATTTCTTGTTTATTTTTTTTTTTATATTCATTTTAATTAATGATTTTTAAATACGATTTTGAAAGACTTTATTTTTTAATAAAATAAAATAGAATTAAATTTTTTTCTCTCAAAAATCACGTTTTATAACACTGAATATAGGGTGTAGTGAAATGAAATTTATTTCGCGTGCATGAAATTGAGGATATTACACAAATTATTATGCTTCTGATGCCATCTAACACTTACATATGTATGTACACAAATTAAGGTACAGTCTACTAAAGTCAAGGATTTCTTTTGATTACACCTTATATTTATTTATTTATTTCTAATATTATGGACTAAAATTTAAAACAATTTGTTGAGTAAATGAGCGCCCAATTTTTTCTAGTTTCTCTGATGATAACCTTTTCACTTTAAATTTTTGGAAAAAATTTTTTTTTTATTTTTTTTTTAATTTCTAAAATTTATTTAGAAATTCACTTTCTTTTTGGAATTTCACATAGTTTTGTTAAATTGTAAAAAATTTAAATTTTTTATGCAAATATTTTGTAATTTCTATGATAATTCGTTGGGTTAGGAGGCTGGATATGCGTAAAAGTTTTCTTTACGATTTAATTTAAAACTGTGAGTTTGTTTTTTTGATTTCAAATTTTGTAAACGTAATATGTACCTTTCTTTAAACACAAGCAAATTAATTATTTATGTATTTAAATTTCTAAAACTTGTTTATTTTTTATATTTTTTTTTTATTTATTTTTTTTATTTTTTTGCAAAAAATTTTTAGAAAAAATTAATATTCTTTCTTTTAATAACAAAAAAAAACAAACTGAAACCCGTTACAATGATTCGCTTAAAAAATAAAAACAGCAAAAACGGACGTTGAAATATTTAATACGTCTTAACAGCTTAAAAAACTATTGGAGAATGAATGATGCGTCGATTTAAAGAATATTTTAAGCGGCTACTTAAACTTAGTCTTATCAGTCAGTCAGTGTGTGTTTCTTCTTAATACATGTATTAAATATTGCGTTTTTTTTCTTTCATTTTCTTTCTCTCATTCTTACTCTCTTTTGTTTGATTTCTAGATTCGAGGGTGTGTATACGATGTTTTAAGGCGTTTGCAACATGCAAGAATGCCTACGGAACTTTCGCCAAAATTGAACCTGACACACTTATTGACATTGTAGGACGAAAAAGAAAAAAACATAATGTTTATTGGCCAACAAAATTCCAGTTTTTTTTTCTTTCTTTCCATTCATTCACCTGTTGAAACAATGTTCAAAAGGAGATCATGTATTGTGTAAATGGTGCTTTAGTTGCGGTAAGTAAAATGCACAATTTTTTCTTTAAACAGTATTAAAATCAGAATTTAACTCTTAAACTTATGAGGCTTGAAAGTACTACATGTCAGCGTGCGATAGTCTAGAGCTATTTTTATTCAAAATGGTAACATATGCTCTTTGGTTATTTATTTTACTAAATACAAGTAAATTCCGTCAGTCAGGGAAACAGCTTTGGGACATTAGTTTGTAGAAATATATTTGGTCAATTCACACAAGCCGTTGTATCGTTGTATTGTTAGAAGAATATACAACAGTGTATGATTGTTGTTGATAATTTTCATATAAAAATCCGATACACTTATACACATTTTTTCCATTGGTCAATTCACACAAGCCGTTGTATCGTTGTATTCATTGTATTGTTGGAAGAACATACAACAGTGTATGATTGTTGTTGATAATTTTCATATAAAAATCTGACACACTTATACACATTTTTTCCATATGTTTTTAAAAGTTGTATTGGTTTCGTGCTATCAAATTGTGTGAATGAAAAAAATGTGTATATGTTTTCATATGTTGTGTTGGTTTCGGGCTATCAAATTGTTTGAATGCCACGAAATACACAATACAGCATAGCATTGAGCGTTCACAAACAAACAAATGTATTCAATACAACATACGCGATACAAAGTTGTGTGAATTGCCCAATTGTGTTGCTTTGTTGATTGAAATCGTTTGAAAATGTGATCCTGGAGTGCTACAATTAATCACGGCGGTAACTTTGCCTAGCCTTCCTAAAACGTTCGTTATTGATATTATCCCGTTTAGGGAGGTCAAGGGACGTTTAAATGGATTATTCCTCGAAAGAAAAAAAACAATCATCATGAAAAATTATTTCTTTTCGGCTGCATTCGAATCTGGATACTCGGCTGCCATTAATAAGAACTTTTATGTGATCGAAAAGCTTCAAAATGAATTTATTTAGAAATATATGCTATTTGCAGCGATTATGATATTTGATGCTCATGCCAAGAACATCAAGATTCTTTAACTTCACAATATGTTTACTTAGCCTTACGCAGCGCATACTACATACTATACATACATAATTGGCCATTACAACCCTTCAGTCAGGATTACGGCCTAGCTTCTCACACCACTCATGTTGTGTGCGTTAATTTTATACGTGAGTAGCGGGACCTATAGTTTAACGTCGACTCCGAACGACAGATTTTTTGAAAAACCTTTTCATAGCAGGTTTATTTACTCTCATATTTTTTTGCCAGAAATCTGCTGAGAGGAAGTCGCCGAAGAAATATTTTTTTTCATATTTCATTTTGATGTCTGACCTGGGATACGAACCCGGACTTATACAGTGGCGAGCAAAAGTGTATTCATGTTGGCAGATTCCGCCTTTTAACCCCTATAAAATCTTTAATGAATGAGAACGCAAGATGAATGTTTCAGGGTTGATTACTTGTTTATTATATTACATATTTAAGTTAAAAAAATTAAAGAAATTATATACCATACGTCAAGAATATAAATAAATTAATAATAACTCAATTCGAACACTTTTGCACGTATATTCAAAAACCTTAATATTAAGCGATTTTTAATACTTTGTCCACAATCCTTTGTTCATTTTTATATTTTTATTGCGCTTTGACATATTCTCCACCAATTTTTGTATGATTTCATCTAGGATTTTGTTCCGCTCCTCCTGTACTCTTTGCCAGAGTTCATCCATATTCGTTGGTGCTCTTTCATACACGGCCAGTCTTCTTTTTAAAAGAGCCCACAAATTTTCTATAGGATTGAGATCCGGGCTTTGTGCTGGCCGTTTAAGTAATTTAAATTTGTGGTTAGACAACCAATTTCTAACAATTTTGGAGGTATGTTTAGGATCTCCATCTTGTTAAAAGGGTATCTCCTCCTCGGGATATGCACTTTTGTCCACATATTCTGGCAAATTAGCCTGAAGAATATTGAGATAATCTTCCTTCTTCATTATACCTTCTATCTTAACCAGTCGACCAACGTTCCACCAAGTAAAACATCCCCACACCATCAAACTTCCCCTGCCATATTTTACTGTTTGCTTTACATGATGTCTTTGAACATTTTCATGTGGGTAATATTCTTTCCCATCTGATTGGAAACGGTTAATTTTAGTTTCATCAGACCAAACCACACGTTTCCAATCCTCTGCTGTCCAGTTTTCGTAAAAAATTTATTGACGAACCAACATGAAAACACTTTTGCACGCCACTGTACGTCTAATAAGCGAACACACTACGTACTAGACTACGGCGAATTCAGAGCATACTTGCACATCTAATTTGCGTGATCCGTTCTTGTGAAATGTAGAAAAAATAAATCCTTTATATTTGACAAAAAGGTTTGAGTTGTAGTTCAGCATTATTCTATCGCAAAAATTGCGTTTCGAAGATAATACGCTCTTTGAAAACCATCGATCCAACTTATTATTGAACCGCAATCAGCATTAAAATTATTCGCCATATGCAGAAAAGGGTAAAGTTAAGCACTTTGTGCACTATAGGGGGGATAAAAACCTAGCTAGCCGAAATCAATCGTTTCAAACGTACAATGCAATTATCAAATAAATAATTATTTTCATTTAAAAAAGTTTTTTCAATATGAACGACAAAATTATTGATGCATTATGAACCCATTTCAAAAAAGTACCCATATATTGCAACTTGATAAGGAACTTTACTGCATGAAAATACATTTTTATTCATTATGTTGCAATTTAAGAAAGTACCGAAGATTTCATTACAGTTCTTTGATAAGATGCAGTTCGCATAGTAAAAATTCTTATCAAATAACTGTAATGAAATCTTGGGTACTTGCTGAAATTGCAACATAATGAATAAATGCAACGTAATGAATAAATGTTGCAATTTCAGAAAGTACCCAAGATTTCATGACAGTTCTTTGATAAGAATTTTTACTATGCGAAGTTTTAAAATATTGTATCATTGTAATACATACGTATTTAAAAACATATTTAATTTTGAATTTTACTGAATTATAAAAAGTAACAAAAACAAAAAAGAAAAGTACACCCAAACCTTTTTTTACACGGTAGATACGTTCCAGTGGATACCGTGTAAACAAAACGCGTAAAAAAAGACAAATATTATGTATGTATGTAAGTGTATAAACAAACTGAAAAGATATACATATTATTGATGCAGCAGCCTACATATGCCTATAAAATTGAATAACTTTATAAAAACGCACAGACTTAGTTCAATAGTATACACAGAGTTTTTATTTTATTTCATTTTATGATTATAAAAAAGAAAAAACTTAAAAATTCTCTTCCATTTATAAAAATAAAATTAGTTATCAAACTCATAAGACAATTAGGAACGGAATTATTTTCAATAAAAAATTTTTTTTATTTTATTTGGAGTCAGTTTCTGATAGCAAGCGCATTCTCTTTTGCTGGGGTGGCTCAATATCAGTCTCTTCAGTAGAAATACTTATTACTTCTACATCTTCAGAAGCTGCTTCTGGCGCTGGTTTATTTCTTTTAACAGCAAATTCTGTTATAGTGATCCAACTTTGGAAAACTCTTTATAGAGCTCTCTGTGTCTAGTCATACATGTTTGCAGGTCTGATTGAAATTTACCAGCTCCTTCAATTATGTCATCACATGTCAAAAAAAACCGTGTTATTTCAAATTCGCGTAAAAAAACCGTGTAAAAACAGGTTTGGGTGTACCAAAATGGCTAAAACCTACCAAATATGTTCGTTACAAAAAAAAAAAAAATTCCTAAAAGATTGTTTAAAAAGTAGCGTGTTTAGAAATCGATTCAACCAATTTACTTGGCATCTTCTTTAAGAATAAACAACTTATGTTAGTGTCTGTATGTACAATTTTTTTTATTCATCATTTTTATTTTATTAGTATTAGATGGACCATTTGTTTGTGTAGAAGGGTAGAAAGGAGTGAGTGTAGATTATCATATTAATACTCCTGATAATTAAAGATATTGTTGTTAGTACAGATGATGATGCGGTTAATGCCAATAGAATAGCCAATAAGTAGTCTATAATTGATGATATATTGATTAAAATATAAATATTGACACTTAGTCGTATATTTTTGCTTAGGTTTTTTTTCTTCTTTTTTTACATTTCACACGTTTTAACGTAATGATGGCATTATCTGTTTTAAGAATTAGCACAGTATAGCGCTTTGAAAGTAAAATGTAGTTTTAATCACATGTATAGGCCATATAAGGTACTGTAGGCCACTCGGTAAAACCATATAGGGCACCAAAAGAACTCGAAATTCTACAAATTGTAAAAATTTACAAACCTATATAAATATGTATGCATACTAATAATTTTTTTGTTTGTTTGTTTTTATTCATTACGTAGAGATTACGTACATAAATCAATAATAATTTTGAATGCATACATATATACATACATTAAATACTTACTTATAATAATATTTAATCAGCCTTCTATGCAACGTAGTATTAAATCATGACAAATCAAAATTAAAAATTCCCCAGATTTTATTTCCAATACGTTGGTGTAGTAAAAAAATCAATAAATAAATATTTCAAATACAAAAAAATTGCTCATTGATGAAATTAGTAAAAAAAAACCCACCACATTGAATAATAAATATTTCAATAGGTTTTAAAGGTTTTCAAAAATTATAATGATTATCTTCCTTAAAAAAAATTAACCGCGAATTATAATTTAAAAAATAAAAAAATAATAATTTCATTTGGCATCTTAATAATTTTGCTAATTTGTGGTTATTTAAGAAGTAAATTAAAATTTATAAAAAAATTTATACATATATATTTGAGTGCCATTACACAACTAATTATAGAAATAAATTTAATTTTTCTTATACCCTACATCCTCATAAATTTCTCATGGGACTACAATATTTTTAATATATGTATGTATTTACTATGTCCTAAATTCGAAAGGCACATGCTTTCCAATATACATACATTCGAAAATTTTCTTTTAACGCGTTTTACTCAAATTCGTTTATTTTCGAACTTCTCTGACATTAATTTTTCTATAAAATTTCTTACAACCGTTATCACAATTGGCCAATTCACACAACTTTGTATCGTGTATGTTGTATTGAATACACTTTTTGTTTGTGAATGCTCAATGCTATGCTGTATTGTGTATTTCGTGGCATTCAAATAATTTGATAGCCCGAAACCAACACAACTTTTTAAAAACATATACAGATTTTTTCCATTCACACAATTTGATAGCACGAAACCAATACAACTGTTAAAAACGTATGAAAAAAATGTGTATAAGTGTATCGGATTTTTATATGAAAATTATAAACAACAATCATACACTGTTGTATGTTCTTCCAACAATACAATGAATACAATGATGCAACGGCTTGTGTGAATTGACCAATTCTTCTTCTTCATTACTGGCATTTACATAAACATACATAGCACGAAACTAATACAACATATGAAAAAATTGTGTATAAGTGTATCGAATTTTTATATGAAAATTATCAACACCAAGCATACACTGTTGTATATTCGTTCAACAATACAATGAATACAACGATACAAGGGCTTGGGTGAAGTGCCCAAATATGGGCACCATAGAGCAATATTCTTTAGCGTTGTTTGTAAATGACTAGTTTAAAGTCTAAATGTCGATTGTTGTTGTTGTTGACCTCTCACAAATTACTCATGATAGACTTCCCCATTTAGAAAACATTGTAGATCATTTAATTGTAAATAAACTGTATCACGAAGTCTAGTATACACAGGCTTTACGAAGACGAAAATTAAACGCTGGCCATATACTAATCTTGAGTTGCCCGTGTTTATAGTATGGGATGTCAACGTCATTTGTTTTCACATACTACTGATCCGGCAACCATTTTAGATTAGATAAAGTATTTATTTAAAGTATTCAATAGAATTTGCTAGTCGTTATGCCTCGTTTTTCATCGAAATGTCTTCATATTTCTTTGTAAGTTTAATTGTCGTCATAATTTCAGTTCTCGGCCAATTTCTCATACAATCGAAAGGTTTCAGTGTGTATTACAGATCGGCAATGAATCGTTTTTTCGCTACTCATAAGTACTCATGAAATTTTGAGTATAAGTGAGCCAACACTATTGAAATTAAACTATTCTGATTCATTCGTACTCACTACAACATTGATTCATAAGTACACAGGTTGCAATTAGTATGAGTACAACGTTGACATCAAACTCATAACATTCCAAATATGTTTGATTCATACGCCTACTCATTCAAATTCATAAATTTAGAAAAAGACTTATAATACTCATAAATGATTCGAGTGATTCGAACCATTCATCAAAGTTTACTGTCTTAGTTGTTGTTGCATTTACAAAAAAAGAAGAAAGAAAAAGACAAAGACAGGAGGCAAAGCAAACATACAACCTTCTACAGAGTATTGTAGTGTTTGACCGCGAATCATACTTATTTTGTGTGATTCTTGTAAATGTTGAGTAAAGGAGAGTCCAAATCAACAACATCATGCGTATTGTTAAGTATGAGTACGATGAGTACTTCAAACTTTGAATATGAGTAGTGTGAATATAATATTAAAATAACTATGAATGCTTATAAGTATCAGAAATAATGAGTATGATTCGAATCTACTCATCTTTTTTGGAGTACTCATTGCTGACCTCTGGTGTTGTATATTCAAAAATATTTAATATTGTTAAAGACTTTCAAAGTATAGGCAAAGCTTTATAAATGACCATGTATGTGGTGCTGTATATGCCGCATTTGTAGATTTCGAATGGGAATTTAATTGTAAAATATCTTCAGAGAGCAACAAATATAACGTACCATTGAAATGCTTGGGATTAAGTGTATATACAATATGTGCATGTGTTTTAACTGGCCATTATAATAAGTCTTAACTTCTCGCACTAACGATGTTAATAAGATCCATAAGGATTCGACAAACACATACTGATTGAATGTTGGACTTTTCGTGGATGCAGTTCAATATATCGGACTAATTATACACTTAATTATGACATTTAAATCAAGTGCCTTGAAGATGCACCATGATCGTTTCAATAAATTTTCTTTGGGGAATGTCTATCGAGTACTTACTTTGGTCTTCACTAACCTAGCCAACCTATTTAGGCGAATTAGATTTAAGGATTTATTAGATAGATTGACTAAAAAATTGTAAATTCCTCAGTTCAATTTTAATGCTTCGACAGCAAAATTAAAATAAAATTTCTGCATGCATTCGGTAATTAAGACGGAAAATGAAAAATTTGAACACTAGATAGGGTATCATACAATAGGATTTGTCCTAACAGCAACATTTTGATATGTTTTTTAAATAAATTTAATTTATAATTAACAAAAAAATGTAATTATAAGAATAATTTGGAATTGTTTTTTTGTGTTTTTTTTTTGTGGCGTATTAGAAATGGTTTTCTAATTTGCCATAATCAAGAATTTTTACGTGTTTTAAAAATTGATTAATTTTTTCTGGTAAAAGTTAACAAGAGGAAATTAAAAAATCTTTGTTACAAACAGGTATTCGTAAATATTTTTTTAATTCTTTTTCTATTCTTTTTATTTATAACCTATTAATACGTTGACAGCCGCGGCAATTTTCAGAAAACTGGCCACGCAACTGGCCAACATTGACTTTTTCTTCTTTTCCCAGAAGCCATTTATCTGTCGATACTAGCACTGATATAATACGAATTTATTCGTTGCTACATAAAAATGGCAGGTTTAGTGAGTACGAGATAACTCGTAGTTGGCACCCTAGAAGGGAACGCAATCTACGAGTTATCTCGAAATCGAAAGTCAGCGTGTTAAATAAGCGTGTTTAGTAGATCCAATTTACATATTAAATTCTTGTTTCCATATAATAATGAAGAGTTTAGAAGGCATGCATTAAAATAGTACGTAATTTGCATTAAAATACATTTTCTGTCTCCTAATTGTATTTCAATTAACCAACTCTTTAATTATAATGATATATTATTACTATACTTAGATAGTGATGCTTTTACTGGCATACTTTGAAAACCATTTTAGTATTAAAAGTTTTAAAATTATTTCTTGAAATCTATTTTACATAAAACACTTGATTTGAAATCATTTTTAAATTGGTCTAACACCGTTTCATAAGGTAATGTTTTCGTTTTGACATTTTGTGAATTTCACACAACAAATAAAATTAGATTTTAAATCTAAAAATGAAGTGGATAAAGAAGCATTATTAAGAAGTACGTGATAAAAATTGAAAAATAATTTTCGAACGGAAATTCAATATTTATTTTAACAACGTTTATAAACAAAACATTAAATATGTTGAATATGTATACATACCATTAATTATTATTATTTTTTTAAATAACGAATTATTTCGTTAAAACAAGAACATGCCATATGTTTAGGCGTTAATAAAACTATATCGTTGTGTATTCACTTTTCTTGTAGTTTGTTTGCGCTGTAAGTTGTGCTCGTCGTATTAATGGTATCAAAAGTATTTAATATTTAACGAAATCTTAAAATAGGCCTTCTTCACTATTGCATGACTATTACTACAAAAACTCAATTTTAATTCTTTCTTCAAGACGAAGTCTATTATTTTCAGAGATCATCATCATAATTGACCATTACAACCCTTCAGTCAGGATTACGGCCTAGCTTCTCACACCACTCATGTGGTGTGCCTTAATTTTATACTTGAGTGGCGCGCCTTACAGTTTAACGTCGACTCCGAATGATAGATTTTTTGTTGAGAAACTTTTTCATGGCAGGTTTATTTTACTCTTAGGGTTTTTGCCAGAAATCTGCTGAGAGGAAGTCGCCGAAGAAATATTTTTTTCATATTTCATTTTAATGCTTGGCCTGGGGCTCGATTACGTGTAATAGACTACGGCGTCTACAAGCGGCGCTTTTCAAAGATCAGCTATGAGTATTCAAAAAGATGAGTAGATTCGAATCATACTCCTAATTTCTAATATTTATACGCATTCATACTTATTTTAATAACATACTCATACTATTCATATCCAAAATTTTAAGTACTCATTGTACTCATACTTAACAATACGCATGATATTCTTGACTTCAACTCTCCTTTACTCAGGATTTATAAGAATCACAATAGTATGATTCGCGTACGAATACTACAATACTCACTAGAAGGTTGCTGTCTTTGTCATTTTCTTTCTTCTTTTTTTTTGTAAATGCAACAACAACTAAGACTGTTTCATTCATACTTATTTTAATATCATACTTATACTACTCATATCCAAAATTTTAAGTACTCATCGTACTCATACTTAACAATACGCATGATGTTGTTGATTTCGACTCTCCATGACTCAACTCACAAAATAAGTATGATTCGCGTACGAACACTGCAATACTCACTAGAGGGTTATGTGTTTGCTTTGCTTGCTGTCTTTTGTCATTTTCTTTCGAATCACTAGAATCATTTATGAGTATTATAAGTATTTTTCTAAATTTATGAATCTGAATGAGTAGGCGTATGAATCATATTTCGAATGTTATGAGCTTGGTGTCAACGTTGTACTCATACTCATTGCAACCTGTGTATTAATTTTTAAGGACCACTCGTCAAATATCCTGCGGCTGTGGTATAAACCAAACATTTTTACTGAATTTGAGCAGTGGTCCAGTACTTTCTGGCAAGCAAAACTTACTTGTGAATAACTCAGACAAAATGTGAGGCTTTTCAGTTAACATTTTTCCTTACTTTCCTTCATTGAGTGAGATAAAGCTTTAACGGCTCTAATATGGCCTATTGAGGGAGTTACCTTTATTTTATTTTATTTTACTAGACGTTCTTTAAAGAATAAATATTTTAAAAGATATCACACCTAAGACACATTCTTATTGATTTAATAAAACAGTTGATGTTATTCACGGAATTATTCCCCGAATTAAATAAAACGCTTAGGGCCATTATTACAATTTGCCGTTAACTAAAGCGAGGATTTTAACGGGCAGATAAATTGTTTTTCATTATTATGTGTACCCAATAAGATAGAAGTGAGCATTAAGCTAAAGGGAGAATCATTCTACCTTTAACTTTTAAAGTGAAGTTTATGTTTGAACTTATCATATTATATATTATTTTCAAAATGGCAACTTCAAATACAAACAAAATGAGCAAAAAATGAAGCCCGTCGTTGCCACTGCGTTAAAAAACTTGTTTAATTGAGAAGTTTTATCGACATTGCTCCGGCACTGCCATATTTTTGAAAACAGTTGACTTTATTAGGTTGTAATAACGAAAAAAAGTTAAAGGCGACTTTAAAGTTCACTTTAGCTAAAGGTACCTTTAACTAAAACCAAGTTAACGGCAAGTTGTAATAATGGCTCTTAATATTGTATTTCAAAAAATATCTTCTCTAAATAATTTATTTACACACACTTAGTACGATACAAAAGTAAAATACGATATAAAAAAAAACAACAACATAAAGGAAATGTTACAAACAATATACAGAATACATACATATTTACACACATTTTCTATTCCAAATGAGAACTTTCTTTCCGCTGTTCCGCTCCTTAACTATTTACGTATAAAATTGCACTTAAAAAATTTGGGGTCACACCACCGCTACACTCTATCCTACATATTCCAGACTTCCAATTGAATTAAACCTTAACTTCAAGCAATAATTATTCTCTATGATTGCCTTGATCAATTTCGGATGTTTCAGTCTTTTTTGCATTGCGTGCCGACCGTGAATAGTAGTAATTGGGATCACTAATGCCATGACTGTGAATATTTAAAACAGGCGAGGATACAGGCGGTTCAGCCGATGTAATCGCTGCTAGACTTTCTAAAAATGAGAATTGATCTTGATTCCGTTGTTCTTTACGTGGCGGAAATGTTTCACCCTGATTGAGAGCGGTAAAGGGATTCTTTATGGCATAATTGATTAGACCTGAATTTTCAAAACTATAGGGATGACTGCTGACAGCCGGTCGGCTAAAGTAATTGTGTGAGACAGACGGTGTAATGCTGGTAGTTTTCGGTTGTATGGAGTTCGTCAGTTGATAATATGACTGAGGATTGTTGCTGTGTATACTATAGGGTTTAAGGCTATAAGGAGAGCCTGTTAGGCTGGGTGCAGCAGCAGCAGGTGTATAACCTGGTAACGGTAGTCTAATAATGCGATTATTAACTTCATTAACATTAAGATTTTTCAAAAAGAAACGATGAAATTTAGAAGAGATCAAATAAACATAACCGGGATCATGAGGTGTCAGAGTTATATCGGAGATAAATTGCAAATGATCTTTATCCTGAGCCAAAACAAATTGTTGATTGGTTGTGGGATTCCATGTGGCTACAGCAGTTTCCGTGGAAGGACTGAATATCAATGTGCCGTCTTCTGTTACCGCAATGCCTATGCCCTGTGATGACTTTTTGCCCACCAATTTAATGGGCAACACTTGATTAATGGCAATGGGACCAGCTCGTAAGACTTCACGTGTTACTGAAAAAATTCTAAAAACAAAGAAAATCTTGCTGCTCAGCTGCTGTTGCTAATGATATCATGCAGTAGTGTACTCACCTATCCGTAGCGAATGGTTGAAAATAAACCAAACCCTTCTTAGCATCAAATGTTATGCCCACTATGCCGTCCATGAGAACGAAACGATCATTTAAAATTTCAGCCTCAGCAAAATCTGGATCAGGATACATGGCTGGATGCGATACTCTCCAAGTGGTGTCACGTACACTGTCATAAACCACAATTCCTGAAGAAATATACAAAAACAATCATATTAAAACAATTCGACTTTTCAAACGTTGCTTTTTAAATACTGGGAATATATTCTTAATAACACCAAATATTTCAATCATTAACATTTGGCAAATTTTTGCTCAAGGACAGGCAATACTTTGAAGTCGCCGTAGTCTAGTAGGTAGTGTGTTGTCTTCTTAGACAAGAACCCGTGTGTTAAAACCTAATTCTTTCGGCGCCTTCCTCTCCGCAAATTTCTGGTACAAACTCTGAGAATAAATAAAATTGCCATGAAAAGGTTCTCAAAAATCTGTCGTTCGGAGTCGACTTTAAACTGTAAGTCCCCCGTCATGTATAAAATTAACACACACTACATAAGTAATCCTGACTAAAGGGTTGTAATGAAATATTATGTATACATATATGTACGACAGGCAATAAGGTTTTTATATGGTTCGTTTTACTGTTGACCGTATTGTATTCCAATAAATGCTTATAATGATTTAATGAAATTAAGACTGTGGCTTTAAACATTTCTAAGATATTTGGGACAGTTTACACTATTCTTTCGACCTTCCTTCCAATTTAACGTCAATATTTATAATCAGACAAATAAATAAAATATAGGGTGTTTTTTATAGAGGTATAGAACTTTAAGTTGCAATAAAACAACGATGGATTATTCGATTGACATGAATTTTATTTATCCGAAAGATAATCTTGTGGCATTACATTTTAAATATGATTTCTGGCATATGACCGCCACGGCTGGCGCGGATGTAGTCCAATCTGGACGTCCAATTTTCGATGACTTTTTCCAACATTTGTGGCCGTATATCGGCAATAACACGACGAGTGTTGTCTTCCAAATGGTCAAGCGCTTGTGGCTTTACCGCATAGACCAATGACTTTACATAGCCCCACAGAAAGTAGTTTAGCGGTGTTAAATCACAAGATCTTGAAGGCCAATTCACAGGTCCAAAACGTGAAATTAGGCGGTCACCAAACGTGTCTTTCAATAAATCGAAATAAAATTGCACTATTTGCAAACGTTGTTCAGGCGTGAGTCTATTCATGATGAATTGCCAAACCAAACTGAGAATAAATCACTTGACAGCTGTTAAATCGGTCGCCATCTTGAAAAGTAATACCAACTTAAAGTTCTATACCTCTATAAAAAACACCCTTTACCTAGGCTTGTGGGCCTTTTTTGGATTAACAGAAGCGAACACCTGATAACAAGTACTTCAATTATGTTAAGATTTATAGATTGTCTGTCCTAAGTTAGGCTCCTAGTTGGGCCCCCATTTCTCTCTGTGCTTTGCCTTTACTGGCCTTTAGCTCTAGCCAAAAACTTCAATTCCTAAGTTTAATGTCCTATGTCATGCTGTTCTTGGTTGCCCTTTTCGTAACCTGCAGATTCCGGTCCAACGCCTCTTTAAAGAGTTCACCTACATACTTTTTCAACGATCACATGCAAAAGTTCCTAATTTGAGAATATTCCACTCATGTTCTGGGTATTTTTTCTCAGACATCAGTTTACAAACACTTGCTAGTTATTTATCAAGTTTTCAATTCAGATTTCAGGTCGTTTTAAAAGTTCATTATTTCCAATTGATTAAAAGTTAGTAAACTGGACGCACAATTTATATCGTCAATCGAGATCATTGGCTCTATAGCTGGAAGAAGAGCAGAACAACCGTATGGGAACTAGATGTCTATATGAATTTCTTGTAATTAGTTGCATATGTATTACAGATTAACGGATGATGGCGGTGTCCTTCAAGCCAAACCATGTGCTATTTATAGGGGTGCGAACACCTTAGATATTCGCTTACGAATCAAGATAACACAGTGAGGTTGGTTAAAGTATTTCTTGGATTCAGTTGAATCATAGATATTCCCTTAAGAATGACGTAATTGGTTAAGGAACACATTTGGTTAAGTTGCAGTACAGCATTCCCAATTTAAATGTCTTACGTCAAGAGTTGATCGATTGCCGGTTGATGCGGCTGTTTAAGATTTTATATTAAATTCTTAAAATAACATTTTATTTGAAGTATGTAATTATTTTAATAATTTCATTATTTTATTTCAACCACCGCTAATAAATCAATTGTTCAAACTTGTGACTTTCAATATTGAAGTACGATTAAATTAGAAATTATTGAAAAATGCATACAAAACTATATAATCAAGCCAATCATCCTAAACTTAAATAAGAGGCAGTGGTAATTCTATTATTACACGTTGCCAATATAAAATTATGAGTATTTGGCAACAACGCCTAATGAATAATATTACACAGCGAATAATGGCATGTCAAACATTTAGTTTCTCTGATATCAGTGGCCATAGGAAAATTGTTTGTGACACATTGTTGTGACACATTGTTTCGATGTGAGGTCTTTAACCTGCGTTTAGTTAAGGTCACACGGAAACACTCTTGAGGGAACGATATTTTCTTTTGTTAGCAAGATTCGGCGTTCCATGATTCACGTATTTCAATACCCTTCTTTATTACGATATAAATCGCTGAAATTCCGCTATTTCTCTCTGATATCCAACGATATTTTTAACTGCAACTGCTCTCTTTTCTTGGGTATGCTTAAATAATTATCTTTCTGAAATTTAAATAGTTAAGAACCTTGTTCCTTAACTCGTTTATAAACAGTGGCCGTAAATGGTCCACTTTCTCAAGTTAAAAGCATTGAATATGTCATAAAAGCTGTATAAGCTACATCAGTGACTTATAATTTAGGATGCCTGTCAATATGTTTACAATTAGTAGCGCACTAAACTATATGCAGGCGTGCATACTTAGGGGGGAGCAAATAAACAATATTTTCGACATTACTACCTAGCCCTGTAAGTAGTTTATTCTGATGTTTATAATACCTTACATAACATAATTGGCCATTACAACCCTTCAGTCAGGATTACGGCCTAGCTTCTCAACACCACTCATGTTGTGTGCGTTAATTTTATACATGAGTGGCGGGACCTACAGTTTAAAGTCGACTCCGAACGACAGATTTTTTGAGAAACTTTTCATGGCAATTTTTACTCTCAGAGTTTTTGCCAGAAATCTGCTGAGAGGAAGTCGCCGATGAAATACTTTTTGTATTTTATTTTTGATGTCTGGCCTGGGATTCGAACTCGAGCCTTTCGTCTAATAAGCCAACACACTACTTACTAGACCACGGCGACTACTATACTATATATAATACCTTACACAATATAATTCCTCAAAAAATCCGATGAACTAAGGGCACTTTAGTGAGATAAATACAACACTGCAACAACCACCCTCTGAACCATTTTTTTGCCCCAACTTTAACGACTTCAATCTTCTGCTTGCCTTTTTATGGCTTTCAGGTACCAGATGCCTTTATTTCTTTTATGTTTAAGCACACAGGCAAGAGTGAATATGGAATACCTATACCTTTCCATTTGTGGCATTTGTTGACCACAGTAGATATCCGGAATAAATCATTCTTAAGGGAATATCAATGACTTAACTGAACCCAAGATATAGATACTTTATCCAACCCTCACTGTGTTATCTTAATTCGTGAGTCGATATCTAAAGTGTTCGCAACTCTATAAATACACCATGGTTTGCCTTGAAGGACACCGCCATTATCCGTTAATCTGTAATATATGCTCGTATTTAAGCGCCTGATGTAAAAACCATCAACTCCTAATCTTGATAGTCAAAGTGACTCATAAGGGTACATAAAGTTTACATTTCTTAAGAAGCTTATCTGGAAGAAGATTTGAAAAAGCGTTGGCTCCTTTACATACATACATATTTGGCCATTACAACCCTTCAGTCAGTATTACGGCCTAGGTTCTCACACCACACATGTTGTGTGCGTTAATTTTATACGTGACTGGCGGGACCTACAGTATAACGTCGAGTCTTAACGACAGATTTTGAGAAACTTTTTCATGGCAGGTTTATTTGCTCTCAGAATTTTTGCCAGAAATCTGCTGAGAGGAAGTCACCGAAGAAATATTTTTTCTTCATATTTCGTTTTGATATCTGGCCTTTAAGGGGGACCAAAAAAGAAATATCTTAAACCTGTAAGGCAATCATATATAGGGTGTTTTTTATAGAGTTATAGAACTTTAAGTTGCAATAAAACAACGATGGATTATTCGATTGACATGAATTTTATTTATCCGAAAGATAGTCTTGTGGCATTACATTTTAAATATGATTTCTGACATATGACCGCCACGGCTGGCGCGGATGTAGTCCAATCTGGACGTCCAATTTTCGATGACTTTTTCCAACATTTGTGGCCGTATATCGGCAATAACACGGCGAATGTTGTCTTCCAAATGTTGTCAAGCGTTTGTGGCTTTACCGCATAGACCCACAGACTTTACATAGCCCCACAGAAAGTAGTCTAGCGGTATTAAATCACAAGATCTTGGAGGCCAATTCTCAGGTCCAAAACGTGAAATTAGGCGGTCACCAAACGTGTCTTTCAATGAATCGAAATAAAATTGCACTATTTGCAAGCGTTGTTCAGGCGTGAGTCTATTCATGATGAATTGCCAAACCAAACTGAGAATAAATCACTTGACAGCTGCTAAATCGGTCGCCATCTTGAAAAGTAATGCCAACTTAAAGTTCTATACCTCTATAAAAAAAACACCCTTTACATATGTAGCTAAGCCAACATGTTACAATTTAAATGGATGTTTTTGTCTCCCCATACAAATGTTGAAAGGCTACGCTTCTGCATGCCTGTAAAATATAAAGAATTTAAACACGCTAATAAATAATCGCCTGAGTAAACAATTGGTCTCTAATTTTTTTTGTTTTTGTTTTTCAAAATCTACGAATGTTATTGTATTTCTAGAAGAATATTTTTGTTAACAAAAATAAATACCGGCTAAAAGCTTGATGTAATTAAGGTTAATAAAATAAAACAAATAAAAATAAATTAAATTTTTTCTTCTTTTTCAATCATTGCGTAAACGAACTAATAACGTGTGAAGTATAAATCAGTTATGCAATGAAGAAAAAAATAAAAAAAATAAAAATAAAAAAATAAAAATAATAACAAAACACACTTACCAGGCTCTACTGTATCCGAAATATAAACAAACACATCATCACAGGTGCCTGCTTTAGAAGTAGTCTCGTCTATAATGAGATTGGTAAACAAAGACTCGCCTCTCAATACACCCTGGGGAAAATCAATGCGACGCACTACTTGATTAGTTTTCAAATCGAAAACCAAGATTTTGGGTGGACAAGTCTTTTCATAATCCTCGAGAGAACGTGATATGCCCGCATCAAGAACCCATAAACGATTGCAGGAATCTAAACGTAAACGATAAACGGAAACCAAAACCAAATCACTGCAATTGAAATCTGTACGCCCAGTAGTGGCAAAAGACCAATCGGGATAGGCCTGAAAAGAAAGAAGAAAATTTTTTAATTGAAAAAGGAAGAACGGAGGAGGGTTTAGTATTTAACCCACCTGTAGTACGGGCGACTGCTCAAAATCTGTTCGCGATATCCAATTCAAGGTAGAGGACACACCAGAAAACAATTTCGGTGTGGCAATGAATATACGATCTTCCGTTATAACAAGGCCAGTGGCTAAAATATTCGATGGATTGAAAAAGTTCATATCACGCATGGGAGCATGCGGCAGGAAGTTGTAAGTAAATAATTTCCATTGTTTGGCCAACTGTAGTGTAGACGGCCGTTGTGCGGCCAGCAGACGTGAATGTTGCTGGTGTGACAGCGTCAATGATTGCGGCGGCTGTGCTTGCGACTGAGGCTGATACTGCACCGCACTGCACAAGTTCAAGAGCATAGCCAGCACGATTAGTAGACGCAGTGTAAACATCATGTTACATTTATGATTAATCTTTAGATACGGTAGTAGAAGACTGGGAAATATTAAATGAGATGCCGTCATACGCTTCATTTTAGTCTCTACAACCAGCCAGCCACTTATCAAGTGTTGTGGTCTATAATACTGCTTGTGTAAGTGTATGAGCAAGTGAATATGCAAAAAACTTGTACAAAATTTCATAAAAAAGTTATTGAACCACCGCTGTGTGCTGCTCTGTCTACCCAACTGCACACTGGCTAAGCCGAAAAAAACGGCCAAAAGCAAACAAAAAAATCGTAACAGATCTGTAAGTAAAGACAAGAAATAAAATATGAAACAAAAACAAGAAAAATTCAAACAAAATGAAATTATGCACCAAAATTTTTATTAGAAATCATAAAACTTATGAATTCATTAACAAAATAGCGATTAATTTTAATGATTTATGGCGTTCAGTTCAATGCGACAAAAGCATGTTGTTTTCAATCGACTTTTTTTTTAACGGTTTTTCATTTCAAGTGCCTCTAAACGGTTTTCTTAAAACACCCACTTTTTTGATTTTTTTTCGACTTTGCATAGACGTTTTAAATGACAACTCGTTAAAGCCTGTAATTAATTAGGGTGTCCCTTATATATTTATATTGGAAATTAAAAAGTTACAAAATTTAAGTCATCGAAACACATACTTTTTATAAGAATGTAGGTTAGGTTAGGTTAGGTCAGAGGACGTGTACTTGCCAATTAAGACAAGTACAGTACCCGGAGGCCGAATTGACCCATTGTACAACGTCCTTAAAGAGCAAGGATAAAAGAGGGAATAGGACAGAAAGGAGAGGAGATAGGAAAGGGCCTTATGGCTAAGATCAAAGTGTAGCATAAGAATGTAAATTCATAAAAAAATTCTACTCAAAATTATTATGATTGGGACACCCTTTTAGCAAAATACTAACTGTGTTTACAGTGTCTTTTTAAACATAATTTAATTAATTACAATCATAACTTTAGCAACTTAATGAAATCCATTAAAAAAAAACCAAAAGAAAAATGAAAAAAAAATTTATTGAATCATGTAAATTATTGATCATTTAATTGATCATTAAAGCCGTTTTGCTTTGATTGCATTTTGTAGGTGGCCATTAACTAAAGTGGCTATTGAAGTTGATAGCTAAGCACGTGTTGGAATAAATTATAAAATATTTGTTTGGTGTTTGTGTTTAAACAATTTAATTTATTTTAATAACTGTTAATATGTAACTGTCAACAAATGTTTATCTGTTAAGAAGACTGTAAATTGTAGAATTTTAGAGAAAATGTTAAGATCAGCTGTTCTGTGAATGTTACCAGCACATAAAGGTACTTCAGAAAACCGTAGAGCTAATGAACTGGCCTGGTGTAGCATAACGAATTCTCTATAAGGGGCATCTTACCTAAAACACCCCAGCTTATAATTAACAGTACAGTAAGGGATTCCGTCAATGCTGCATAGACAGATGCCGATATATTAAAGACAGCGCAGCGAATCTAGCTAAGGATGGACTGAAAGTCTGCTCAGACTCCAAAGGAGCATACTCAGCATGGTAGTCAGCGTCATTACTGGGCATTGTATACAGTAATCCTTCGATTTATGTCGCCTCAATTAACGTCGTTTCGATTTACGTCGTCAAATTTTTTGTTCCCTCTAACTTCAATTTGCGTCGATTCGATTCGACTTACGTCGCCTTTTTTTTGGACCCACTGCGACGTAAATCGAGGGATTATTGCAACTTTTTTAAGTTCCTTAGTAAAAACATACTACTTTGTAGTATGAGCAATATGAAATTCGATTTCCGTCGTATCGATTGCGTCGCCTCTTTTGGAACCAACTGCGACGTAAATCGCAGTCTTTGTCTTTTTCTTTCTTCTTTTCTTGTAAATGCAACAACAACTAAGACTGTAAATTTTGATGAATGATTCGAATCACTCGAATCATTTATGAGTATTATAAGTATTTGTCTAAATTTATGAATCTGAATGTGTAGGCGTGTGAATCAAACATATTTCGAATGTTATGAGTTTGATGTCAACGTTATACTCATACTTATTGCAACCTGTACTTATAAATCACTGTTGTAGTGAGTTCGAACGAATCAGAGTAGTTGAATTTCAATACTGTTGACTCACTCATAATCAAAATTTAATGAGTACTTATGAGTAGCGAAAAAACGATTCATTGCAGATCTCTGGTCAGGACTAAGACGTAGCTAATAACGCCTAAGAAATATATGGTAATATTTTGCTTGGTTGGAGACCAAAGGTTTGCATCTTGGCCTCACATCTAATAAGCCAACACACTTCATACTAGACTACGGCAGAGGAATAAATTCCGCAAAGACAAATAATTTAATCATCAAGATCGTGATATTTAATGGGGGTTTAAAGAGGATTTTTCTTTAAATAAACCGGAAACTATAAATGCCTTCAAAGCTAACATTCGATTTAAAATTGATGGAATAATGCCTTCGTTACTTCGCTGTTTATAAAAGGCATGAGGTACAGTGAGCGCCATAAGTAAGTCAACACCCACTATAATTTTAAATTTTCTATTATGTTCTTAAGTATAAAAAAAAAAGTTCCTTTATCATGGACTCTTGTTTTTATTTTAACATTTTATAAGTAATAAATAAACGTTTTTTTATTTTTGGAAATTTATTCAACTATTCTCATTTACTTTTCTCACTATCCTAAGAAAATGAATTATTTCAGTGGTGTTTACTCACCTTTGGCGCTCACTGTAGATCTCTTTCAGATAATTGATGTCTTTAAAAAATGTTACATTCGGTAAATTGTTGTGTAATCATGCTTTCAAATATGCTGGAATAGATGCATATTAAAGGATTAATAAATCATGCAATATTTCTAATATGAATACCTTAAGAAAAAAACTAGCGTAGGTAATTGAAAAGTAAGACCGTCGTAACAAACAATATTTAAATTTTTAAATACTCTTTACATGAGACATATGTACATAGTTTTTGCATGCGTAAGTCTATCATTTTATCTAAAATTGAAAAAAAACCAACAAAAATTGTGTGTCTTTAAGCCTTTATAACAACTTGTTAAAAAAAAATAACACAAGGCAGGAGGAGGGAGTACAGGGCCATATTACTGCCAAGCAAAGCCGGCCAACATAAATTAAGAGCAGCTTTCAAAACATAAAAAAACAGTCCCAAAATGAAAAATTTAAACGAAAACCATTAAAACTTTATGCTCTACAACATATAAAAACTATTTTAACATGGTTTTTGAAAATAAAACTACTCCAGAGTACTACATTTAATTTTAATCACTGTTTAATCTTTCAAGTCTGTCTGTGTAGTGCCTGCCGTGTAGTGTAAGAAAATATTGAATATTTTCAACTTGACATGACATGGAATTGTACTCCGCAATTGTAGTTTGAACTACATTGCTGAGTGCAATATTTTATATTTTTAATGTCATTTAATAAGACTTTAATAATAATTCATTATTATTTACATACATTTAACTACATATAAGCATAAGTATGCCAGACAAGTAAACCAAAGTCTTTGATTATAAATTTAAGGCATAACTTCACTCTGTATGTGAAGTAAAAGTGTAATGCAAGCTGATATTGACTTGTAATGATTTTATAAATCGTACGGGGCAAGATCATACTACAGTCAACCCTCCTATAACGCGGTGAGTGCGTAACGCATTATATGGAAACCGCGCTATAAGAAACTCGGATTTCACCGTACAAACCAGTCTAATTCGTTGCGAGTTCTATGGAAACCGTCTACCGCGTTATATGGAAACCGCGCTATAAGAAACTCAGAATTTGTACAAATCCCATCATTCGTACCGCGTTATATGGAGACAAAGAAATACAAAAGGCAAGATAAATTATAAATTATTTTTATTGAATTCAAGAGTTCATATAAGGATTAATACACAAAATGAAATAAAAACTAAACTAAAAGACTGCAAGCAACTTATGGGATGTTATTGAACGGAAACCGCGCTGTAAGAGTACCGCGTTATAGGAGGGCTCCGCGTTATATGGAAACCGCGTTTTAAAAGTACCGCGTTACAGGAGGGCTGTCGCAATTTCAGCCCCGCGTTATATGGAAACCGCGTTCTGAGAGTACCGCGTTATAGGAGGGTTTACTGTACTATACTTGAATCTTGTTCCCAAAAAATTTATTGAAAAAATATTTATTTTAACGCTACTACTAGTGAGTGCAGGTTTTATTTATAAAAAGTGTGGCACAAATAAGTCTTTGTTCTTGATTAGGATTGGCATATATTTGGACTTATAATCCATTAATAAAATGTGGTTAATATTATATTATTACTCTGCTGTAATGGAGGGCAATTGCGAAGAGATGGTATTAGCATTGGTTTGATTAAATAAATTTAACTTATTCGTTTATTCGCATTTCAATTGACCTCTACTCATAAACCGTTTTGTTTACATACTTACATAATATACGTATAATTGGTTATTACAACCCTTCAGTTAAGATTACGACCTAGTTTCTCTCAACACTTATGTTGTGTATGTTAATTTTATACATGAATTTTATACTTGAATCTCTTGAGCGGAAGTCGCCAAAGAAATATTTTTTCATATTTCGTTCTGTTGGAGATGTCTGACCTGTGGTTTGAACCGTGGCATCACGTGGCCAATAATCATTGTGAACGCTTTCTCACTACATTGAACGCAGCGAGTGGCTTTAAAATTGATTTCGATTTCACGACCCATACAGGACATTCCTTCAAATATAGGTGCGATAAACAATAAGATGATGGTTCCATAACATTTAATCTTATGCTTAAAATATTAAGTGCTACTTCGAAAAAATTTAGTATTGATGCGTCTAATTTAGATGTTTAAAAAGATTTTATTCGTATTTGGTTCAAAAAAATCTTACAAATTGGCTTAAACTCTATTTTACACTGTGCTTCTTAGCGGGTTGCTTTATGTTGCGATCAATTTGATCGTGCGAAATTTAGTCCTTAGGACCATTATTACAACTTGCCGTTAACTAAAGGGAGGATTTTAACGGGCAGATAAATTGTTTTTCATTATTATGAGTACTCAATAAGATAGAAGTGAGCGTTAAGCTAAAGGGAGGATCATCCTACCTTTAACTTTTAAATTTAAGTTTATGTTTGAACTTACCATATTATATATTATTTTCAATATGGCAACTTCAAATCTAAACAAAATGAGCAAATACAACAAAAAGAACGAAAACCGGCGTTGCCACTGCGTTGAAAAAAAAACCTGTCTAATTGAGCAGTTTTATCGACATCGCTCCGCCGGCACTGCCATATTTTTTAAAAAGTTAACTTCGTTTTATCATTAGGTTGTAATAACGAAAAAAAGTTAAAGGCAACTTTAAAGTTAACTTTAGCTAGAGGTACCTTTAACTAAATTAAAGTTTAACGGCAAGTTATAATGATGGCCCTTAGTGTTGTTGTTATCGATCGATATCTGTTTCTAGGGCCAAAAACATTTTGTCTTTTGCAATATCAATATAAATTAGATACCTTAACACGTTGACTGCCGACTACGAGATAACTCGTAGATTGCGTTCCCTTCTAAGATGCCAACTGCGAGTTATCTCGTACTCACTAAACCTGTCATTTTTGTGTAGCTACGAATATAGTCGTATTATATCGGTGCTAGTATCGATAGATAAATGGCTTCTGGGAAAAGAACAAAAAGTCAATGTTGGCCAGTTGCGTGACCAGTTTTTTGAAAATTGCCGCGGCAGTCAACGTGTTAAGTCGTTCGCCAAGTGTTACATGGCGAACATACTTGAATTAGTCATAGATTTCACTGTTTCCTTATTTTGATTCCGAGATAGATTTATTTAAGTCTTATTTAACGACTTGGATGATTCTTTTAAAATTTTTATCTTGTATAGTGAATTATGAAGGCCTTAGCTAAACTCGGTGAAGTAGCCGTAGTCTAGTAAAGGCCGGCTTCGTATCCTAGGTCAGACATCAAAATGAAAGATGAAAAAATATATTTCTTCGGCGACTTCCTCTCAGCAGATTTCTGGCAAAAACTCTGAGAGTAAATAAAATCAAAATCTGTCGTTCGGAGTCGACGTTAAACTGTAGGTCCCGCCACTCAAGTATAAAATTAAGGCACACAACATGAGTAGTGTGAGAAGCTAGGCTGTAATCCTGACTTAAGGCTTGTAATGGCCAATTATGTATGTATGTATCTAAAATTTTATCTGAATCCTGATATGCAAGGTTCAGAAATTAAAACTCCATAAAATCCAAAAGGCTTGGCCTTAATACCAGTCTTTATACCTGTACGTTCAATAAATGTAAATAAAATTATAATCTATGCTGAGTCAGTTCACCGGGATAATGGTGTAGGATATCCAAATGTGGAACTTAAACAAACAAAAATGTTTTATTCGTTGTTGATTTCTGTTAAAACTTTTTTATAACACTTAAAATAGATTTTTTTATTACAATAAAACCAAAAGACTACCGAATGCAATAACATTTGCCACATGACACCATTAACCCTCACACAACTGTTTCCTGCAATAGAAACGTATTTCTGCTTTACACATTGGCAACGGTAACTGCAACTGCTACAGCTACAGTAACAGTAACGGTAACAGCATCCAGTAATGGCAATAGCAATGTAAAAAAAACAATTTAAACGAACAACATTTCGCAAACACAGTATTTTGTTGGTTAAAAAATTGGTTTCGCGATTGATTTCAATCTCATCTCTTATTTGTTTGCAAAACGAAAAAAAATCAAAAAAGAAAAAAATTTCTTTAAAGACAAAAACTTTTAAATTAGAGCAAAAGGAGAGACAAAGAAAAAAACATAAAAAGATAAAAACAAAAAAACAATGAGAAAATGTTGCCAATTTGAGACGCAACGAAAAGTTATTGGTTATTGGTTTGCAAATTTAACACTTTATAGACACACAAAACACAATTCATTTATTTGGGTCAATTGAAATCAAATCAAATATGAATTTAATTACAATATCACCACACAATATAATTCGTTTATTTATGCAAATAATTATGAGCTATTAACATTTCTCATTTGGTATTTCATGCAAAAATTGTATAAGTTTTCTTTTGTTTTTATTATTAATTTAATTTAAAACACTAAAAAATAAAGAAATCAAGTTTTTTGAAAATGACAACAAGAAATCAATTTTATGATCAACAACTGAAGTTATTTAGGGAGTAGCAAGCAGATTTTAATCAAGAGTTATTCAATGTTTGTTTAACGTTTGGTTCTGATGCCAGAAATAAATTAAAAAAATTATTTAAAAATCTGGATATTTAAGAATACAATCTTTTAAACAACATGTTCTTGGAATCTCAATTCAAAATAGGTATTCAAAAAGATGAGTAGATTCGAATCATACTCATAATTTCTGATACTTATACGCATTCATACATACATATTTTAATATCATACTCATACTACTCATATTCAAAGTTTGAAGTACTCATCGTACTCATACTTAACAATACGCATGATATTGTTCATTTCGACTATCCTTTACTCAACATTTAGAAGAATCACACAAAATAGGTATGATTCGTGTACGAACACTACAATACTCACTAGAAGGTTCTGTGTTTGCTTTGCTTGCTGTCTTTGTCTTTTTCTTTCTTATTTTTTTTTTTTGTAAATGCAACAACAACTAAGACTTTACATTTATGAGTATTTATAGTATTTATGAGTATTCTAAGTATTTTTCAAAATTTATGAATCTGAATGAGTAGGCGTATGAATCAAACATATTTCGAATGTTATGAGTTTGGTGTCAACGTTGTACTCATACTCATTGCAACCTGTACTTATAAATCAGTGTTGTAGTGAGTAGGAATGAATCAGAGTAATTGAATTTCAATACTGTTGACTCACTCATACTCAAAATTTCATGAGTACTTATGAGTAGCGAAAAAACGATTCATTGCTGATCTCTGGTATTCAACTGTCACAACCTATAATGTCTATAATGTTCTAGAACTTAAAGTGCAAAATAAAAAGCTAGGTATTGTACAACTGCATGCTCAGGCTAATGCCTAATCCCTTTGGACTTTTGTAAGTTACATTTGCTGGAGCTGTTTTGGAGAAAAAGCAAATAAAACTATACAGCACTACAATTGCAGCAACTGTTGGAAATGTCAGTGAAATCTCTCTTTCATTTTTGGATCTTGTTTGTACGGCTATTATCTCCCTAAACGGCATCGTAAGTCATTTCAGAAATACTGGCTGATTTCGGTAATAAGGATCATAAGAAGGATGTTTAGTTGTTTTAAATGTATTACACATTGAAGTCGCCGTAGTCTAATAGGTAATGTGTTGGCGTGAAGATAGGGCTAAAACCAGAGATAAGTACTTATGAAATTTAGAGTATGAGTGAGCCAACAGTATTTAAATTCAACTATTCTGATTCATTCGTACTCACTACAACATGAGTATGAGTACAATGTTGACATCAAACACATAACATTCAAAATATGTTTGATTCATACGCCTACTCATTCAGATTCATAAATTTAGAAAAATACTTATAATACTCATAAATGTTTCGAGTGATTCGAATCATTTATCAAAATTTACAGTCTTAGTTGTTGTTGCATTTACAAGAAAAGCAGAAAGAAAAAGACAAAGACAGCAAGCAAAGCAAACACACTACCTTCTAGTGAGTATTGTAGTGTTCGTACGCGTATTATATTTATTTTGTGTGATTCTTGTAAATGTTGAGTAAAGGAAAGTCGAAATCAACAACATCATGCGTATTGTTAAGTATGAGTACGATGAGTACTTCAAACTTTGAATATGAGTAGTATGAGTAATGATATTAAAATAAGTATGAATGCGTATAGGTATCAGAAATTATGAGTATGATTCAAATCTACTCATCTTTTTGAATACTCATTGATGATCTCTAGTTCAAACCCCAGCCTAGACATCTCGAAAAAATATTTCTTCGACGACGTCCTCTCAGCAGATTTCTGACAAAAAATCTGTGCGTAAATAAAATTGCCATGAAAAGTTTCTCAAAAAATCTGTCGTTCGGAGTCGACTTTCAACTATAGGTGGTCCCCCCACTTATGCATACAATTAACGCACACAACATTAGTGGTATGAAAATCTAGGTTGTAAACCCGACTAAAGGGTTGAAATAACGAATTATGAACTTTTCAAGAAAACATTTTTTTAATATCCACACTATAAAATGTCTGGCATTTTAAAAAATATTTTTCGTGTTTAATTAATTTCAATTTACAGAAAAATAAAATCAGAAACTATCGATGATTATTACCACCAGTGCACCAGTATTTTAATAGATTCAATTGAAAAGTTGTCCACACAGAAAAAATATTTTTTTTTGTCTCCAAATGAAAAATACTGAAATGATTGGACTTTTAATGGATTTTTGTAATATTTCGTAGTTTCCAATTATTTAATGTCATGATCTTTGTTTTGTATTTTGGAAAAGTGGATTATTTAGCTAAAGCATCAGCATCCCCATATTGAGTATTAATTTTAAATGAGCATTTTAAAATGCCACTTGTTGTGCAACATTGTTGCCAGAGCGTTAATATCAGATCAATAATAAAACATTTCAAAAGACATTTTTTGCTTATTTCTAAAGCTAGTGACAATGGTAACCATTTACAAGTACATAATACAAAAAGTACATTTTATTGTATAAAAAAGAATAAAAATAATATTAAAAAAAACAACAAAAATATATATAACAAACATGAACACAAAAAATATTTTATTAAACAAACTGAAAATGTTAAATAAATGCTGAAGAAAGACCAAAAAATGTTAAACTTTAGATCACTTAAATGGCCAGGCCGTTTTTTTTTTCTAATAGTACAGAGAAGGAAAAGTATGCATACATTAAAACATTAATGGAATAAGTAGGACAGATGTGAATACACTGGGGAAAAGTGCAAAGTCCTGTATGCATCAGATAACATACTTCATACTTTCAAAAGTCTACCGAAGTTTCTTTTGATCGAAAAATGAAAAAGTTCTTCCTACGAAATGTCAAACAGCAGCTGCTGCTCTTTGTTATATTTAAAGGCACGCTAAAATCTATCCTGGAAGGCAAACTATTCTTCGATTTAGATGCCAAGCTTTTACTAGAAACGAAGGACGATAAAGTTAGCCCTCTTTATTGATATGCGAACTTTGCCAAGCGGTTTACCAGCAGAATGTCAGTCCATAGAGTTGTCGGTATAAATGACAAACTTTCCCTAAAATATAATTCGCTGAGAGATCCAGAAAATTTTCCGGAAACTAAGTATTTTTTACGTCAGTCCCAGACAACAAGGTCTGAAAGGGTGGTGTGAACGGAGCTGTTGGCAGTGGAATTTTTCGGAATCGGATGGAATAGCCCAATCCACTGTGGCGTCTTTCAGGCGGAAGTAGCGGCAGTACCGGCTGCGGCGAGAATTATTGGGGACGGAAGGGCCTCCAAGCGGAATATCACCATACTCTCTGATAGCCAGGCGGCTACGTGAACACTAAGACGGTGTACGGCTGTCGCATATATCTCTACGATATAACGGAACAATATGATATTCATATCGTATTGGTACTGGGCACAGTGGTATTCCGGGTAACTGCAGAGCTGATGAACTTGCCAGTCGTGGCACGAGCATCGAACTCTCCGATGAATTCTCGAATCTGGGCACCCCTATGGGGACCTGTAGGCTCATAATTACGATCGTAGACTCCGTAAACGATAGGTGGACGGCCTCGGACACGGGTAGAACGGCTCGTAAAATCTGGCCAAGGCTGGATGAGGGGCGCGCAATGCGTCTACTTAAACTCCAAAGATTGAAGCACGCTCAGTGTGGTTATCGGTATCATTACGGAGCATTGCGTTATGCTAACGATTTCTGCAGAAGCTGCAGAGATGAGGAAGAGGAGGGGACTGTCCCTCACCTACTGGGTACATGCCCGGCTCTATGCCAGAGGAGAAAGAAGTACTTGGATACGTACTACATGGCTAATCTGGAGGAACTGTCAGAGATCGACATTGGCAGCCTAAATCGCTTCATCAGGAGCTCCGCGTAGTTTCGAGATTAGGGGATAGCGGATAACTGTGGTAACACAATGGGCCCCATGCGGCCTAAGTGTGTTCAACCAACCAACTTTCTTGGATGGGCAGCCACCTCTACCTACCTGCCTATGTATTTTTAAATCCTGAAAGAAACAAAGTTTCGGCTTTTTCACCTAGTCTGGCTTACAGCCGCAAAAGTCTAAACCTTCGATTTCTAAATATACAGGAAAATTAATTACAGTAGGATGCCACATAAATATCTATGTAATAGTCGCCTTTTTTGTAAACTACAATCAATTAGACAGTGGATCTCATAAAGCTTTGCAAACAGAATTTATACTTTAACCGTCCTGTTCGCATTTGAAGCAATCTTTTTCGTAAGTGGTCTAGCAACGAAATTATAATGTTTACCTTTAGGAGGTCAGGCTTCGCAATCTCTTGGAAAAGTAGAAGGGCAAATTGTTAACTACTACACCCACCCAGTATATATACATATGTATTTTCACAGAGAACGTTGTTTCTAGGCTATGATAGATTGCAACCCTATCATTCTAGAACTTGCCATAATAGTACCTGTCACTTACATCTTTAAAACACTTTGAAACAAATCTGAAACTGAAGCAAGACAAAGAAAAAAACAGAAATCAAATCAGCAGATGTTGGTAAAAATATGTTCTAATGTCTCCACTTTCACAACCTATTTTTACAGTTTCAATACAATGAATTGCATGAGAACATACCCTGGGAATTGGTGGTTTAAATAGATTAATCAATTCAATAGATTTTTTGATCAGCAAAGCTAACAAATAACTTGTAGATCGGTTCCGCGATGGACAAAATATTTCTTCGGCGACGTCCTCTCAGCAGATTTCTAGAAAAAACTCTGAGAGTAAATAAACTTGCCATGAAAAAGTTTCTCAAAATCTGTCGTTCGAAATCGACGTTAAACTGTAGGGCCCGCCACTCACGTATAAAATTAAGACACACAACATGAGTGGTGTGAGAAGCCATGCCGTAATCCTGACTGAAGGTTTGTAATGGCCAATTATGTATGTGGTGTGTATGTTACAACTTCTCTTCACTATTCTACTTTACACTTCTGTTCGCGCAAACACTAACAACTCTTGGGTAGATCTTCACAACAACGATCTTCAAACCACGACGGTTTACTTCGCACGCAATGCGTCTTCACACAAGATTGACTGAATTCTTACTGCTCGTTGCCTACTTTGTCTTGCCTTTATATATGTGCGCACGAACTCAGTCTGATGAAGGTTCTTGAAGCAAAACGTTCGGGGTTTCGCCTTCTAGAGAAATCTATAGCGCCTTCATTATTGCTTGCGTACTTTGTTCACATTGTTTGTTGTTGCATTCGAGCTAACTTGCTTGCTTGCCAATGTTGTTGCTTTACTTCTAACATGTTCGTTGTATTTGTTAGTGTAGCTATTGTTATTCATGTTAATGTTAAACGATGTTTTCATTTTCGTAACTGTATACGTTAGTTCTTTAGATTTATTAAACTCATCTGTTTGAACTATTCTACCAGTCCCCTTCTTAAGTATATTCTTAATAGCGCGCCTGGTGTCGAATATAAACATTCAACGATTTTACTCCTTTAAATACCATAAAAAACATATGCCAGCATAATTTTGCATTTTAAAAAGAGCTCAAGTTGTCGTTGTCGTTGTCACTGCTGCTACTACTATATGGCAACTGTGCTGCTCCAATAGATTTTTTTACTTTTTAAAATAAAATATTCTGTATGTTTTTTAATATTTTTAAACAAATATAGTCAAGTATAGTATACGAGTACGACTATAGTTCGAATAGTATACAGCATTTTGACGTTTACCTGTGATCATGTTTGTTTAAGCTGTATTCATTAAGTCCATAGCGTGTGGATTGTTTACTGAATCAACATTTTAAAGTATTTTTTCGCTATTTTCGTTGCCTTTTTTTTCTAAGACTGTCCCAACTGACTGTCAACCTCATGTTGGAGTTTTTCTCTAATGCATCCATTGGTAACAATTTTTTTTTGGTTAAAATTTGTTTTTCTATTTATCAGCTCTGCTCTGCTCAGTTAACTAACCAACCAGCCAGCCAACCATTGTTTAAGGAGTGCAATTTTTTTTTTCTTCTTACCTTTTCAAAGTTCGTTAATTAAATTAGAGCAACAACAGTCTGTATAACTTGAAAATTGTTAAAAATTTGGACAACTATAGGGTGTTTTTTATAGAGGTATAGAACTTTAAGTTGCAATAAAACAACGATGGATTATTCGATTGACAAGAATTTTATTTATCCGAAAGATAATCTTGTGGCATTACATTTTAAATATGATTTCTGGCATATGACCGCCACGGCTGGCGCGGATGTAGTCCAATTTTCGATGACTTTTCCAACATTTGTGGCCGTATATTGGCAATAACACGGCGAATGTTGTCTTCCAAATGGTCAAGCGTTTGTGGCTTTACCGCATAGACCAATGACTTTACATAGCCCCACAGAAAGTAGTCTAGCGGTGTTATATCACAAGATCTTGAAGGCCAATTCACAGGTCCAAAACGTGAAATTAGGCGGTCACCAAACGTGTCTTTCAATAAATCTATTGTGGCACGAGCTGTGTGACATGTTGCGCCGTCTTGTTGAAACCACATCTCCTGGACAGTATAGTAATCATGGCTCTATACCGCGGATGGACTCATTCGGGTCTTCCTCAATGCTACGCTCTACAGCAGCAATAGCTTCTTCTGTACGCGCCGTACAGCGTCTCTGGGGATGCGAGTTATCAATAAGAGTAAACGTGGTGCGAAAACGTTCCATGGTTAATCGAATTAACTGCTCTGATGGACGATTTTGTCGACGATAAAATGGACGTAGTGCGCGATACGTTTTCCGCACAGAACCATTATTTTCGAAATAAAATTGCACTATTTGCAAGCGTTGTTCAGGCGTGAGTCTATTCATGATGAATTGCCAAACCAAACTGAGAATAAATCACTTGACAGCTGTTAAATCGGTCGCCATCTTGAAAAGTAATGCCAACTTAAAGTTCTATACCTCTATAAAAAACACCCTTTATAAAAAAAATCGAATAAAAAACCACAATAGCCAACAACAATAATAATCATCAGAAAACAGTCGAAACAGCAATAAGTGCTTTAAATATCTAAGCGTAGCAGCGATCAAATTATTTTGTCTAAAATGCATAAAATCGTTGCTGTTTTGAATTGCGAGAACTACTTTTCGTAAACGGATTGCTTTTTGAAGCACATAAGGCGCCTAACAAAGCATTATAATGCCTATTTACCCCAGCACTTTAAGATTTAATTTAATTTTTTTGAAATTTTAATTTTTAATTTTAATTGGATTTTGGAGTTTTTAATTGTAATTTCCTTGCAAAGAATTTGTTTGTTTGTTTTCCTTTGCGTTCATATATATACAATGATAAAATCTAATCAGATAGAGCGAACCACCAGCACAAATTGCTTATTGAACCGCAACCATATTGATTTTGATTGTGATTGTGATCTATAAATGGTAATCCATTTCCCCTTAAGGAATTTTATGTCATGTACAACATTTTATGTCAAAAAAGATTTTTTTCTTATTATTAAAAATTTTAAGATTTTTTCACATATGGCAGGCATATGGCACCCATAAATGTTAATCATTAGTAGAGGTAAAATGGATGGATTGTTTTTTTTTTTTATTTTTTTTTTTGTACCATATTCAACAAATATGAACTATTAAAAGTAAAGCTACATTAGAAAATAGTTGCATAATTTATCTTTGCAGCAGTTACTTACTGATTTATAATGACATTTCCTGGGTGTGATGTAAACCATAAAGAATATCGACAGTTTTGTTACAGAAACGGGTTCCTATAGGGGGCCAAAACAAAACGCTTACAATTAAAAAATATTCAGCATTTCCGTCTATCTTACGTCAGAATATGACCGTTTAGTCTTATAAGGTTCAGTTTATGCAAGAAGTGTTGGCAAACGGCTGCCAGTAGTTAGTGTCTTCAATTCGTTAATTTTATTTAGAACGAAACAATATACAGTCAACCCCCCTATAACGCGGTGAGTGCGTACCGCGTTATATGGAAACCGCGCTATAAGAAACTCGGATTTCACCGTACAAACAGGCTAACTCGTAGCGCGTTCTAAGGAAACCGTCTACCGCGTTGTATGGAAACCGCGCTATAAGAAACTCAGAATTAGTACAAATCCCATCATTCGTACCGCGTTATATGGAGACCAAGAAATACAAAAGGCAAGAGAAATTATAAATTATTTTTATTGAATTCGAGAGTTCATATAAAGATTGATAAAAAAATTAAATAAAAACTAAATTAAAACTCTGCAAGGAACTTATGGGATGTTATTGTACGGAAACCACGCAGTAAGAGTACCGCATTATAGGAGGGCTCCGCGTTATATGGAAACCACGTTTTGAAAGTACCGCGTTATAGGAGGGCTGCCGCAATTTCAGCCCCGCGTTATATGGAAACCGCGTTCTGAGAGTACCGCGTTATAGGAGGGTTTACTGTACCCGTATTCGAGTGTTAAAAAAATAATGGAGTTATTCTTGCACTCCACTAGTGTTATTGTCTTGGCTTGTATTCTAATCCGGTCACGTCCATAATCTATACATACATACAAACATAATTGGCCATTACAATCCTTCAGTCAGGATTACGGCCTAGTTTCTCACAGCACTTATGTTGTATGCGTTAATTTTCATACTTGAGTGGCGGGACCTACAGTTTAACGTCGATTCCGAACGACAGAATTTGAGAAACTTTTTCATGGTAGTTTTATTTACTCTCAGAGTTTTTTGCCAGAAATCTGCTGAGAGGAAGTCGCCGAAGAAATATTTTCTTACATATTTCGTTTTGATGTCTGACCTGGGGCTCGAACCCGGGCTTTACTTCTAATAAGCGAACACACTACCTACTAGACTACGGCGACATAATCTATACATACTTGAAAATAAACACACAATACGCGATTTATTGTTTTAACAACATACATACATACATACACTTGGGATTACTGCCTAGCTTCTCACACCGCTTAAGTTGTGTGTGTTAATTTTATCCATACGTGGTGGGGGACTATAGTTTAAAGTCGATTTCGATCAACAGAGTTTTGAGAAACTTTTCCGGGCAATTTTTATTTACTCTCAGACTTTTTGCCAGAAATCTGCTGAGAGAAAGTCGATGAAGAACATTTTTTTCATATTTTTTTTGTTGGAGATGTCTGACCTAGGGTTTGAACCCAGGCCTCATGTCTAATAAGCTAACATACTACCTATTAGGCTACGGCGACTTTAAACGACACGATGGTTAAAAAAAAAGAAATATTTTCATGGAATTGATATTTAACGAAACAAAAAAACCAAGTTTGAGCATTAACGAGAGATCTGGCCAGGTCATTAATCTATTCATAGTTGAAAATAGCTCTCACTATAGGATTTTTGGCGATATATGTTTTCAACAAGGTAATTCGTATTGAATTCAGTCACCCAGGATTCAAATAAACAAAACATTTTTTTCTCTAAAGAAAGCAGACGGTAATGGTTATGACGAAATTTCATTTTAAATTATTCGGAGAATTATACGTAAACCAAACATCATTTATCATTCTTCAATTGTAAATAAAGCCTCCAGTAAATGTATTCTTAAACTCAAAAAGTTTTCAATACAAAAAGTTATACTATACGTTTAAAAAAAAAAGACTCAAATTAAAAGAGCCTGTAAAAGTAATTGTATGATTTTGTATTTCAAATTATATAAAGTGTTCGTAAACTTGAAATACAATTTTAAAATTTTATGAATTTCAGAATCGCGGGCAAATTGGTGGTGGAATACTGTTTGGTAGAGAGAATTATAATTTGCTAAACGTATAAAATTAACAGAAGTTTTTTAACCTAGCCTAGTTTGATAACCTAGATTATGCGAAATATCTCAAAGGCACTTTAAGCTTTCTCTAAGCAGTTCTCTATGCGGACAAAAGTGTTTAACCATCAGCGCTAGTATTACTTCATTCCATGTATTTTACATCACGTGCCATTTACCACGAATTGATTCATTTTTAATCTTTTTTTTAATTTAGAGGTTGGTAAGGTACTGTAAGAAGGCTCGAATGCTGATACGTGTAATAAGCAAAGGAGGTCATCAATATTTTCTAGATGATCTAATGTGCTATATATTCTTCGGTACAAACCGAAAGTTGATTAATCAATTGCTCATACTGGTTAATAAAAGCACTCGCACTTGCCTCACATTTTTTGTATTAAACTGTCACATACATAATTGGTCATTACAACCATGCAGTCAGGAGTACGACCTAGTTTCTCACACCACTTATGTTGTGTACATGAATGGCTGTTTAAAGCCGACTCTGACGACAGATTTACCGCCTTAAAAACATTTTCGAAATCGACAAATGCCAGCCACATAGGTTCATTTGCTCTTTTTAACTCTATCATTTCAAGTTTTGTTAAATATTTCGTATGTACATACATACATACATAATTGGCCATTACAACTCTTCAGTCAGGATTCGGCCTAGCTTCTCACACCACTCATGTTGTGTGCCTTAATTTTATACTTGAGTGGCGGGACCTACAGTTTAACGTCGACTCCGAACGACAGATTTTGAGAAACTTTTTCATGGCAAGTTTATTTATTTTCAGAGTTTTTGGCAGAAATCTGCTGAGAGGAAGTCGCCGAAGAAATATTTTTTTTTTCATATTTCGTTTTAATGTCTGATCTGGGGCTCGAACACGGGCTTTACTTCTAATAAGCGAACACACTACCTACTAGACTACGGCGACTTCACACACAAATATATAAAAAAATTTCTGTCAACGAATTAAGTTTTTCCCTTCACTAATATTATTAAAATAAATGTTTCTATTAACAAACCGATTTTGCTTTTCAATACCATAATAATTTCGCTTAATAACTTAATATAATGTAATCTTAATACAATTGTTACTAAGAGAACAATAAAAAAAATTTATTTTTCCTTTTCTTTCGTTTACAACAAAACCAATTGAAATAAAAAACAAAAGAAGTTCATTCAATGGCACGTAGAAAAACTATAATTTCCTATTAATTTATAGCAGGCGGTTACTTTTAAACCGCAGGGCCAATTCGTAAAGAGACGGTGCCCGTCATCTATAATTATTTTCACAGTGAAAGCATATAAAACGACGACAAAAAAAAAATATTCGGACATACAAACAAAGACAAGGCTAATCTGATAAAAACAATAACAATAAAAATAATAAAAAAAAAATTCATTTTTTGTTAAACAATTGTAAACAAACAATACAAACAAATGAGTGTGCCATTAAATTCAATTGTTTAAAAAAAATACTTTTCTTTTCTAATAAAAACGAATGAAAACAAAACTCATAAATTAAGTGACAAAGATTTTATTATTTTTTGTTTTAGAAAAATATGAAAAGAAAACAGCGAAGCAAATAATTCATACATATACCTTGACATTGATAATCAAATTTAGTTGCAGTTTTAGTTTAAAATTATAAAAACAATTACATACACATGCACACTCAATTACTATTTGGAACCTGTCTGAAACCATTTAACCATTTCAGGTAGTAAATAACAATTAAATGAACATTTTAATTACCCAGAATTCCTAACACTTAACAATTGCTTGGTTTTTTTTTAAGTCTTGTTTAAATACATGTTTCGTATGCCAATTAGCCATGAATTCCAAGAAATCGTCAACTACAAAATTAATGTATTCTTAAGGTAAACATTCGCACGCTACTAATCGGTGTAGTTGTGTTGATGCTTCTTTGTTAGGCCTACAGAAGACATCTTAAGAAGTTTCAAACAATTAAATGGACGCGGTAGAAAAACCATTTAAATCTATTATTTGAAGGAGCCAAAACGGGTAACTTGATCCGGCATAATGGCATCGAATTAGTAAATTGCTTACTTTTCTTAAAGTAATAAAAAATAGCGTATAAAACCTTTTCTTAGTAGATTTGTTGACAGATTTTTATACTTTGTCCCCTGAAACGAGTTAATTATAGATAGACAGACGCCGTCAAGCATTTTTAGCTTCATAAACGTATGGTATTGAAGACAACAACATCAACGAACGAACATTGTATGAAGGTCTGGTCATTGCCCCTACTTGAGGAAGTGTTTGCGTCAATTAGCGAAAGTTCACACAGTTCAAGGCAACGATAGGTCATCTTATAACATGCCTAGGTTCGGTTAGGTTAGGTTAGAGGACGTGTACTTGTCAACTGTGACAAGTACAGTACCCGGAGGTCGAATTAACCCATTGTACAACGTCCTAGCTTCTCACACCACTCGTGTTGTGTGCGTTAATTTTATACATGAGTAGCGGGACCTACAGTTTAAAGTCGACTCCGAACGACAGATTTTTGAGAAGCTTTTCATGGCACGTTTATTTACTCTCAGAGTTTTTGCCAGAAGTCTGCTGAGAGGAAGTCTCCGAAGAAATATTCTCATATTTTCGTTTTAATGTCTGACCTGGGATTCGAACTCGGGCCTTTCGTCTAATAAGCCGACACACTACCTACTAGACCACCTGCCTAACTACAAAAACGTAATTTAGAAAGCTGAAATAAAGCCCAAGCAATGAGAAATTTGTGACAGCCCTACGATTCTTAAAGGAGCTAAGTGGTGTGGTAGTGAGGATCTCAGCTCATTGATCCAAACTTTCTCAAGTTCTTGTCTGTTTCTCCTCTGATGTTCATTGTTGAAGTGATAATGCATTCATTTTTAAAATTCGAAGACCATGATGAAAATTGTTTTTACCTTAACAGAAGTTTGAACCCGGTATTGTACAGACTCGTAAGCGAGCACATCAACCGCTATACTACTTTACTCATCTCTCAGCTTCACGACGATCAAAAATACTCACAATTTTTAAAAAAATTTATTTTTGCAGATTTTTGATTTTTTATTTGTAACCTGCCAAGGTACATATGTACATAGATTCGAACGGGGCAAGAGAGGAATGTAAAGGAATATTCAATATTTATCTTAGTCCAATTACATGATCCTACTATGTTAGCGATATGATGTTGTAAAGTAAGCAGCCGCTCAAGATTTATGTAAGAAAGGAATATCATTGGGAAAGAACTGATCCAGTTCCAGTACCCGAACTATTCAGCTATTCTAGCATAGCTTAATATGTTTTAAGGTACTAATGACAATGTAAAGTCTTATCAGCTAAGCTATTAGCAGAGAATACCTCTGCAAGAACCTTTCTCATTTTACACAGTCATTGCAAATCATAATACAGAAAATGAAGACACCGAAGTCTAAAAATGTAGTTTATTGGCTTATTAGACGTGGGGCCATGGTTCAAACCCCTGGTTAGGCATCTCCTACAAAATGAAATATGAAAAATATTTCTTCCGCGACTTCCGCTCATTAGATTTCTGGCAAAAACTCTGAGAATAAATAAAATTGCCATGTAAAGTTTCTCAATAAATCTGTTGTTCGAAGTCGACTTTAAACTGTAGATCCCGGCACTTATGGATCAAATTAACACACACAACATAAGAGGTGAGAGAAGTTAGGACTCAATCTTGACTTTAAGGTTGTAATGACCAATTATGTATGTATGTCTGTATCAGAGATTAGCAATGTGTATTCAAAAAGATGAGTAGATTCGAATCATACTCATAATCAGAAATTATACGCATTCATACTTATTTTAATATCATACTCATACCACTCATATTCAGAGTTTGAAGTACTCATCGTACTCACACTTAACAATACGCATTGTGTTGTTGATTTCAACTCGCCTTTACTCAACATTAACAAGAATCACACAGAATAAATATAATACGCGTACGAACACTACAATACTCACTAGAAGGTTGGGTGTTTCGTTTGCTTGCTGTCTTTGTCTTTTTCTTTCTTCTTTTTTTTTGTAAATGCAACAACAACTAAGACTGTTAATTTTGATGAGTGATTCGAATCACTTGAATCATTTATGAGTATTATAAGTATTTTTCTAAATTTATGAATCTACATGAGTAGGCGTATGAATCAAACATATTTCGAATTCGTATGAGTTTGATGTCAACGTTGTACTCATACTCATTGCAACCTGTGTACTTATAAATCAGTGTTGTAGTGAGTACGAATGAATCAGAGTAATTGAATTTCAATACTGTTGACTTACTTATACTCAAAATTTCATGATAACTTATGAGTAGCAAAAAAAAAAACGATTCATTGCTGATCTCTGGCCTGTATGTACATATTTATATTATTTTGGTACCAATCTTTTTTGGCACCAGGTCTGTTGTTCTCTTTTGCTGTATATTTTCGTTTGATATATAAAAAATTCCATATTGCTTCAGGCCTTCAGATAAATTATAATGACCAGTTATGCGTGTACATATGTATGTAATGCAGAAAACAAAGTTTTCCTCCATGACCACTTGCGAATCCTGGTCAAAGTAATTGATCTCTTGTGATCATGAAGCTACTAGATCTACCGCGTTATAGTAAAAGTAAGGTCTCTACTGTTAAGAGTCTATTAAAAATAAAAAAAAACAAAATCTGTTGAAACAAATAAAATGAAGCTCGATACTCGGAGCTCTCTGTCTACGACAAACTCTCTAAAATATATTACTTTTTAGTTCTTTTATTTTCAATTTTATTTAAAAATCTTAAACAAAAATCTACAAAGATTATATTATAAAAATTTAAATTTCGCATGTTTTTTTATTTTCCCACAGTTTAATTTGTTTTTTTTTCACAAGTCAATTTAAAATTCATTCTGCAACAATAATTCACACATTGTCAAGAGAGAAAAAATACTATAACATATGTATGTATGTATGTAGCAGGCTAAAGAGATGACCAGAATTGATCTATTGTTAATTAAATTGTTTCATTGTTTATATATTTAGTGTTTTTTTTGTTTTTTTTTTGTGTTTTATTTTTCTAACAATTGTTAGACGTGTAGATATGTGGTGTGTATTTGTTACCATTTTACCATGTTATTATTTGAACTGGTTGTGTTATTATTTCTTGAAGAAAATCTTGATTAAGAGTCTGTTATTATAAGTTTTTATTTAAAATTTTTTTTAAAACATTTTTTTAAGTACTTATATCAGTGGCTGGCCACCACCACCACATGTGTGCGGAAAATGTAAATGCAATAATTATCAATGTTTTTGCACGGTTGTTTCTTTTTTTTTACGTTTTATTACTTGATTTGTAATTTAGTTTTGTTCTTATTTTTTTTGATCCAATAAAATAAGAATAAATAAAAATAATATTCTGAGTAATAAATACCGAAATACCCATTAGGAATGGAGTTATGCTTTATGAAAGCGATCATATTTTGAAGGACCGTTAAAAATATATGATTTTTGAATAAAAAAAAACATTAATTGAGTCAACTAATTGAGTTAATTGCATTCACAATTAACGCTAGCACAAGAGTTTATACGGCATTTTTAAAATATTTCGTAGGAAAACGCGAAATTGTAAGCCCTGCCCTACGCGTCTAAAAATGAGAATAAATTTTCTGGCCCTGATACTGTAAATTTTTTCCTCAATTCTATTCCAGTACCACAATGCTCTAGGGGACATACATACATACATAATTGGCCATTACAACCCTTCAGTCATGATTGCGGCCTAGCTCTCACACCACTCATGTTGTGTGCGTTAATTTTATACGTGAGTGGCAGGACCTACAGTTTAATGTCTACTCCGAACGACAGATTTGTTTGAGAAAGTTTTTCGTGGCAGGTTTATTTACTCTTAGAGTTTTTGCCAGAAATCTGCTGAGAGGAAGTCGCCGAAGAAATATTTTTTCCATATTTCGTTTTGATATCTGACCTGGGATACGAACCCGGGCTTTACATCTAATAAGCCAACACACTACCTACTAGACTACGGTGACTTCATGCACTAGGGGACATATTGTCGAAAATGCAGGTTCGTGCATTCGGTTCGATTGTTAGGTAAGTACCACTTTATTTGCCTAAGAGAAGGAAAAAAAATCCGGTCAAAACCATTTAAGTAAGGCTAGTTACATATATAAATAAGTGGCTATTGCAAATTCCCAGCTGGAAGCGGAGTTTGGAAGGATATTCTTACCAAAACAGAAGAACACTCTTCCCAAATAAGACAAATAAGACAGCGTTGGCAATCTAAACTTTCGCTAACCAACTATAATAGCAGGAAATTTGAGTTTTACATCAGATTATCTAACTGGTCTGCTGACCAGATATTATAGACTCAAGGAGTATTTGTATGTGTAAAAATCGTTTTGAATCTAATATACAGATATTGTTATAAGGAAACAGAATCACTAGAGAACATACTTGCTACCAGTGCGGGTTTAATGCGTTTTAGAGGAAAACATTTAAGGCCCTATTCATACGGACATCGATCGATATTCTGAGGTTCGTCAGGGCAAAGAGATTAAAAGCGACATTATATGGAAACCCTATATATCATGTGGTCACAGTACTTTGTTACCTCTTATACGACAATAAGTAATAAGAATCGCTTAATAAATCTCATCAATCGTTAAACCTTCGTTATAATTGTGTGATGAGTAAATCGATTGACTTACGCCAATGTCAGGTAAAATCGTTCTCGGTGAGCCGTCGCAAACGCTGGTCCAGCAAGAATTACTAATCAGAGAGCTTTTATTACGGCATTAACAAAGCCTAACTCTTAATTCAGAGCTTTATCTTCAACAACACAGCTTTTACCAGAGCACTTACGTTGATAATAACGGACATTTTGAATTGATGCTCGTAAGGCACCCGTTCCTTTCACTTATTGTAGTCCAATAGGTAGTGTGTTAGCTTATTAGACGTGAGGCCTCGGTTCAAACCCCAGGTCAGACATCAAAACGAAAATATGAAAAAAATATTTCTTTCGGTGTCTTCTCTTTCTCATCAGATTTCTGGCAAAACTTCGAGAATAAATAAAATTGCCATGAAAAGATTCACAAGAAAAAAAATCTGTCATTCGGAGTCGACTTTAAACTGTTAGTCCCGACACTCATGTATAAAATTAACACACACAACATAAATGTTGTAAGAAGCTAGGCCGTAATCCTGACTGAAGGGTTGTAATGGCCAATTATGTATGTATGTATGAAAATAATCGTATTACAAACTGTAGTATTGCAATCTGACAGCTTCATTCGGAGTAGAATTATACTCGAAACAATCCATGTGAGGTAACGGATTTGCTTCGCTATTAGATGAATCCATTGTGTGCTGCTGTAAGTTGTTACTTCTAGAAAGCAATGCCGCCAAATGATGCAAATGGATTAAACAGTTTAAGAAATAATCATCTTATCTGGCCGATTGTGAAATACTCTTACATAAAGGTCAATGCCTCGAAGTCTACTTTGAGAATTTTCGACCTCATCACAGAGTGAGCGGAAGAGTTAATTAACGTGTGAATGGTGGTTGCGTTTAAATGTTTCTCTCTTTATATTGCACAAATCTTTACAGAAAGAAGTAATTCTTTAGCCGTACTATTTAAAGGCGTAACCCTTTCTCTCCAGAAGTCTTTCGTGTAGTCTCTAGATGCTACTCTTGTCTTATGCCCTAACCGCAAAACATTTTTTCTTATTCTAATACAAGACACTGCTTGCATGGGCAAATGGTCGTCAAAAAACAAAATCAATTGAAATATTTTATGGCTGACATTTTGAATAATTTATCTTATAGTACGTACTTAAGAAGATATTTTTATTTTTTAAAAGTAAAAGAATAAAAAACGTGTCTAAATTACATTTAAAGTAATCGTAATAAAAAGGATTTTCTAAGAAAATCTTAAAGTTTATTTACAATAAATTTAATTTTTTTTTTTATTTTTATTTACTTTGAATTGACCTTTTCGGTTAAAATATTTGTTTATTTGGTTTGGTTTCCAACTGGTTTACTAATATTGTTAAGTTTTTTTATTTTTTTACATTCAGCCTCTTTAAACATTTGTTCTTAATGTGGTTGTTGAGTTTTTTCTCTGTAAATAATATCCGTTAATACCACCAACCCCACCTTTAAAAATAATTTTGTTTTTAAATAAAACGTTTAGTTTTGTAGCGTATATTTTTTTATTACTTTTTTTGGTTTTTTTTAACAAGAATTTCTAACAATTGTTTGGCAAAAAAAAGAATGAAAAAACAAAAACAATTTTTGCTCTACATGTTGTGTAAATGTCAGTTGTTTTTGTTGTTGCCCGTATTTTATTATTCTTTTCTTGCAATATATTTGCCTCAAATTGCCAGAAGAAGTGGGCGTGTTTAATAGTCGTTTATAAAAAATTTGTCTATTAACTGTTGTCTGTTGTATTTCTTATCCCATTGTTTCCAATCTCAAGTCATATTTGTTTTATTGCCTGTCTTATATTATTAGCCAAAAAGGTTTACATTGTTCTGTAACTTGTAAAGGTTTTTTTTTCATTTCAGTTTATCCGTTTTTCTTTCCTTTTTTGGTAACAATTTGTTAAGTAAAGGAAACATTTTAAGAAATCAAAGGTTTAAAATAAAAATTTCATTTAATTTCAGTATTTTTAAGTCATTCTTTATTAAAGTCAAACTCTAGAGTGGATTACCTCCATTCATTGGATTTATGAATGAATCATTTTAAAGTTCTGTTTCTGTATTAATAGTTTGCGGTTTTAGCTCCCACATATTATGCAATAATTGCTGATCGGTATTGAACTACACCGACTACCATTTTTTATTTAAATATGTACTGTGCACTAATACTAATATTTGTTCATGGTGATATCAACGAAGATCTTAAAAAAACTTTTTTTTTAATTTTAATTCAAATTAGAATTTTATGTTGCAAATAAAGTTTGGTATTAATTTAAGATTTTGTTTGTTTTTAATTTTATTTTCTTTTGTTTATAAATTTATAATATTCACTCATTAGAGACGTTTTGTTTTGTTTCTTATTAACTCATCTATCAATTGCTATTTAGTATCAAACTTATCCGAAAATCAGAAACATCAGAAAATAATAATTAAAAAGTACTTTTTATGGAATATAAATAATTAATTAACAACAACAAAAAAATGCATAGAAAATTAATCAAATAAAAAAATAATATTATTTATATTAAAATCGTTAATCGATTAAGAATTTAATTAAAAAGTTAAGAATTAAGATTTAATTGAAATAAGACCTTTCTAAACGTGTTGGCAATGCCTAGATTTTGGTGGTTAAAAGGGAAAGTAAACCGAAGACTTGCAGTATCTTCTCTGAATTAGAAGATTTTTTATATGTTTGCACACTAATCGTCTTCCCTCTATTGGATCTCACAAATACCGTGCTGTTATAAATACAAAAAAAAAAAATGGTGATAGGAATATGAACAGCATAGCTGTTACCAAGGTTACACGAATGGTACAGTAGGTTAAGCTCTCCAGGCATATCTTTATCAAAATATGTACCTCTTAAGAATAGGAAAAGCTGAAGGTTCAAATTGATTATATGGCAGCCGAGATTTTTACGACAGCGAGCACATGCATACATACATAATTCGCCATCACAACCCTTCAGTCAGAATTACGGCCTAGCTTTTCAACACCACTCATGTTGTGTGCGTTAATTTTATAGATGAGCGGCGGGGCCTACAGTTTAAAGTCGACTACGAATAAAAGATTTTTTGAGAAACTTTTCATGGCAATTTCATGTACTCTCAGAGTTTTTGGCAGAAATCTTATGAGAAGAAGACGCCGAAGTAATATTTTTTTATATTTAGTTTTGATGTCTGACCGGGGATTTGAACCGTGGCTTCGAGTCTAATAACCTAACACACTACTAGACTACGGCGACTTCATTACGACAACGAGCACGCAGGCAACGGTTCTAACCGCGAGTCAGACATCTCGATCCAATCGAAATATGAAAAATATTTCTTCGGCGACTTCCTCTAAGCATATTTCTGGCAAAAACCCTGAAAGAAAATAAAATTGCAACTCATGTATAAAATTAACGCACACAACATAAGTGGTGTAAGAAGCTAGGTCTTAATCCTGACTGAAGGGTTGTAATGGCCAATTATGTATGTATGTATATATGTATATAGGAAAACTATGGTGAAACTATTGTGAACGAAATTCTACGTCGTAAGGAGAATAGGACAAAAGTGACAGAAATATGCAGATTTTGGTTGCAGAAGTCTGATGAAGAGTATAGTATTCGTCTGTTGAAACTATTGTGAAGGAAATTCTATGTGGTTGAAGAAATATGGTAGGTTTTGATTGCAGAAGTCTGGTGAAAAGTATAGTATTCGTTTCCTGGCCTGGCCACTAGAGTTCAAACCTTAGCTGTGATATTTTTTTAATAAATATTTTCCTGGTAAACACTCGCTCAAAACTCTTTCAACAAAAGCTCTAAGAATATACTAGTTGCCATGAAAAAGCATTGGTCTCATGCATTAAATGAACGTATACAACGCCAGCAGTAATCCTGACTCAATGGTTGTGTGTCCTAGACAGGAACCGCAGCGACCCACTTGGACTCAGGCTGTTGATTATAATTAGTTAAATGCCCTAGACTTCGATTTCATTGAGGTTGATGATATGACCCGGACTCTTGCAGGAGTGTGAACAAAACAATTTGAACAATCTTTTATTGTGATTAAAACAAATAATAAACGCAACTTTACTTTCGTTAATCAGAAATATGTTTTACTAGTTACGTATATGTACATATATTAAATACAAAAAACTTTTGGGTCTACATAACATACATAATTGGCCATTACAACCCTTCAGTCAGGTTTACGGCCTAGCTTTTCAGCAACACTCATGTTGTGTGTGTGTTAATTTTATACATGTGTGGCGGGACTTACAGTCGATTCCGAGAAACTTTTTATCGAATTTATACTGTAAATGTATTACACGTTCCATGGACCAATTGACCATAAAGCGCCTTGCTCTACCAGGAAGACAAATGCTACGTAAAAAATGTGATTTTCTGCAACAAGTCCCTTTCTTTCATTAGAGCGCCAGAATAATGAAATACAAGTCACGGTATTCTAATAAGCCCATAGAACTAGATTACCGTCATTAACCCATATGCGCTTATCGCATATATGGGCGGTCTGGACATCTATTGGGAAAAGGTTGTTGGTAAACACATACCTTTATTGTGTGTGTCTACAACGGATGTTCTCGGTTACAAACGACTCGACTGGACTGGGTTAGATTTTTCAAGTTTTCAAAAAACTGGGTTTCATAAGAAGCAAAATAAAATGAATGAATATGAAATTGAAATATGAAATGAAAATATAAAATGAAAATAATACAACACACGATAACTATATAGAAAAAAATCCATATTTTTACGAGAAAAAAAGTTGGGCATATACCTGTTAATGACCACTTTCCTAAATGTGGTCAAGGTTTCGGCACTAGAGCTGTATTAAATTTTTTGTCGGAAGTAAGTGATGTAAATTTCAAGGAGATCTGATCTATTAAATTATTTTATATACCATCTTAAGGGCATAAGGCACTTGTATGCCTCTTTCATGACTTGAAAAATATGCTGTTTTCATTAAACATGTCGCTGTAGTGGTACTAGTAGGTAATGTGTTGGCTTATTAAACCCCAGGTCAGACATCTCCAACTAAACGAAAAAATATTTCTTTGGCGATTTCTTCTCAGCAGATTTCTGGCATAAACTCTGATACTAAATAAAATTGCCATTCCTCAAAAAATCTGTTGTGCGGAGTCGACTTTAAACTGTAGGTCGTGACTAAAGGGTTATAGTGAACAATTATGTATGTATCGAACATCAAATTGAATGTGGGTATCACAGCACTTGCTTTTGTGACCGTAATACTTTACAGATGGCACAGTTACAGCTGACATATTTAACACGTTGACAGCCGCGGCAATTTTCAGAAAACTGGCCACGATCGCCAACATTAACTTTTTGGTCTTTTCCCAGAAGCCATTTATCGATAATAGCACTGATATAATACGATTTTATTCGTAGCTACATAAAAATGGCATTTTTAGTGAGTACGAGATAACTCGTAGTTGGCAACCTAGAAGGGAACGCAATCTACGAGTTATCTCGTAGTTGGCAGTCAACGTGTTAATAATCATCGGTCTTTATATAAAAAATAACAATTTTTAACGTCATTTCATTCGTGATACTGTTTAATACATTAGTGCTTAACCAATCAATACATACATACATACATAATTGACCATTACAACCCTTCAGTCAGGATTACGGCCTAGCTTCTCAACACCACTCATGTTGTGTGAGTTAATTTTATACATGAGTGGTGGGATCTACAGTTTAAAGTCGACTCTGAACGACAGTTTTTTTTTTTTTTTGAGAAGCTTTTCATGACAATTTTTACTCTCAGAGTTTTTGCCAGAAATCTGCTGAGAGGAAGTCGCCGAAGAAATATTTTCATATTTTCGTTTTGATGTCTGACCTGGGATTCGAACTCGGGCCTTTCGTCTAATAAGCCAACACACTACCTACTAGACCACGGCGACTAACCAACCAATATATTCTTTAATTTATAAAATTTTACAATGAGTTAGGTTTAGTTCTTAACCTAACCTAACCTAGGTTTAGTTCTTAGAAAGAACTACTTTTTGGTAGGCTATTCTTAGACATAAAAATCTTTATTTAAAGCTTTAAAAATATTTATTGTAGTCACTTAAAAAGTCTTTATTAGCTTGTTTTATGAATAATCATTATTTATAAAGCATGTGTGATAGATATGCATTTGTATAGCTTTTTAATTATTCTTTCTATAGTTCTGGGGGTTTCCCTCACATAGCTATGTACATATATGAATGAATATCTTAATAAACTATTTATACATCGCAAGCTAAGCTAAGAAACTGTATTTATTTAGTGACTAATTGGGGGAATAGTTTAATTTTTCTCGTAGGTTTTCTTAAGATTTTTATGTACATACGTGTTTATGTTTTAATGAATTTATTTTTATTGTACATTGTTGGTATCCTGTTAAAATTTAAGTTTTTATTCTTTTTTCAATAAAACAAAACAGTTCAAGGTTTTTTGAAAGTTAAACAAATAAAAAAAATTGCTTTATATTATAATTGTTAGATTTGTTTTTGTATGTATTTTTTTATATATGCATAATGCATGCCAAGTAAGTGATATAATCTTATATAGGCGCGTAAGATATAAAAAATTCTTTTCAAAGTTTTAAATAACAAATTTACATAATTCTTTAATTCCGTTATTTTATTATTATGTATTTGGTAATAAATTTTTGGTAATACTTTTACTTGTCAAAGAAAGTATTTTTTTTTTTTGTTTTTTTTAAATTTCCATATTTTTGAAATTTTCACTTTCAAACCGGATGTAAGATGTAATCGCCATAAAAAGATTGAAATTTACATCATGGTTTTATTATAGGCTGGGTTTTAAATTTTTTTATATATTTTTTTTTTAATTTTGATCTATTTTGTTGAAGCCACTTTTAATTAATTTTTTAATTGTGCAAAAAAATGTTTTTTTTTTTTTAATTTTCAAAACTTTTTTGTAAATTATTTTTTTAATAACTTTTTTCCTTACTTTTTAAAGCAATAAATAAAAAAAAAATTTTTCTATTTAAGTTTTAATTTTTTATTTTCAAATTTAACCGCTTAAATTGAACGTTTTATTTGCAATTCACCCGGACGACCGACCGAATTGTTTGAGAAATATTTTTGAACTGTTGTTGCGCCGCTGAAAACCTTTAGTTTTATAGGAATTAAAAAAAAAACTTAAAACGAAGTATAAAAATTAAACCAAACGAAAGCAAAACAAACTGAATAAAAGAAAACTTTAAAGACAACCAATACAAGACAAGACAAGAGCTCTACTTATAGAGTAGCAGTAGCGACTGACTGATATATTGAATATACATAAGTGAGAGGCTTAACTCAATCTCAGTTTCATTTTCATTTCGGTTTCATTAAAAACTCTCATACATTTTATTACTCTTATACCAAAACATATTACCAAAAATGTGTGTAAATGACACTGTTCCAAATCTAATGGATTCAAAATCTTATGGATTCATTCATTCATTCATTTTCAAATCGCGCTAAGAAAAAAAGAAGAAAAACTGTGTAAAACAATTGCAGTGTGTGTGATCTTAATAAAAAACGCAAAAACAACTGAAAAATACAACAACAACAACAACAAAAATCACACAAAATAATAATAAAGTATGTAGTAATACTCAATTTATTGTTGTTGCATTTTTTTCTTATTTTTGTGATTTTTTTTTCTTCTTTCTAAATGCCATTGGTAATATTGCCTGCAGTTTAATTTAAACGCTTTTAACACCTTTAACACAAAATTGTTTAAAGAAACAAAAACAAAAACCGCCTAATCTTGGCGGCAGATTTTAATGTTTTAATTTTGTATCACATAGTGCTGCTGCATGTGGTATTTGCACCTTTGAAATTATAACTATTGTATGTATGTATACATGTGTTGCATGCAACACATTTAGTAACTACTTAATATACAAAATACGATGCCAAGTTTATATTGTCCTGTGGGTATTGACGCAATAATAAGGCGTTAAGTATTTCAAGTCATGTTCAAAGGTTTGTGGAGAATTCATTAACAAATTGATTTAAAACGATAACGTTTTTTTTTCGTTTCCTTAATGATGCAAGAATGAAATGAACTGAATGAATGAAATCACTTTCAATTACCTACTATGGGTGGTAAAATAATTTGCATTTTTTTTCTTTGCTTTGAAGCTAGATTCGAAAAAAATGCACTTCAATATGGCATGTAAGTAAATACAGAGTCTTACAAATTGGTGTATCTTTTTTAATTGAAAATTAAGCACACTTTTATAAATATGCTTGCATATGTATTGGAGGATGTACAATTTAAGGGGGATGTATGATATCTGGCAAATATCTCTCGCTGGTACGCTAACCTACATACATATGTATATCGTTTCATTTAACAAAAAAAAAATATAAGGCAAAGAAATGAAGTCGCCGTAGTCTAGTACACTACCGACTAGACTAGGCTTATTAAACGTAAGGCCACAATTCGAAACCCAGGGCAGGCATCAAAACGAAAAAGTTGAAAAAATATCTCCTCAGTGTCTTTCTCTCAGCAGATTTTTGGCAAAAAAAAATTGCCATGAAAAGTTTCTCAAAAATCTGTCGTTCGGAGTCGATTTTTAACTGTAGGTCCCGCCACTCATGTATAACATTAATACCCCCAACATAAGTGGTGTGAGAAGCTGAGTCGTAATCCTGGCTGAAGGGTTCTAATGACCAATTATGTATGTATGTATGTAAGATAAAGGAATATCTCAGCAATTCTACTTCGGAAGCTATTTATCTTGTGTTCAAATGTTTCTAATTTATTTAAATGTAGTTTATTACCACAGAAGGATGTAGGCTTAGATTCTAAATTTTTCCAAAATATTCTTCCCATGAATTTCGGTCGAGTTTTGTTGCAACCTTACATTCTTAATCCCATACAGTATAAATAGTTGCTAAATAAGCGTTCTAAGCATTTTCATCTGTCATTTAAAAAATGACCCAAATACACTCCCGACTGCAATACATACCAGCCAGTAACATACATACATAATTGGCCATTACAACCCTTCAGTCAGGATTACGGCCTAGCTTCTCAACAGCACTCATGTTGTGTGTGTGTTAATTTTTATACATGATTAACGGGGGACCTACAGTTTAAAGTCGACTCCGAACGACAGATTTTTTGAGAAACTTTTCATGGCAATTTTATTTGCTCACAGAGTTTTTGCCAGAAATCTGCTGAGAGGAAGTTGCCGAAGAAATATTTTTTTCATGCTTCGTTTTGATGTCTGACCTGGGGTTTAAACTCGGGCCTTACGTCTAATAAGCCAACACAATACCTACTAGACTACGGCGACTAGAAACAACATATGATGCATTTTCCAATGCAAAAATGTGGTTAAAAGAATTGTCGCCGAAACATATTTCAGAAATTGTGACATAATAGAGCCACGAAGAACTTACTTAAGTTCTTGGTCAGGATTACAACCTAGCTTCTTACGCCATCTATGTTACGTGCGTGTTAATTTAACGACGAGTTGAGGGACCTACTATTTAATATCGACTCCGAACTTCCACATTTGAGAAACTTTCCATTGACAATTTTAATTCAATCTCAGAGTTTTTGCCAAAAGACTGCTGAGAGAAAGTCACGAAAGAAATTTTTTCACATTTCGTTATATTCTATACATATATCTGAGCCAGGGGTACAACCAAGGTCTCTCGTTTAATAAGCCAACACATGATTACGCTACGAAGAATTAAAGTCCCAAAAACAAGCCACGTTCGTAGAAGATTCACATTTCCATAGGTTCGCACACAGTACTAAACTAACTTTGGTTGTTTTTTTTCTAAAGTCGTCTTTACAATGATTATTTGCAGTAAGAAAATTGAATGAATATCGTTACATGGTTATACATACATACATCATTATTACAACGCTTCAGTCAGGATCACAGATCAGCAATAAGTATTCAAAAAAATGAGTAGATTCGAATCATACTCATAATTTCTGATATTTATACGCATTCATACTTATTTTACTCATACTACTCATATTCAAAGTTTGAAGTACTCATCGTACTCATACTTAACAATACTCATGATGTTGATTTCGACTCTCCTTTACTCAACATTTACAAGAATCATACAAACTAAGTATGATTCGCATACGAACACTACAATACTCACTAGAAGGTTGTGTGTTTGCTTTGCTTGCTGTCTTTGTCTTTTTCTTTCTTCCTCCTTTTTTGCAAATGCAACAACAACTAAGACTGTAAATTTTGTTGAATGATTCGAATCACTTGAATCATTTATGAGTATTATACGAGTATTTTTCTAAATTTATGAATCTTCATGAGTAGGCGAATGAATCAAACATATTTCGAATGTTATGAGTTTGATGTCAACGTTGTATTTATACTCATTGCAGCCTGTACTTATAAATCAATGTTGTAGTGAGTACGAATGAATCGGAGTAGTTGAATTTCAATAGTGTTGACTTACTCATACTTAAAATTCATGAGTAATTATGATTCATTGCTGATTTCTGGTTAGGATTACGACCTAGTTCATCACACCACTTTTGTTGTGTGTGTTAATTTTAGACATGAGTGTTTAAAGTCGATTCTGTATGACAGATTTTTGAGAAACTTTTTCATGGAAATTTTATTTACGGTCAGAGTTTTTTCCAGAAATCTGCTGAGAGGAAGTTGACAGAAAAATATTTTGTCGTATTTCGTTTTGTTAGAGATGTTTGACGTAAGGTTTGAACCGTGGCCCCACGGTCTACTAGACTACTTCCATGATTATAACAGTTTAAAATATTTTATAATTGTACTTAAAGAAAATATTAAATTTTATTTCATTTTCGTAAATGTTGTATATTTCTTTGGCTAGTAAATTTGTAAAGTAAATTACAAAAACCACAAGAAAAGTCTTAATCATGTTTGATGACTTTTATATTCACTAATATTTAATATCAGTTATATTATCATATAACAGCAGATGGAAATCTTTTTATTTAATTTATGACCTTTAAAAATAATTACATTAACCCCCACATAAATATGTTTTTTTTTTAATTTTCGGAAGCACTATCTAACACGCACTTAAGATGAAGTGTAATTTGTTGTTGTATAGCAAATATATTCAGAGCATCAAATTGAAATTGATTCATATTGTACATATTATTCATATTTGTACACAATGATGGTCAATGAAAATAAAAACTGAAAGATTACCATTTTCTGTTTGAATAAATTCAATTTCCTTATGTTTTTCAAATGTCTTGAATTTCATTATTTAATCTTTACTGCAAGTAGTTCAATGAAACTGGTGCATCCGTGTTAAGTACATTTTATAACAGAGGCTGCAGTATGAAAATTATCTGGTAAATTTAAGGTTATAATTTCAATACAATATCTACATAATATATATAACATCTATTGTCTGTGAAGTCATCGTTATCTAGTAGGTAGTGTGTAGGCTTGTAGGTTCTGCCACTCATCGATACAAATTACAGATATTTACAACATTTGAGTATGAGTGAGTCAACAGTATCTAAATTCAACTACTCTGATTCACTCATACTCACTACAACATTGATTTACAGTACAGTACAGGTTGCAATGAGTATGAATACAACGTTGACATCAAACTCATAACATTCGAAATATGTTTGATTCATATGCCTACTCATGAAGATTCATAAATTTAGAAAAATACTTATAATACTCATAAATGATTCGAGTGATTCGAATCATTCAACAAAATTTACAGTCTTAGTTGTTGTTGCATTTGCAAAAAAGGAGGAAGAAAGAAAAAGACAAAGACAGCAAGCAAAGCAAACACACAACCTTCTAGTGAGTATTGTAGTGTTCGTATGCGAATCATACTTAGTTTGTATGATTCTTGTAAATGTTGAGTAAAGGAGAGTCGAAATCCACAACCTCATGCGTATTGTTAAGTATGAGTACGATGCGTACTTCAAATTTTGAATATGAGTAGTATGAGTATGATATTAAAATATGTATGAATGCGTATAAGTATCAGAAGTTTTGAGTATGATTCGAATCTACTCCTCTTTTTGAATACTCATTGCTGATCTCTGGTATATACCACCATTTCATGAGCAATTTCTAGTAACATCGGTGGTCAATTTTGTAAAATTTATAGAAATTGTCACCGTAATCTAGTAGGTAGTGTCTTCGCTTATTAGACGTAAAGCCCGGGTTCGAGCCCCAGGCCACGCAATAAAAATGAAATATGAAATAAATTATTTCTTCGGCGACTTCCTCTCAGCAGATTTCTGGCATAAACTCTGGGAGTAAATAAACCTGCCATGAAAAAGTTTCCCAAAAATCTGTTGTTCGGAGTCGACTTTAAACTGTAGGTCCCGCCACTCGTGTATAAAAATTAACACACACAACATAAGTGGTGTGAGAAGCTAGGTCGTAATTCTGACTTAAGGGTTGTAATGACGAATTATGTATGTATTTGTATATGTAGACAAATCTTTACATTCTCTTTACATTACATTGGTGTGGTGCCGTCATTTAACTATTCATTTTCTTTAAATGTCATTACCAGTTTTTAATGTCATTACCGGCTTCAAAAGCCTTTTTTAAATGTATAAGCGATGATTACTATTTTACTGATTGTTTTATGATCACTCTTTAATTGTTGATATGATAATTACTGAATTTGTGTGTACGAATGTGAAAGTCTTAGGGCCATTATTACAACTTGCCGTTAATTAAAGGGAGGATTTTAACCGACAGATAAATTGTTTTTCATTATTATGAGTACTCAATAAGATAGAAGTGAGCGTTAAGCTAAAGGGAGGATCATCCTACCTTTAACTTTTAAAGTTAAGTTTATATTTGAACTTGCCATATTATATATTACTTTCAATATGGCAACTTCAAATTTAAATAAAATGAGCACATACAACAAAAAAGGAGGCCGTTGGTGCCACTGAGTTTAAAAATAAAACTTGTTTAATCGACATTGTTCCGGCACTGCCATATTTTTGAAAACAGTTAACTTTATTTTATCATTAGGTTGTAATAATGAAAATAAGTTAAAGGTAGCTTTATAGTTCACTTTAGCTAAAGTTATCTTTAACTGAACCCAAGTTTAACGGCAAGTTGTAATAATGGCCCTTATATTGTTTAGTGATTGCAATTTACTTGCATTTGAGATGTTAAAGGCCCACTGTACCTAGATGAAGATGCAATTAATTACAAATTCTTTTTGTTTATTAGGAAATTTAGGTTTCTAGTTTTGATTAATGTATTATTGTTTTCGGGAGTATTTCCAATGCAATGGAGCGTAGTTAAATTAATTACAAATTGCTTTTTTAATAAAAAAAAATAAATCAATTTAATATGTGGTTTTATTATTATTCTCAAGGGAGTAAACTTAGGAATTTTATTTACTAAATATTTATTGCATAACTATGATAAATGATTGTAAATGAAATAAATATAATCGAGAAAAAAAAACACGTTTTTTTTTAATTACGAAAGTATTATGTGATTGCAATTTATATGATTTCTAAGCCAAGAAAAAAAGAAGATACAATTAATTTTAATTAATTTTTATTTATTACGAAAGTAGTGGCGGTTTGGGTTTGATTAATAGTTTTTTTTTCTATTTTCTGGAGTATTTCAATGCAATGGCGCGTGCGTTAATTAATTACACTCAGTTGTCTAAAAAATTTTTCCATTTCATAACTGATGAATTTTCATATAAAAAAATAACGGAATTAAATCTAGTTTTTTTAGATATACAGGTATATCCTCTTAAAAAATTAGGCTGTCGAAAAATCCAAAATAAATTCGATTCGTTTAGATGGCAGGCCGCAGCAACGCTTTTTTTCTTCTTTCTTTCGTTTATTGTATCATAATACAAGTTGTGGCACAATTTTCCCCAATAGAGTAACATTTTTTATAAATTTTTCTCAATTTTGCACATTTTTTTCTGGTATGAAATATGTTAATGGCATTCAAAAAACCCAAAAAAAAAAGTAAATTGAATAAAACATAAAATATAATATTTGGTGGCATACATATATGCACAGGAAAACAAAATAAAAAATATTTTCCATATGCCACCAAAACCTTTCACTTTTCTTAAGAGTAGAAAATTACACCAAAAGCGCAGAAGAAGAAAGAGAAGTAGTAAATAAAAAGCGTATGGGACAGTATTAAATTGTACACAATACGTATAAGATTTCCTTAAATATGTTATCGTTCATTGAGCCATATATGTACAGTGAGCACCATAAGTGAGTGTCAACACCCACTATAATTTTAAATTTTTTATTATGTTCTTAAGTATAAAAAAAAGTTCCTTTATCACGAATTGTTGTTTTTGTTTTAACATTTTATAAGTAATAAATAAACATTTTTATTTTTGGATATTTATTCAACTATTCTCATTTACTTTTCTCGCTATCCTAAAATAAAATGAATTATTGCAGTGGTGTTTACTCACTTTTGGCGCTCACTGTACATATGTACCTGTGTTGAGCTGTAGTTATTGGTTATAATAATAAGTAATTCAATAGATCTATTATGTGTAATTTTATATAGCCAGGCATGTTAAAATGATTTTCAGCAACAACATCAAACGAAAAGAAGTTTATAATTTGAGACTCTAAACAACGTTAAGACATAAAACAAAAAAGCCTTAACAAGTTGTTGACATCTAAAATTGTCAACTTCCAATTTTTTGTTGCCGTTGCTATAACTTTTAGCCAAGCATTATTTGCCTATTTAGTAGCAGCCTATTACTTTATAATATCGTATTCAACAGTTCTTATGTAATTTGCATTAGCAAAAGGCACAAAAAAGATAATTTCGGCACTTAAATGACTTCTCAAATAATCATTATTGGCATGAGCTGTTAGCCATCCATTCATTCGTATCTGTTTATCTCGTTAAAAAAAGGCCTTAATTATGCAAAATTGTTAATTTAATTACAATTTGATAATTTAGTTGTAATTTTGTTAAATGTTTATGTCAATAAAATTATTTAAAAAAAAACATTTTTTTTTCTTTCAAATTAAATTAATTGGGAAAATAAAATGTTTCATTTTAAATTATTTAAATTTTTGCTTTAAATTATCTTCCAAAAAAATAATGAAGAATTATTATGAAATATTATGGATTGGCTTTAATGTTTAAGTATACATGTACACGCGGATGTATATTTAAAAAATTAAATAAATTATTGTATAGTGCGCTACTGTACAGCATAAATACTCCATGAACAGGACGATTGGTATACGAGTACTGGAGAGTTACTTAGCATAACATGCATACAATGAGTCAATATCTTAAAAAAGTGGATTGAATAACTCAATAATTTTATAGGGATACTAGTTGTAACCTGCGTGTGTTGCTCGTCCGATTTTGAGGCTCGTAATGTTCTTTTCTTCCGTGCTTAAGGTGTAGGTCGACCAATTGCTTGTCGCTTTGAATGCGTGATTGCATGGGAACGACGTGAAAAATGCGTTTAAATTTATTAGAATCTTACAATGTACCCAATCCAATTAAACCCAACAGCATTATGTATTTTAAATTTTCCAAAATTAAAATTGTTCAAATTTGTGATTGACATTCTATGGGAATGAGTTATACTAAATGTTATTAAAAGAACACATGGTCAAATGCATAGTTTACGATTTAATTCATTTTGAATAATTCTCAGTGGCGACATCTATCGGAAATTAATCTCACTAACTTAGAAATCTCCGTCGACTTATGCCCAACAAATTTGCTAAAGATCATAACATGATCAAATGCATAGTTTACGATTTAATTCATTTTGAGTAATTTTCAGTGGCGCCATCTGTCTTATATTGGTCATACCAGCTTATATTACTTCGTCGCTACATGTACAATAACTTCGCTAAAGATCATAACAGGATCAAATGCACAGTTTAGGGTTTAATTAATTTTTAGTAATTTTCAGTGTCGCCACCTGTTGGATATTGGTCATACCAACTTAGAAACCTTCGTTGTCTCATACACAACAACTTTGCTAAAGATCATAACATGATCAAATGCATAGTTTACGATTCTATAAGTTACATACAAACAAACATTCATTTTTATATACAGTGGTGGTCTTATAATTAGAAACGACTTGGCAACATGTTTTTTCCCGGCGTGGTGTGGGTCCAATTGTAAAAGTTTAAGGAATAATAGACCAGTATCAATATAAAAGCATATTGGAAAATGTAATGGAACGGTATTCAATTAAATTTTTCAGCATGACAATGACCCAAAGCACACTTCAAGGTTAGTGAAGTGTTGGCTTTCGGCTCAAAATATTGACGCTCTGGACTGGCCACCCCAAAATACTGATCCCAACACAATTGAAAATGTATGTGCAATTGTTAATAGAGATCTTAAGGACAAAAACCTTCGAAATAACGATAAATGCTTTCAGTTGGTGCAACAAAGTTTGCAAAACATATCAGTACAAACATGCCAACTTTTGATACAAAGTTTGCCGAAAAGACTTGCAGATGTTGTTCAAAACAAGGTCTATCCGACAAAATATAAAAGAATATGCCCATTAAATGTGAATATATTAAGATATCTTTAAGCTGTTTGTAAAAATATTTTTTGTTTCTAATTATATGACCAACCTGAAATTGGTATTTTTTGTTCTTAGCAATTTTTTTAAAAATGATAATGATGCTGTGAATTTTTTTATTACCAACATAAAGCTAACTTGTTGTATTGCTTTTTTAGCTATTAATTTTAAAGTGAGTAACAAAAGTTTTGAAAATAAATTAACAAACATACATGTTGCCAAGTCGTTTCTAATTATAAGGCCACCACTGTATATGTATATAGGTAGATGGAAAGCATGGTTAACAGTGAAATAGCTGGAAACGATAATCTGTAGCCTATAGAACACACTCTAATGATGGTTTATTGGTATTACTTATCGATATATGGCAACAGTTCATATATCTACGGTAATAATTGGTGAGAGTAAGTCGCCGTAGTCTAGAAGGTAGAGTGTTGGCTTAATAGACATGAGACCAGAAATACGGTCAACAAATCGAAATACGAAATATATTTCTTTGGCGATTTCTTCTCACCAGATTTCTGGCAAAAACTATGAGAGTAAATAAAATTGTCATGAAAAGTTTCTCAAAACTCTGTCATTCGAAGTCGATGTTAGGTCCCGCCACTCACGTATAAAATTAACGCACACAACATGAATGGTGTGAGAAGCTAGGCCGTAATCCTGACTGAAGGGTTGTAATGGCCATTTATGTATGTATGTATGTAAGAAGACAGCAGGTCCTAGAGTGATAGGTTTGCCATCCGTTTTTGCTTAGAAACAGGGACGTTAAAAACTTTGCTGATTGTGTCCTACTTTTTCTAAAGAAGTGGCTCTGCCAGACCTTTCTATGATGTTTATTTGGCGATGTAATCCTATCTGAGGGCAGTAGCCAGGGTGCTTCTTAAGTAGATTATTTTGAGTCTCTTGAAGTCTCTTAACTTTAAAAAGTTGGAAACCATGAATAAAATTTTACCATCACCTTACATTGTCAAGCAAACACAGTCGATTTAAAAGGGTTTTAAACTCAATACATTTTTCTCTTGATAGAGAATGAAACATCACCACAATATATAAGCTGGAACCACAAAATCTATTTTATTTAAATCGTACGCAGACCTTATCATTAATATAATCACTTTAACTTTTTGATTAACCATCGTAGAATATTTAGCAATTGTCTAATATGCACACCCGCTAACCATTGTCCAAAAGAATTCGATACACATTGTTTTTTTATTTAAAAAATTGTTTTGTTCCTCAACCACTGAGAAGTGAATTGTTTAAATGACAGGTGGAGTCATTGTTATCTGACATTTCAACAACAAAAAACCTGTTGAAATTTTCAATTCAATTGTGGGTTCCTCCTAAGACATACGGGTCATATTAATGAGTTTGTCTAAGAATGATTGATTTTCAAAGAAGGCAAATTTAATTAACATGTGATTGTAATCACTTTCAATGATACATTTTAAACACATATTTTATTTTAAATTGAAATGAATTTTGAAAAAAGAAGAATTTTTAAATGAATTCAGTTTGAATAAATACTTTTGAATTTTAATTAAAATTGATTAAAAAAAAGCAATGTTAAGAAATCTTTTGGAAACCAATGAGGATTTTTTTAAATTTTAAAAATTTTTTAGAATAAAATTTTAATTGAAAAAGTGTTATTTCTCAAAAAAAAAAAAATCTGAGGCGATAGATTTTTGTGCGCATAGAAGAATATGTCTAGCTAATAATCATTTTGTTAAAATCCAAAGCTTCATAGTAAGTTTCATCGCTAAACGAAACGAGGCTACTTAACACGTACATACGTAAATACATACAGTGGACAGCAAAAGTCTTAGTACGGCAATATATTTTGACAAAAAAAATCCCCATAGGCTTAATACTCTTGCACAAAGTCCCGATATGACTTCAAGAGAGTATTTAGGAGATCATTTGAAAGAACGGTTCCGTAATCGTCAACCGAAAAATTTGCTCATGGTGCCACCAGAGAACACTGAACAAAACTTGTACATTCAATTCCAAATGGGTTAAATGGAGTGCTTGACCTTAAGGGATATTCTACTAAATACAAGGGATAACATTTTCATATATTAGACCTTTGAATTTTAAAATAACTCAAGGTATTCCTTGGGGAACCTATGGAGTCATCTGAAACATTTCCTTATTTTTCTCTTGTTTTTTTGAAAACATAAAAAATTGTTTGTTTTATAATAAAACAGAAATAAAGTAATAAAATAAATATGTAAACTATACATTTTTATACAAACTTTTGGATAAAATTCATGAAATTGCTAAAATATTCTGTTGTACTAAGACTTTTGCTGTCCACTGTATGTAAATAATGGAGATCAGTAAAAAAAGATCAGAGAGTAAGAAAATTTATCAGTTCTTTTTTGTACATGAGTATAGACTTATTTATAGCTAATATCGATTTTTATTCATAAAACATTCATGAAGATAACAAAAAGTTCGAATAAGGATCTCATATTTATTACGAGGAAGGTTCTTTTTCATTTGATATTCTTTGTTTTTTTGACGAAGTCAGCTAAAGTCGCCTGTCTTTTCTTGTTTCGTTCAGCAAGCAGTTGTCGATAACAAGATACCGTCTTGCCTTTGAACTTCTATCCCAATACATACTTACATACATATATAATTGGCCATTACAACCATTACGGCCATTACGGGTGTGAGCAGCTACACCACTCATGTTGTGTGCGTTAATTTTATACGTGAGTGGCGGGGCCTACAGTTTAACGTCGACTCCGAACGACAGATTTTTGAGACATTTTTTCATTACAGGTTTATTTACTCTCAGAGTTTTTGCCAGAAATCTGCTGAGAGGAAGTCGCCGAAGAATTATTTTTTTTTCATATATTCGTTTTGTTGGATATGAACCCGGGTCTAATAAGCCAACACACTGCCTACTAGAATATGGCGGCTACGTGGTTCCCATCCCAATACTACCGCTTAAAACTGAAACATCGTTAAGCGAGGTCTTACTGTAATAAAGAGGCAAATTTTTTAAGGCCAAAGATGAAATTGGTAGATTTTGATTAAAATGATGAATTTTTTAATTTTTTTTTAATATTTTTTCTTATTTAACTTTTAAATAAAATTTACTAAACATTGTAAAGAATTCTTAATAAAAATATTTTTAAAAATTTTAAGGAATTTTTGACGAAGTTTTTAAGAAATTTGTGACAATATTTTTGAACATTTTTCTAAAATAAAAAACATAAAAAAAGAATTATTTTAAAGAATTGTTAATAAAAAATATGTGAAATCTTTTTTACATGCTTCCATTTTTTTAATTTTAATAAACATTGTAAAGAAATCTCTACAAAAATTTTGATACCATTTTGATACAAAAATTTTTAAAAGAAATTGTAAGGAATTTTTGACTATATTTTTGGACATTTTTTTAATAAAAAAACATAAAAAAAATTTTTTTGATAGCATTGTTAATAAAAAGTTTGTGAAATCTTTTTTACAATCTTCCATTTTTTTAATTTTAATAAACATTGTAAAGAATTCTCAATAAAAATTTTGATATCATTTTGATACAAAAATGTTTAAAAGAATTTCTAAGGAAGTTTTGACAAAATTTTTGAAAAAAATTCATTAAAAAAAATTTTTTAATAAAAAACATAAAAAAAATTTTTTAAAGCATTTATAAAAAGTTTGAGAAAACTTTTTTTTTTGATATTTTTCCATTTTAAGAAATTTAATATCCATGGTGAACTGATCAAAAAATAATTGCAACTCAATTGAAAAATGATTTTCGTTAAACGAAGCAATTAAATTAATTGTTTTCGGATACCATTTACGATATTCTGCACATAAAACAAGTTTAAAAGTCTCACGATTTCAAAAAAAAAAAAACACACACACCCAACCACCCACTAGCAGCTTTACCACCTCTACCATGGCCAACATTAGTCTTAAGGTAGTAGCTTAGAAGACAATACATAGTGATTGCCAATGTCTTTGCAATAATGACTCTAAAATTTTGGCCATTAAACTCTGTGGTTTTTTTCTTTCTTATTTTTATCTTTTACAACAATTTGCCTGGTTAATTTAACAAAAATAATTTGTATATTAAATTATAGTTCCAGCCATGGTTTATGACTTTTATGGGGGGAGATTTGTTTTTTTTTTTTTGTGAACGTAAAAAGAAGCCATATGACGGAAATTGTTACGGTTTCCACACTCTTTAAAATGAAGGTTTAAGGGGGTGGAGTAGTAGTTTTACTTGGTCATTTAAATCACTTCCACTATATAACAATGCAGGTAATTTTAATTTTCTTAAAAATAATAGAAATCAAAATACAAAGCAAAAAAAAACCTTAAACAAAAGTAATAAAACCTTGATGCAGCATACAGTGCTAGAGACAGTTACTGTGAACAGAGCAAAGCAATTTGAATGCCATAAACACAATAACCCACTAAAGTGGAGTGTTTCAATTAGTGTGGAATTGTTATTCACAACAGCAAAAGCAACAACAGGAAAAAAATATAATAAAATAACATACAATAAATAAAATATAATGTTAGAAAATCACCATGGTTTCCATAATAAAAAAAACACAAATTCACTTAAAATTTAATGAATTGTCACAATCAGATGACCGTGCTGCTGCAATATCATGAAATGTCATGAAATTTTACCAGATGGTACGCAACCACATATATGATTATCCAACTTATTTTTGTTGCCTTAATGCTCTCCCCTTTTGTTATATAAAAAAATTTTCGTGACTGATTAATATCTACCACATCTGATGATTAGTTTTCATATCAGTTTTCCTTTCGTTCTCAATTTGTTTTTTTTTTTTTGTAGAATATCTGCTACCCTCAGGTATTTGTAGTTTTCATAATATTCAAAAACATTCGTGGAAAGAAAAGAAAAAAATTTAATTGAAAAAACAAAAACAAAATTAATTTTTTTTTAAATACAACAAGTGCACTGCAATAAATCTTGCTTAACAATTGTGTCACAGATCATAGAACCCAACTGATGGCAGGGTTTTAAAAGAATTTATTCAAAAGCTTTCTGTTAATGCTGATACTAGAGGTATTTGCTATCTACTTATCTGTTCAATTTTGTTTCTATTACTTGTTATCAACCGACTCTAAATCTGTTTTTAATTTCCTATTAACCTACTTAGAAGAGGGTTCTTCCGTAGGAAGAGGGTGGCTTCCATAAACATCCTCACCTGTTAGGGTTCAGGTTAAGGTCCGTTATAATACCGTTGGTACATACTATTCCGTTATTTATCTATCCCTCCTGGTTGGTATTTCTCGTCTCAGTTTCCCAATTACCTGACAATGAGAGGAAATCTATTCTGTAAGCTTATCTTTTTCCTAGTGATTACAGCTTCTGTAGAAGACCAGAGCCCAGTTACAAATGCCATAAGGCTCTTAAGATGGACTCTGGATAGGTTTAGGGCCATTATTACAACTTGCTGTTAACTAAAGGGAGGATTTTAACCCACAAATAAATTGTTTTTCATTATTATGAGTACCCAATAAGATAGAAGTGATCGTTAAGCTAAAGGGAGGATCATACTACCTTTAACATTTAAAGGTCACTTTATGTCTGAAGTTGCCATATTATATATTATTTTCATTATGGCAACTTCAAATTTTAACAAAATGAGCATATACAACAAAAAAAAACAAAGCCCGCTGTTACCACTGCGTTAAAAAAAACTTGTAAAATTGAGCAGTTTTAATGACATTGCTCCCGCACTGCCATATTTTTGCAAAAATTTCATTTTTTTTATATTTAACTTTCCAGTTCCCTTTAGCTAAAGGTACCTTTAACTAACCCCAACTTTAACGACAAGTTGTAATAATGGCCCTTAATGTAAATTTTATTTTGCATATTTCGGTAGCGGTTTTATTATTCCATCTTTCCTTAGTAAATGAGTAAAGTTAGAATTTTCTGTTTTGCCAGACTTCCATCCAGACCAGCATCGCACTTCCAGATGCTGTTACTTTCTATATGATTGTGTCCAGAAGCCCATATGAGGTAGCCGGCGGATGTCTTGTTATCTGGTACTGAGATACCAGCAACCCTGGACAATCTTAGATGCGGGACACATACATATTCTACAAATTCAATGGTCGCTTTACTGTTAGTAAATATGTGTATGTCTCTACTTGACACACTCTGATACCGGATTTGCACAGTGGCAGCTTTTGTAGCCATTATTACACTTTGAATAGCACTACTGTAATCTACCAGAAACAATCTAAATTCAAAATCTGGTTTGGTTGAATTTTTTTTGCGTCTTCACTTATAAACTGCAACTGTAGGGGCTTTTGTAGTGTCATGCGAGCGCAGATGTATTTTTAGCTTTCCACTGCTTCTTGAGCCTTAAGAATATGACTAGCGTCACCTTTGTGATATTATCGGGCTTCCTCCCAATCGTATGATCGATCTACGATCAATCCTACAACTATAATTTTCTTAATATATCTCTCAAGGTCAACATTATGCGCTAATCTTCTGATGAGTTATCCTTGCTTGTTGGAAATCTCGTACAAGAATATAGGGTGTTTTTTATAGAAGTATAGAACTTTAAGTTGCAATAAAACAACGATGGATTATTCGATTGACATGAATTTTATTTATCCGAAAGATAATCTTGTGGCATTACATTTTAAATATGATTTCTGGCATATGACCGCCACGGCTGGCGCGGATGTAGTCCAATCTGGACGTCCAATTTTCGATTACTTTTTCCAACATTTGTGGCCGTATATCGGCAATAACACGGCGAATGTTGTCTTCCAAATGGTCAAGCGTTTGTTGCTTTACCGCATAGACCAATGACTTTACATAGCCCCACAGAAAGTAGTCTAGCGGTGTTAAATCACAAGATCTTGGAGGCCAATTCACAGGTTCAAAGCGTGAAATTAGGCGGCCACCAAACGTGTCTTTCAATAAATCGAAATAAAATTGCACTATTTGCAAGCGTTGTTCAGGCGTGAGTCTATTCATGATGAATTGCTAAACCAAACTGAGAATAAATCACTTGACAGCTGTTAAATCGATCGCCATCTTGAAAAGTAATGTCAACTTAAAGTTCTATACCTCTTTAAAAAACACCCTTTAGATAAATATTATCTGCGTAACAAAATAGATATTTTTGCACGTCTCCTCTGTAAGCAAACTTTGCTTAATGGGAAATGAAAGGCATTCTTGTTTCAATTCAATTTGCAAGATTCCATGTTTTTAAGCTGTTTTTCAACATTACATTCCTTTACATATATGAAACATTTTGGCAGACCTGCAGCGTGTTTTGATTCGCCCTCTACTGGCATTTATAACATATTTTGCTATTTTTGAAAATTTTAATATGTGGCTGTATAATATTACGACAGGGCCATGGTACTAAGGGCCTCTCTTCATAATGGTAATCAAATTCTTATAAATTTTTTTTTGTTGGTTTACAATTTTAAAAAGTTTTGTATTAATTCGATCTCGATGAAACAAAGTGCAGGCCTTTACTATATATTCAAAATAATAGCAGGAAACTACTACTATGGTATGGCAGTTACAAAGTCAATGAAAGTCACAAGAGTACATATAACTAGTGATGTTTTAAAGCGGGCTACCAGATAATTCAAAGTTGTTTACACCGATCTAAAATCATATGTGATCCACTAAGTGGCAGTTAGTTTTTTTTACATTGAAAAGGCCTTTACCGCCCACCTGCTTTTCTAATCTGGTTTAAAGCAACAATAAAATATTTTCGCCATAGAAAAAAAAGGCACCACCTGGCCATTGGTTAGTCGGATCGGATGTCATGCATTAAACGAAAGGTTTGAACTCGTTTATGTTTAAACAGGTCTTTTAACTAAAATTAAATTAAAACAACAACAAAACGATTGTAAAGAAAACAAAACAAAAATCAATTTTTTTTGTTTCTATTTTTAAAAATCAATTGCATTGTAAGCGATACCACAACTTATGGACTGGTTAAGATTGAATTCTTACACTATATACTTATGCCCGAGTAACAAAATTGACTGATTATTGGCGGTTGTGGTAAAGCGGAGTTTTTATTCTGATATTGGCTCGCACTGTCATGAAAAGGATGTGACATGTTGTTGTGCACTTGTTTAAAGACAAAAAGAAAAATTAATATTTTTTTGTTGTTTTTTGTATAAATTTTTTATTATGCGACATTCACTAAATTAGTATAAAATTGACAATTTTTCTTGTTTCTCAAATACAGTCACAGTGATTTCTTTCAACCTTCGCTGTCTCAGTTCTTGTGAACTCATATAATAATTGTACTTTAAAACACTTGGTTAACATGGCCAAAAACTTGTTTTAATTAAAATTGACCATAATGGTGGAGTTTATTATATTTCGCTCGCTCTCTAACTGGGTGCAACTCCTAGAAAAAAAAACCAAACAAGTTGCCATTCATTAATAAAGAGAAATGTGTATGTATGTTGGGGTATAATATTCTGGTATGAATATGAAATTACAGTTGTGACGCAGCTATTCTTTGGGGAATTTCATACAAAAAAACTTCTTGCATTTTTGTTACCGCAGCAATAAAAATTGTTTCTATTGCTCTGTTGCTTTATTACCATAATAGGGTGTCATAACATTGAAGATAGGCGGGAGTTTTTTAATATGCCTCATTAATCATCGCAACGAACTTGGTTGAAATCAGTCTCTATTAGGAGAAACATTGCACAATGAATTCTACTTCGATATTTAGACATGAGGCCACGGTTTCTCAAAAATGTGTCGTTTGTAGTTCCTGCCACTCATGCATAAAATTAACACACAACATAAACGGCGTGAGAAGCTAAGTCATAATCCTAACCGAATGGTTGTAATGTTCAATTATATATGTAGGTATGTAATTCTAAAGATCCCACTTTTTATCGCGATTTTCATTGTTAATGTTATCCTCTCTGGGGCCAACATATGGATTATTTGGAGGGAGAATAAATCATTTTAACTCTCTTTACGAATATGGATAATATGCAAGGGACCTTAATATATAAGCAGTGATGACCAAGAAAATATATAAGCAAGGATAGTAACTGTGCCCGCTGAAGAACAATGGACATAACTTAAGGTCTCAACTATATATGTTCTCTGGGGCCCTTGGACATTGTGGTTTTTTTCCAGAATTTCATATGAAGCGATAGTATAGAGGCCAACATTTGAAACGATTGTACATCAGAGAATTTTCAAGATGAATGTTCTAATGTTCTTGGCTACCTATTGGCCGTATGACAAAAAAAGTAGTTAAGATGACTGGCTTTGGCTATCAGTGGTAGATGTGTACACCTCACAAGCGATTGGATAAATTCTTGCATTTTTCAATTTGAATTTGTCCTCTAAGTTCCTGTTCTAGGACTTTCCTTGTCGCATACTTTGTGGAATTCGTCAATGCTATTTGAACAGTTATACCAGAAGCGCAGTTATTCGCCTGATTGGTGTCAATGAAAGACAAAGCAAGACACTTGAATGATGTGGTTATGTATGCGAACAATGCTTTTAGAACGACTAACTTCTGTCAGATCAAAAAACAGAAGCTTTTCTATTAAGCTACAGTTGATAAATGCAAAATAAGCTGTTAAAACGAACGACAGATTTGTCAGTTTTTTAATGGCAATTAGTACTTTTGACGTTACTGGCTATCTCACAAACAACCTATTTGATGGCTTAGGTGTATGTTGATCTCCTCTTTTCAACCTATCTAACTGCTCACCTTTTTCTTCAAAATGAGATTAGGACTCCCAATTTCTGCTATAGTATGCCGCACTTCTAATTAGATTGCGGTGACTTGCTAAATAATTTAGAGGTACTGTTTCGTCACCACGTAGTCGCCGTAGTGTAGTATATAGTGTGTTCGCTTATTAGACGTAAAGCCCGGGTTTGAGCCCCAGCCCCGACATCAAAACGAAAATATAAAAAAAAAATATTTCTTCGACGACTTCGTCTCAGCAGATTTCTGACAAAAATAAACCTGCCATGAAAATGTTTCTCAAAATCTGTCGTTCGGAGTCGACGTTAAACTGCTAGCTGCTAGCTAAAAGCTAGGCCGTAATCCTGACTTAAGGGTTCTAATGGCCAATTATGTATTTATGTATGTTTTGATAAAGAGAATAACGATTGCAGAAAAGGCGGTATTTCTGCAATTGTCCGTCCAACTTTAAGGAAAAGCAATGAGGTATTAGAAGTACAAATCTAGAAAAAGAGTTCCGTATGAGTATTCCTTCTAATTCAGTCAGCTGGTAGGAGTACAGTGAGCGCCAAAAGTGAGTAAACACCACTGAAATAATTCATTTTCTTAGGATAGCGAGAAAAGTAAATGAGAATAGTTGAATAAATTTCCAAAAATAAAAAAACGTTTATTTATTACTTATAAAATGTTAAAACAAAAACAACAATATATGATAAAGGAACTTTTTTTTTATACTTAAGAACATAATAGAAAATTTAAAATTATAGTGGGTGTTGACACTCACTTATGGCGCTCACTGTATATTATGATTGAATGTAGGGCATCGAATGGTCAGATCTACATGACTTCCTTATTTATTTCATATTTTATTAGTTTTCTTTTGTTTTTTTTTTTGTTTTTTTAATGATCATTCTTTACCTTGTTTGAACAAATCGCCAAAAAATGAATACAAACTTACATGGTTTACAATACTTTTTATTATTATTTTTTTTTACTTTTCATTTGTGATTTTTTTAGTTTGTAGAGAGACGCTTGAGCTGATTTACCATTTTAGTTAGACGTTTTATGCTCGCATATGAAATCAAATAAAAAATTTTTGAAATTTGCTTTTGAAACAGGGAAAAACTATAAGTAATTAAATGGCCCACTTAATGAGATGAAAAATAACGGAATTATTTATTACAACCATAGAAATATAGGGTGTTTTTTATAGAGGTATAGAACTTTAAGTTGGCATTACTTTTCAAGATGGCGACCGATTCAACAGCTGTCAAGTGATTTATTCTCAGTTTGGTTTGGCAATTCATCATGAATAGACTCACGCCTGAACAACGCTTGCAAATAGTGCAATTTTATTTCGATTTATTGAAAGACACGTTTGGTGACGGCCTAATTTCACGTTTTGAACCTGTGAATTGGCCTCCAAGATCTTGTGATTTAACACCGCTAGACTACTTTCTGTGGGGCTATGTAAAGTCATTGGTCTATGCGGTAAAGCCACAAACGCTTGACCATTTGGAAGACAACATTCGCCGTGTTATTGCCGATATACGGCCACAAATGTTGGAAAAAGTCATCGAAAATTGGACGTCCAGATTGGCCGTGGCGGTCATATGCCAGAAATCATATTTAAAATGTAATGCCACAAGATTATCTTTCGGATAAATAAAATTCATGTCAATCGAATAATCCATTGTGGTTTTATTGCAACTTAAAGTTTTATACCTCTATAAAAAACACCCTATACATATATATGTACATACGAGTATGTACGGATTACAAGCAATTACAAATATGTGATACATTCAATCATATCTTCAACATGCATACACATACCTGCATATGTTCGTACATGTATATGTATGTATGTAAGTATACTAAAAGTAATGTTAAGGCTGACGTTAGAAGACAGTAAATAAATAAGCAGGCCCGTGACTGTTAAAACCACATTTTGGTTTGGTTTTTTCAGTTTTCAGTTTCGTTATCGTAGGTATGCAATACATACCATGAATTTGAATTTGTATGTTCATGAAAACCAAACCACCGCCTTCTCTTTTCACATCATACATGACATGTGGCAAAATGTTAAAAAGAAAAACAAAACGGCAAAAATTTTATAGAAAACTGGTCCAGACCAGGCATTTAAATTAACACACAATATTTGAATGTCGATTAGCTAGCATTGTATGATGATGATGGTTGGTTGTGGTCCGTTCACCTATAAAATAAATATAAATTAACACTTTTTTATTTTTAAAGCAGTAGCAAACACTTACATATTTTCGGCAATTTAAATAATCTTTCTTTTCTTTTTTTATATTTTTTAAATTTATTTTCTTTTAATCACACATACAGGTTCTTAGTGGAGAAAGCGATTTAAATGATTGTATTGGATCTTAAGCAGGAAGAAAAAAATTGTTGGTCACTGTAAACAAAAATGGTAAGTTTAAGTCTAGTATTAGCTACCAGAAAATTTTCAAAAATTAATTTATATTTGAATGGCCAAAATAAAAAGAAATTTTTAAAATATATGTAACATCATGGAAGTTATGTAAGCTAAGGAGTTAAAGATGTAGTATGTTCAAGATAATTTATATGACTGGAAATTAGCCGCAACGCGAACAGTTGAAACGAAATTGCAATCGGCAAGATAGCAGAAAAATTTCAATGATCATTAAAGAGAAATGATATCCGTGAGTGAATATCAGAGATCAGCAATGAGTATTCAAAAAGATGAGTAGATTCGAATCATACTCATAATTTCTAGTACTTATATACATTCATACTTATTTTAATATCATACTCATAGATACTCGCTAATGCAACCATATACGCACATGCATTCTGACTATGCGTATATATTCGCCAGAGATCAGCAATGAATCGTTTTTCGCTACTCATAAGTCATCATGAAATTTTGAGTATGAGTAAGTCAACAGTATTGAAATTCAATTACTCTGATTCATTCGTACTCACTACAACACTGATTTATAAGTACACAGGTAGCAATGAGTATGAGCACAACGTAAATTTAGAAAATTACTTTTAATACTCATAAATAATTCGAGTGATTCGAATCATTCATCAAAATTTAAAGTCTTAGTTGTTGTTGCATTTACAAAAAAAAAAAGAAGAAAGAAAATGACAAAGACAACAAGCAAAGCAAACACACAACCTTCTTGTGAGTACTGTACTGTTCGTGCGCGAGTCATACTTATTTTGTGTGATTCTTGTAAATGTTAAGTAAAGGAGAGTCGAAATCAACAACATTATGCGTATTGTTAAGCCTGAGTACAATGAGTACTTCAAACTTTGAATATGAGTAGTATGATTATGGTATTAAAATAAGTATGAATGCGTATAAGTATCAGAAATTATGAGTATGATTCGAATCTACTCTTATTTTTGAATACTCATTGCTGATCTCTGATATTCACTCACGGATATCATTTCTCTTTAATGATCATTAAAATTTTTCTGCTATCTTGCCGATTGCAATATGTTAAAGCCGATCAGCCAGAAAACTGAATACGAATTAATACCAACAAGGGATTCCTTGGAGTGTGTTTTTGGTGATAAAGGTTTTAATTTTAATAGTTAATGTAAATGTGGGTGATGTGACGTAAAAAATGCATTTCTCACTTTAATTTGATGCCATTTATTTGGAGTTTGCTTGCATGCTTTTCAATTTCATGTCACCAATTTTATATTTTTTTGTTCAAACAACCGCATTTATTTATTCTCACCAGTAATGGTCTCCCAAAAAAATAAAAATTCGAAATTAAACCAGATTCTCTTGAATTGTCTTGTAGTTTTATAGCCATTTTCAAAAATCTCAGATTTTTTTTATTATTCTTGTTATTATTGCTGTTTGGAAAAGGTAAATTTAAGTTTTATTTTATTATTTAAACATTTTATTTTGTTTTTTATATTTACGTTACGTACGTTAAGTACGCAGCATGTGAGATAATATTGCTTTTGTGGTAACCTTATTTTATTACCTTTTTTTTATTACAATACAAAAACAAACAAAAATTCTATACAACCATAACAAATAGAATAGAAGTGTAAAAATTGTTAAATTTTTAAATAAATTTTTGGATTTTTTTTCTTTATTGCGAAATTTTATAGAAATACCCCTGCATACTCATATGTATGTATGTGTATGTGCATGTCCATTCGGTTTCTTTAAGTGTCATGTTGAAAAGTTGTTTTTTTACGCATTAAATCTATGCAATGTTTTGCAAATTAGAACACAGAATAGATGTTAAAAGTTATCGATAACTATGTGACATAAGGCGATTTGTAGTGATTAAAATCAATGACAAACGTCGTCTGGGTTACAAAGTAAATGAGGCCAAATGCCGCAGTACGTCTAATTCATGTGTTTGATAAGAGGAAGATTGTGGGTCAAAGATCCTCCAAGGCATTTTAGGTGTTATTTTTTTATTCTGAGTTTATTACCTCGATTTTTATTTGTGACTGCGATATAAGTGCTGCGTAGGTGGGAGTTCATTTGACGAGCTTGGAGACTTATCATCTGCATATGACAAGCACTTTACTGCATATGACAACCGTTGAGAATTTTTGTGGATTTTTGTTGATCTATAATCGCGAGATTGGTTGCAGTCTACAGGAAGGCCCCCACTATGTTTGTAAACATAAACAAACGCTTGATGCAATTTAGTCCGAAAGATATTTAGTTCAGAAAGATAATCAAGGGTAAAGCCAGGAAATATTGTGCCATTAATCTCCTATAATCGCGAGATTGGTTTCAGTCTACAGTAAGGCCCTCACTATGTTTCTAGACAGGAACAGAGTTGCATTGTATTGGCTTCCGGTATATGTATTAAATGTAGATTGCAAGTGAGCTGCGAAGAGAAGGAACAGCGAAAGGCAAAAAACCGATAGATCGGGTGTTAAGATCAGCCCTGAAAACTTCTTCAGCCTGATCGATCAAATGATGATACGGAGAGTGGACAGTTCTTGGCTAAGCAGGAGAAGTTTTAGAATCTCTATATTTTTATGACCCAGGTTTGACCATTCTAGAATGGCATGGGTTCTGAAACTGGTTTATTGAAGGGGGACATTGCACCTTGAAGTCCAGAACCGATATGTGTGACAAGTGGACATCTTCTTTCTGAATGGGTTACGGTAACGTGGGTGAGTCGTAGCATATTCTATGTTTCTGTCATGTATTCAGAGGCATAGACTTAGGGTACTTCGCCGAAATTTCTTTAAGTATTTCTTAGTAAGTTGCCGTAGTCTAGTAGGTAGTGTGTTCGCTTATTAGCCCCAGGCCAGACATTAAAACGAAATATGAAAAAAAATACATCTTCGGCGACTTCCTGTCAGCAGATTTCTGGCAAAAACTCTGAGAGTAAATAAACCTGCCATGAAAAAGTTTCTCAAAAAAATCTGTCGTTCGGAGTCAACGTTAAACCGTTGATCTCGCCACTCAAGTATAAAACTAAAAAGTACATAACATGAGTGATGTGAGAAGTTATGCCGTAATCTTGACTGAAGGGTTGTAATGGCCAATTCTGTATGTACATATGTAAGTTGACATCGGCTATGATCTTTGATATACCGAACCTAACCTAAAAAAAATTATTTTAAGTCAATTCGCTAAGGAGAGTGAATGAACCTAATGTTCTGATCCATATAGACAGTAACTGCTATTGAACGGGATGCTGTAATACTATGTTCACGCATGCACTCTTATTGCGTAAATCGCAATAAACGTCATTATTGAGGTCAATATCTAATATATAAAATTCTCGTGTCACGGTGTTAGTGGTTAAACTCCTCCGAAATGGATCGACCGATTTTCATGAAATTTTGTGTGCATATCGGGTAGGTCTGAGAATCGGACAACATCTATTTTTCATATCCCTATAGGTACATATTGATCGTAGACGAATAAAATTTTGTGGGTAAATTCGTATAGTCAATATCGGCAATCCTACCAAAAATAGGCGTGACAGCTCTCCTCCTTCAAGTGATACCTATAACTCTTAAATTACTGAACCGATTTTAACCATTCTTTTTTTGCTCGAAAACTTCTCAGATTTAGATGGTTTTAAAAGAAAATTCGATATAGCAAAAAGTAGGCGTGGCAAACCTTTAAAATTGAATATTTAGGGACATAGTAATCGTAGCCGAATGCAATTTGGTTGGTAAGTTCGTAGAATCGATATCGACAAACTCACCAAAAATGGGTGTGGCAACCCTCCCCTTTAAGAGATACCTATAAGCCGGCTAATTCGATGGTTTATAACTACATATGTACATATATAACTTCGTCAGCGGTATTACAATAAATATATAATATGAAATGTTTTGGGAAATAAAAAAATTAATTTTGGGCGGGACGAAGTTCGCCGGGTCAACTAGTTTCATATAAAATTTCAATTAATTATTGCGCAATAAATACGCAAATGGTTATAATATTGAGTAAAAAACTTAAAATACAGCACTGTTATAAGTACGTTCAGTGAGCATATTACGATTATACGAACATTTTCTCTTGATATTTGACAACTCAAATGTCAACACCGACTAAAAAAAACAATGTTGTTGAAACAACCAGCTGTGTTATTTACCAGCTGTCAAATGAATATTGCCTATATTGTGTCTGAACACTTAAAATATTGTACTCAATAAAAGTACATGTCTGAACATAGTATTACAGTCCCAAATGATGACAAAAGTGGGAGGAAGACACAGTAACTATAAAGGATAACTAACACGGTGTTACATACATACATAATTGGCCATTACAACCCTTCAGTCAGGATTACGGCCTAGCTTCTCAACACCACTCATGTTGTGTGCGTTAATTTTATACATGAGTGGCGGGACCTACAGTTTAAAGTCGATTCTGAACGACAGATTTTTTTGAGAAGCTTTTCATGGCAATTTTTACTCTCAGAGTTTTTGCCAGAAATCTGCTGAGAGGAAGTCGCCGAAGAAATATTTTCATATTTTCGTTTTGATGTCTGACCTGGGATTCGAACTCGGGCCTTTCATCTAATAAGCCAACACACTGCCTACTAGACCACGGCGACTTCTCTAACATGGTGTTACTGTATGCTAAACTAGCTTAGGCTGATTTTCAATAAACAAAACTTTTTTCATAAAAATCTCGCACATATTTTTTACACATCGAATATAATTGGGTTAGCGAAGCTTAACAAGTTTTAGCAAAATCCAATGTTTACAAATTATGTATTCTAATAGCATATACCGTTGCTAAACACTAACACTTTAACATAAGTGCAGTTATGCTTATAAGATAACCGTTATAATAATAATAATTATCCACTTCATTTTCGGTATTCCACTGAAAACATATTCAACAGAATAATGATTTTAGAACGTAAAAGTGATTGGTTGTCCATCTTAGAATTGGTCAGCCAGCCAGTCAGCCAACCAGCCACCCAGCTAACCTTAAGCGGCAATGGCCCCCATGTAACACTTGTATTTGTAACGCTTTAATTTTTGTGTTTGTGGTAAAGCAGTAGAAACTTTGGTTCATTTTTGTTTAATTTTGATTTGGTTTTTGGATTGCATTGGATTGGATTGATTTGTGTATGTTGTGTCGTGTCGTGTCGTGTTACCAGCTTATTTATCAGGTAAACAATAGGTGCAAATACCCTAAGGAGTGGTTTCTTTATATGTCTACCATATACTCGTACAATATATTTGAAAACGTTTTGTAAATAATTTGGTTTTGGTTTTTCGGAAGTACCATAAAAGGCATGACTGTGGTGTATAATACGGCTTATTATTTACATTTGAAGTCGGTCGTTAGGTTTCTGTTCTTTCTTTACTTTGTATTTTATTTAACTAAATGTTATAATGAGAGCAGACAGACAGACAGTGTTATAACTAAAGATCAAAATCAATTAGATTGTCTTTTAATGGCTTTGTTTTGGGAGCATTCGTTATTGCAATAAAACAGTGTAACAATGTAAACAACTTTGCAGGCTAACTCGTACAGTAAAACACAAAAGTAATCACTTGCAAATGAACAAAAGAGAAATCGCAAACAATGGTGAATATTGAAACTGAAGCTACTAAGTAAGGCTTTTGGAATGTGTGAAGGAGAAAAATTATTCCCTTTTTGGAAGTTATTGCAACAGCTTCAAAGGGCATTTGCATAAAAGATGTTGCAACGATTCGATTTCCTCCACATCATGGTAGCCTCTGTAGTAATTCTAGTGAGGCAAACTATGTATGTCAGCGTAACTACCAATTGTGCATTGTTCCGTTAGAATTCCCGTTAGAAAACGGTTCGCATTCCGTTTTCTTGTCAAACTTAAATAGTTCTCGATTGTTCAGCTCTCCACTCCTGTACAAAGTATTTCTATAGAAGCGCATATAACCACTCTATAGTTTCCTCGTAGTCGCCGTAGTCTAGTAGGTAGTGTGTTCACATATTAGACGTAAAGCCCCGGTTCGAACCCCAGGCCAGACATCAAAACGAAATATGAAAAAAAAATTTCTTCGGCGACTTCCTCTCAGCAGATTTCTGGCAAAAACTCTGCCATGAAAAAGTTTCTCAAAATCTGTCGTTCGGACGTTCGGCGTTAAACTGTAGGTCCCGCCACTCAAGGGTTGTAATGGCCAATTATGTATGTATGTATGTATAGTTTCCTCCTCAGAGATCCCTGATCGCTTCCGTGCCAGTTTGTCCGACTTTTCGTTTCTCTCTGTGCCACAGTGACCCGGAACCCAATAGAGGTGGGTGTTGTATCGACGTATACGGGGTAGAGAGTCCATGCAACTCATGAAGCCTTTTGATGAGACGAGATGATGAGATTCCAGCGCTTTGATTGCGGCTTGACTGTCCATACATTTGATGAAGTTCAAAGAAGGGAGGTGGTCCCCGATTTCACCCATGCGTGCAGTTTATGTTAGGTTAGGTCGGAGTGATAGTTCTTACTTACTTACTTAATTGGCCATAACAACCCGTTTAACGGATTTCGGCCTGCTGCAACACATCCTTCCAGGCGCCTCTGCTTCTTACGCGCCTACGCCAGTTGGTCACAACAATCGATGACAGGGCTTCCTCGATTTGGTCCTTCCAACGGATACAAGGTCGTCCTTTTCGCCGACTTCCGCAGATTCCCTCATCAAATACCCGTCTCGCTGGGGCATCCTCCTCCTGCATTCGAACGACATGGCCGAGCCAGCGCAGCCGCTGCATATTAATACGCTGTGGTAGCTCTGATATCAAAAAGCTCACTCGTGCACGCATAGCGGCGGCCCGTTGTGATGTCGCGGGTGAACGCAGCCTCTGTACTGATCAAGTTCCTTCAAAGTCAGGGAAGAGGAAGAAGTTGATCAGCGCAAGCACGACTACCCTACACTGGAAAACCAGCCAGAAAGTCTGATAAACGAAGCTATATCCTTGAAATCTATAGATGACAGCTCCGTCAAGCTGACAAGAAATGGAGAGTCAAATAACCTATATCTGCACCTCGCAAGATATGGGCACCGGCAAAGAAAGTAGAGGAGGAAGTCTCCTCTTTCTCAGCGATTCTGCATCCATGGCAGAAGTCGTTAAATAGGAGCCGCATCCTTTCTGCGTGTCTACCCATAACACAATGACCCGTAAGCATAGCCACTGTGATTGAGATGCTGCCACGGCCAAGTCCAAGTAACTGGTTGGTACGCCTTCTATCCATCAGGGGCCAGATGAGTCTAGCAGTGGAGCAGGCATTGACCCAGAATAGATTGGCGTGCGTGCAGCTTGTTCAACAGCAAAAATCTCCACATGAAAAACGCTAGCCTGATTAGGTAATCTGTACGAACCGTTCAGTGCCAGTTTATCGGAATGGAGCCGAGGTCCAGTTTCGCATTCCATTTTGTAACCATCGATAGACGACAGCTTCAGCACCCTTTTTTTCTCGTGCGGGATTGTGAGTCTTGATAGTAAATTACATACACACATACATAAGTGGCCATTACAACCCTTCAGTCTGGATTACGGCCTAGCTTCTCACACCACTCATGTTGTGTGTGTTAATTTTATTCGTGAGTGGCGGGACCTACAGTTTAACGTCGACTCCGAACGACAGATTTTTTTTTTGAGAAACTTTTCATGGCAATTTTTATTTACTCTCCGAGCTTTTGCCAGAAATATGCTGAGAGGAAGTCGCCGAAAAATTTTTTTCATATTTTCGTTTTGATGTCTGACTTGGGGTTTGAACTCGGGCCTTACGTCTAATAAGCCAACACACTATCTACTAGACTACGGCGACTGCCGGATGACAACTTCAACTTTTATGTCAATAACAAGTCAGAAAATTCTTAACGCCCACTGTATTGTTCGTTCAAATATCCCTTTGGTAAACATAATTACATATGGCAGCTACAACAACTGCAAACGCAAGCGTATATATGGCCTATGATTTTCAACAAAATTTGTATAATTTTTTCGGTTTTCAATTCACTAACTCGGTAGAACGCCAAGAGTTCAGTTCACAACAAGAACAGAGATCGTCTAACAATGATCAACCTTTGCTGGTTGCTGTTATTTTTAAATCTATGGCTACAAAGTGAAGCCCAAGGCTTTGGCATTAATCTCATAAAAGTACCAGATGAAGATCGGGCCCAAACTGTATGTACCGTGGCTTTAATGGGGAAATATTTTCATTCTGGCGAAGCTTTATCGGGGTCAGTGCTACACTTTACCATAACATCGGCTGCCATACACGTGCAACAGTCTTTGTTAGGTGCCTTACACTCTGATCATAATTATCCTTGGACTATAGTGGTAAAAGATACACAACGTGAAACAGATACAGGGTCACGCATTGAACATGTATTGCAGGAGAAGCCTCAGTGTTATTTTTTCATTCTCGAGAGTATGGAAGATGATGATATGGACGAGATCTTTGATAGTTGGAAAAGTAATTTAAATTGGAATCCTTTGGCACAATTTGTCGTTTATTTTTCAGTTGTAGAGGAGACCGAAGAAGAGATGACCGATATTATGATAGAGATTCTATTGAATTTTATGAATCGAAAAATCTATAATGTGAACATTATTGGCCAAAGTGAGGAGAGTAGTTTTTATATGGGCAAGACAGTGTTTCCATATCATCCGGATAATAATTGTGGTAATCGTGTGATATCGATAGAAACATTAGATTTGTGTGATTATCAAGAAAATGAAAAAGAGGATGATGAAGATGAAGATGATGAAGACGAAGAGGATGATGAAGAAAGGAATGAAAGTCAAGACGAGGGAGAAGATAATGGTGAGCAGGCTGCTAATAACTCCCAAGCTGAAACCGAAGAAGATAATCTAGAAAGTGAAAATGACCTTTCTTCCTCGATGACAATCGAAACCACAGAAACAACACCAACAGCTGTTGAATATTTCAATAGCGATGCCAGTGCATCGAACCACACATACAAATATACTTCGCATTACACTTATAATGCCAATCAAACGAAATTTCCCAAACTTTATATTGAAGAATTATATCGTGGTCTATTTTTAGATAAATTTCCCAAAGATTTAAGCGGTTGCCCTTTAGTAGCCGCCTATCGGCCCTGGGAACCATACATATTTAGCGAAGTCTCTGACGATAGCTTCTATACAGCATCGGGAGAAGCAGAAGACAAGTATGAGTCGTCGTACAAGAATAATTACAGCGTAGAGGAGGCCGTTGATGCAGATGACGATTATACGGTTTACAATGAAGCACAGGATTTAGATGAGGAAATATCGAGCACATCGTCTGAAATTCTTCTAAACGGTATTGAATATAAAATGATACAAACAATTGCAGAACGTTTGCATATCAGCATTGAAATGCAAGTGGAGAATACCAATCTGTATCATTTGTTTCAGCAGCTTATAGATGGGTAAGCTTTTGTATTGAACTCAAATCGGCTCAATCATATTCAGTATTTTCCCTTTCATTTCTCTTAGCGACATTGAAATGGTTGTGGGCGGAATTGATGAAGATCCAAGCATAAGTCAATTTGTTTCCAGCACCATACCTTATCATCAAGATGATCTAACCTGGTGTGTAGCCAAGGCCCAACACACTCACAATCTATTTAATTTTTTAGCAACATTTAAAGTTCAAGTTTGGCTACTCACCCTGTTGTTTATACTTACCGCTTCGTGGAGTATCTTCAGATCGAAAAAATTTCTCAAATTACGTTGTGACATTCTAAGAAGTTATTTCAGCATCAATATCTATGTAATGGGTAGTGTACTGGGACAGGCCGTTATTCTCAGGCCTCTGCCAACCAGTATAAGATTGAGTTTTGGCACAACGTTTATGATGGGTTTCATGTTTAGCAACATTTATCAGAGTTTTCTGGTCAGTACCTTGACAACGCCCAAGTCATTGTATCAAATTAGCCACTTGAGTGAGATTTATGAAAATAAAATGCATATCATGGGCAGTGTGGATAATGTGCGCCATTTGAACAAGGAAGGCGAGGTGGGTGTAGGTGGTTATGCCATATTTGTTTTTCATTCACATACATATTTACAACATTGTTGCAGATTTATCGTTATGTACGCGAACAATTTCAAATGTGCTACAACATTGAAGAGTGTTTACAGCGTGCCGCGAAAGATACGAAACTTGCAGTGGCTGTCTCCCGCCAGCATTCCTTTTACAATCCGCGCATACCGCGTGACAGCCTGTATTGTTTCGATCGCAATGAAAATATTTACGTTTATTTGGTCACCATGTTAATGCCAAAGAAATTTCATTTGTTGCACAAAATCAATCCGGTCATACAGCATATCATTGAATCGGGTCACATGCAAAAATGGGCAAGAGACTTGGATAGGCGACGACGCATAGGCGAAAAAATTAAACGTTCACGTGAGGATGCTTTCAGTAGCTTGACAATCGCTCAAGTTGGCGGCAGTTTTGTATTCACTAGCATATTGCTACTGTTTGCCCTGTTAGCCTTTGGCATGGAACATTTGGTTTATTGGTTGGTAGTGAAACGTAAGACCAGATTAAAGTTGGCCAAATATTTGCACAGGAAATTCATTTAAAATGGCACATGTACGGTGGAGCTAATAAATTTGAGAGAGTCATTTTTTAGGCAGCAGGAAAATCAACTTTGGTTGCATTTGCAGTTGCCGCAAAAGGTGTGACGAACAACATTTGACAGCCAAAAAATTTTAAAATTTCGTTGTTTTTTTTTCGAACATTTTCATGAATTATTAAACATTTCCATTTGCAATGATATTAAGGAAGTAAAAACTGAATAAATTCACTAAATCTGCTAAATATAGTCATGCACGTATGAATGTATGTATGTATGTAATCAAAAATATAAAAATTGTTATAAAACTAAAGAAATGTTAATGATTTATCCCAGGATAGAAAAGACAGGATAAAGCTGATATTTGACATGTTATGCCAGGTATGACGTTCTTCTCAATTGGCCACCAGTATTAAACTTGAAATCTATTCCAATCTAAAGACAATATACTATGGTAGTAAATGTTGAAATGCTATATACAAGGACAACAATAAATGTCTTTTTTTGGTTTTGAAATATCCGTAGTCTAGTAAGTAGTATGTTGGCATACTCCAGGTCAGACATCTCCCACAAAACAAAATATGAAACCAATATTTCTTTCGGTTTCTTCTCTGTCTCAACAGATTTCTGGCAAAAACTCTGAAAGTAAAATAAAATTGCCAAGAAAAGTTTCTCAAAAATCTGTCGTTCGGAGTCGACTTTAAACTGTAAACTGTCCCGACGTCGTAATCCTAACTGAACGGTTTTTGGTCTAATAGCATTAGAGTCAATGACCTCTAGCATACAACTCAAAAAATTTCAATTCAAGTTATAAATAATAAAAGCTCACAAGGATTTTACCATCGACTGGAATCTTCAGGGCCAGAGACATATTGGCAAACTTCTTCATGCATGAAGAAGACAGTTCAAATATGAAAAAAGAATCTCAGGACATACATAGCTGGAGTATAGTAAAGTGTACAGCAAATTAAAGGGATGACTGGAAATAGGAAACAATTTTAAGTGTTTATAGAGAGCGGAGCACACGTATAAATATCAAAAGAACGAATTCACTTTTTTACAGTACTTTACCTACCTAATTGACCATGAACGAGAAATACAAATACTACGCCATAATATACTCTGGGAAACTGAACCTAAACATCTCTATCCGACTGCCGGATTAGTGCAGCGTGTTTCAGGCGGAGGTGATGGCCATTTACCGGGCCACCCAATGGATCCTCGTCAACGGTGCTCCTTTCACCCGCGTCTCGGTCTTTTCTGACGGTCAGGCTGCCATAAGATCTCTCTCTCTCTCTCTGGTTTTGTGAATAACTCCAGGATCGTCAGAGCATGTCACCGCTGTCTCGACCTTCTTTCTGGGCGCTCACTGGTCTGGGTCCCCGGGCACAGTAACATTCATGGAAACTGTAGGGCTGACGAGCTCGCCAGAGCTGGTGCACTCCTTCCGGAATCCTTTTCAATTGAATTGGGTATACCACTTTCCTCGGTCAATTTGGCCATTACACGGAAATTC